>JAXCLO010000026.1:3143105-3178061 GCA_035583995.1 Arremon aurantiirostris | reverse complement strand
ATGGAGCAGAACTGATCACAGTGACAGACCCCGTGCCCGGTTGTGCATTTTGGGGCCATTTTGGTTCATCTTGGGTGGAGCCCTGGCTGGGCTCTTGTGCTGCCTAAGATGGATCCATGGAGGAGATCCTTTTAATAAATCCCCACTTTGTTCTTTAACTCTGCCCAGCCTCTGTTCTAGGTCAGCCTTCTCAAGGCATCAGGGGCATTGCCCTGGGGGTTTTTATGGTGTCTATTTTAATACTCTGTGCACTGTATTTTCAAATAAGAATTACAGCTCTGGTGACTGACATCAGTAAAAGCTCCTGCAGATTTCAGCTGTCTGATGCCCAGCAGTGAAGTGCTCCTGACTTGCCTCATCTGATTATGCAGCCTGAACACAGTCTATGATTCTATGACAGCAAAGCACTTTATTCAACATGTCCTCATCATTATTATTTGTATCCTTGTTCTGCTTTATATTCTGGTATCTTGGCTTCCCCTTTTCCTGTCGGTTTGGTTATCACAAACTAGTACCACCCATGTAGATGTAAGTTTTACCTTGAGATGCAGCTGGAATTGCCTCACATTTCAAACTTAAGAAAATAAATACCTTTAACCTTACAGTGTGTGTGACATTCCTTCTAATTATATGAAAATGCCACAAAAATTCTGTTTATTTGTTTCAAGAGTATTCCAGTTGAAAGCTTGTACTGCACCACCAAGCACAGGGAATTAGAGTTAACCAGGGCTATGCACAGCTCAGCCATTGTGTGGATTTGTATGTTCTGAAGTCATTGCAAAGTCCTCACTGTATTTGAATGCACTTAATTGCAAACAAATGAGTGGTTTCATGGATGCCAAAGCCTGAATGTGTGCTGCACTGAGGCTCCCTTTGTCAGGTGAATCCTGGTTTTACTGGCAGAGAAGGAAGCAAATATGTAACTACAATTACTTTGCACAACAGAAGAAGTAATCACAACATTTTAATGTGAGTGCAGAACAGCAGCAGGATGATTTTCTAACTATTACCTTACAGAAACTCATATACCACTAAGAGCTAAATATAAACAAAAATCCACTCATTTGGTTGTCAGTACAGAACACACAGACGTGTGAAAATGCAACAGGCACTCAAGTATGTTGTTCTCTTTCAATTAGAAGCTCACCAAAAATGGGCCCAAGTAACTTTTTCTATCCTTAGAAAATCCTTAAAATTCCAATAAAGTTCAACTTGGCTAAATCTAATCTTTATCTGTGATGAAGTCTGTTCTGCCTGTATATATCCATGTAAGTCAGAACCTTCTGTGCTCTCATGCACTTCAAACCTTGGACGTTGTCTGTCACTTAATTTTGTTATTTACAAGAATTCCTGGACAGGAGAAAAAGCTGGAGGTTCATTCCTTGGTTTGGAATAAATGATGAGCTAGCCATTGTCAAAACCCTCCTGGTTCCTTCTGGGCAGAAACGTTTGCAAGTGGATATTTTAGTGTATTTTTAGATTCTGTTTGAACAGCTGACAAAGACAAAATAATTGAGCACAGATGCAAAGTTAAAGAGAGGCAGAAAGAATCAGTGAATGTCTGGAAAATCTCTAATGGGGATTGGAGGAGGATGGGCAAAATAGACAGAGTTTGATTCCTGGGACTGAATTTCATATGTATTTGATTGTTACATGACTCAACCTCAGACTAGTTTTATTTCCACTTAACATCATGTGGAGTGCTGGAACTGTGATATTTGGGTCTGATTGAATAATCCTGAATGTTAAAAGGTTCAAATTCAAAGCCTTGAATCAATGCTTTAAGAAAACCAGAGATTTTACATGTGTGGACACAAGACATGTAAAGATATTTTTTTTAAATTTAAGAGCAAGTCAGGCCAAGTGACACAGTATCTATCAAGTGACCTCTCTTGTCATGCAGTGCACATGTAGAAGACACATTCAAGACAGAAGGACTTCATTTACAGGAGATGTTCCAATGGAATTACTGTGGTTACTTTTAGTCCTGGGAAATTCCTCTTCTGCTGTAAGCATTTATGAATGAGGAGTATTCATAGAGTGATCTTCAGTTTTAATATACTTTCTGGCACACCATAAATGAAATACATACTGCCTAAACATGTATAGGTTTCCAATAGCAAAGAGCCTATACAGATTGCCTACAGCTGTCCTAACCACATGAAACAATTGAACAAGCTCCAGTAACCTTATTTTGCTGTAAATTCATTCATCAAATGTTAGATGTTAGGCCACAGACAAATAATGAACAGTTTGGCTGAGTTACATTGTCTGTTGGTACAAGTTCTACCCTCTACAGCAATAAATCCCTGCCCATAGGATGTACATAAGGAAATATCAGACTTGTTTTCTTGTGCTGCTATTGATTTTCACAAATGAAGATCACGTTAGGAACAGATTGTGGAAGGAAATGCATTTATGTGGATTGATTTTCCAATCTTTGTTCAACCAAATGACAATGCCCATTAGAGCAGACATTAGCAAGTACATTGTCTATGCATGGGAATTGACATTGTCATAATTAGCTGATAAGTTAACTGCTTGTTTTGTTTGGGACTAATCTATGTAAATTTAATCTATGCAAGAATTTCAACTGACTTTGTATAGAACTCTCTCAATTGTGTCAATTAGAGAAGTGATTACTGTGTCTGGGACTTGAAAACATTTCCAGCAATTCAACATTTTCAGAGTCTCCAGTTAAAACCAAGAACAAACTGAAAGCCAAATTTATTCTGATGTAATTCAAATGGAGGATAAATCTGGTCTCAAGATTCCAGTTCATGCTTTGTGCAAGTCTGGAAATGTCCCAAGTTCTTTTTACTTATATTTGCTTATGATGTGGAACAGGATAATGGGTGGCTGTGGCTGTCACCTCTTTCACAAAGTCTTGGGAGCCATTCTTAATATCTGCCAAACATGTCACAGTGTTTCAGTGAGAGGTGGAATGAAACTCCATATTATTCCTGATTACTTTTCATACCAACTTTCACACAGAATTCATAAGGCACAGAACACACTGGTTTACCCAGAGTCTGGTTTACCATTTTTTTTCAGCAGATAAATTCTATGGTTGTCAAGTTTCACACTAATTTAACAGTCACACCAGTGAGAAATGGTTATAACAGAATGGGTTCCACCTGTATTAAATTGTTAAAATGGACTGGTGAAGTCACAGAAACATTGAGGTAGTAATTATGAACAGCTCATAACAGCACCTACCTATGCAGACCTTTGTATTTTTATGGTTGTTTTACAAATTTTAAATTAAAACTCAGGGGGCAATCTTTCTTTATGTGATTTTGAGCATACTATTATGTGCATACCTGTTTGCTGAATGGTTAAAAACACAAACATCTTTATGCAAGGTGAATCAAACACCTTATAATGAAGGGTTTGAAAGTCACTTTCTTTTACTGATTTCCAAAATTCATTTAAACAGCACTTCACTTATTAATCTGAGTAAATTGCAGATAGTCTTGAACTTCTTTGATTAGACAGATGTAAGTTCTGATGTTATAAACATGATTTCTAGGATTTTTGATCAAAGTGAGGTGGCAAAGAAAAAGGAAACTCTTCTGATATGGCACAATTAAAGATATGCCACACCAACTAAATATCCCTGTGTCCCTAACAGCAAGTCACCTGCACTGTGCACACCAACGTCCCACAAGAGAACCACAGTGGTTGGGGCAGTATCAACCAAATACAGATTTTGAGAAGTAAATTAAAAAATCTGACAAGTGCTTTGAAGTCTGGGAACTAGAAGCAGAGAAGGAAGGCAAATATATATGGGCTTTGTAATGCTTTGGCCTTCAAAGACTCTGAAAGTCTGGAATACATCTTAGCATCACATGTCATATCTAGAAAAGGTGTGGGATAGCCAGGGTTTGCATTTGCCTGAGGCAGGAAAATTACTGAAGTGATTATATTCCAAATAGAATTGTAACAAGGTACCTGAAAATTAAAATTCTTTGTTATTCAATCAATATTTATGAATGTGAGAACTGGGTAAGATCACATTCTCAATTTTCATACATAGCACAGTGAGAAAGGCAATAATCCTGTGATAATGCCTTCTAACCACTAAAGGTCACAATTCAGGGGGTTGGTCTCTTTTTTTTCTGCTTTGACTAGAAGCTGGAAGGGTTGGGTTGCTTGTTTGGGTTTTTTTTCTATTTTATCATCATTTGGTGGCAATTACAGTGGTGAAAAAAATCCAGTGTTCTAGATGTAAGTCTGTTCCAGCATGTACATGACCTTGAAATACCAATGCTGTGTTGTGCACTGAGGATTGCAGGAGCCTGGGATGTGCCTCTGATCATGACAATGTGTTCACCTGGACATCCCATTTGGGAGCTTAAAGCACTCCAGTTTACAGACTCATTCAGTTTGGCAATTTGATTGATCATGAACATCCTTGCACAGTCTAGGTCTCAGTTTCAAGAATGTCCTGCAGACAATTCCCAAGTTTCAACAGCCACTGAGGGAGCAAATTTCACTTTCAAATGCAGGTAAGCAGAGAGCAGGTGTAATTAAAATCAGGCATAAGCATGCTCAAAAAAATATAACCATCCCCATATTCCCATGTCTGTTGCTGCCCCTGTATGGACACAGACTCCTAATCTAAATGAAAAATGTTAGTTCCATCTAGCTGGATAAATACACAGCGAGTGTGTCAGGGTAGAGTAAAAGCAGAGCTGAGTATCAAACACAAACCAGTAGCATTTTTTAGGGAGAAGCTGTTTCAGTGCTGGACACACAAAAAATGCACAACAGTTGCAGGCAGTGTGCAGACAAGTATAGAAAGCCTGGGCAGCAACAGAGGACTGAGCCAAAATTAATTTCAGATAAGCTCCTGCTTCATTTACTTGGTAAAGGAAAAATTAATATACTCCTTCCTGAACTCTCTGCCCAGGTAAGCAATCTGCTTGATGTGAACAATCCTGCTGAATCCTCCATTAGCAAACCAGGTTATTTCTCACTTCACTGGTTCAGTATTGCCAAACAGGCCTACAGCTATTGCACCTTTGTTCTTATAGGTGAGATTTGCCTGCTCACAGGGCTTAAATTTACCTTTTACCTCAGCTTGCTTGCCCACCTAAGCTGTCCTGACCTGTGTGCTTTGTCCTGCATCTTTCATTTATGTGTTACTCTACCTCAAGGGAATCAGAAGGATCTCAAGGAAACCAAAAATATCTCAAGAGAATCAGAAGGATCTCAAGGAAACCAGAAGTATAAATGCAATTGTTTTATTCTGCAAAGTTAGAACTGGGCTTTGACACAAGGAATACTAACAAGGGAGCAGATCCATAGTGATCAGTTTGGTTGTAAAGCAACATTGCTTAGCAAGAGAATGATCCTGTTCCTCTCCTTTCCTCTCTTCTCTCTAATACACTCTGAAAGCAATTTCCAGCTGTCTGCACAGAACCCCAGAATGGCTGGGTGGAACCCCAGAATGGAAGGGACCTCTGGGAATCATCTCATTCCATCACAGAACTGCTGCTTACAGCTCTTTCTCATCACATTACCCACAGGCAGTGCACACCCACAATACAGCAATTTGTTTCAGTAGTTTGTGTCTTTTTCAAAGCCTGTGTAGTTTGATAAAGTAAGAAAGTAAGTGAAAAATACATGATTTACTGATGGGAGGATATTAAGGTGTCAGGAAAAAAATTGCATAGCTCACAAAATATCATTGATTTTATTTTAGACTTGTTCTTTAAAAAAAATATCCCCCTTCAAAACTGTTTTTCAGTCAACTGTAGTGTACATAGAAATCAAAGTAGACAGGAAATTGTGAAGTCCTGACTCATTGTCCTTTGAGGAAAATAGGAACTAGCCCCTGTAACACTAAAGAAATAAAGTCCAAAATGCGTATTCCTGAACTTCCATTCTGAAATCCAGAGGATGCATTCCAGCAAAGAGAAACTCCTAATTCCTAAAGCACACTTTATATTGTTCTTCCTAAGAGCAAAGCAGGAATTCCAGCACACAGCTCCATCCTGTGCCTCCCTCCTGCCCTGGCAGAGGAAGCCAGAGTGCCCTGCAGGCTTCACGGGCCTGGTTCTTCCTCTGCTCCAGAGGCTCCCAGAGAATTCCACAGGGAGAGAAACCCAGAAAAGACAGAGCAACTGCAGAACACAATTAAAAAAGACTAATGGAATTGAGTGGTAGATTAATGTTATTAATTTTTTTCTTTAAACCTTATAAAAAATATAAAAAAATATCCTATTAGTTCTGGATGAGGTCAAACCTGGTTTGGGATGGAATACATATGACTGGATTTCCTTTGTTTTCCAAGTGCAATAATTGTTAAAAGAGCTGAAATATTTTTTCATAAAATGATTATGAGTTTAAAGAGGTGACATTTGAAGAAGGACATAAATTGTAGAGCAAACATCTAAACGTTTTCATAATGTTGAAATGGTTATTGTAAAAAATGTATTTGATATAATAAGAAGCATATGTTTCATTAGGCTGAATCCACAGAAAATGTCCTCTACAGAACAACTGCATAATCTTTCACATTGAATGTACACTATTCACCTCTCAAAACATGTGCACTGTCGTCTCTTTCACACAACAAACATTCTGCTGCTGTAAGGAGAAGGAACTTGGAGTCAGAACTTTCTGAAAAGCTTCTGAATCTGAAAGGGAATCTGCCGTCTGTAATTTACAAAGACATGAAATGTGGTGAAATAAAACTGTAGGCAAATATAGGTTGCAACACATACATTTTGCATACTAGGAGTTCACTTAAGCCACTGAATTCCTCTCCAGTATTTGGAACCAGAACTGCCCAACAGCCCCAACTGGAAGCCTCGTCATTAAATTCACTGGACTTGGTGTAAGCAGCAGCTCAAGTAACACAGGCTTGAACTCACAGGGAAATAAACGTGGAAGAAGGGTTTTTCCACAGCTCTCACACCAATCTGTCCCATTAGTGGGGATGATTTAGAGCCAAGTGTTGCTTGCTCAGCCACGTAATGCTCTCCTTGACGTCACTGTATCAGATAGCAGGGCCTGACCTTTAAAGATAATTTAATGAGAACAATGATGAAAGAGGTTTTAATGACTTCATGGTATATACTCTTCAAGTCACAAACAAAGCATTTTAATAGCTTTTTGAAATATGCTGTCTCTAAAAATCATCATCCACAGAGACAGAAGTACACTGCAGCCGTCATGGCTTACTGTGCTTTATTAACATATAGATTGGATGTGTACCAAAACCTTCAAACAAAACCTATTAATCTTTACTTTTAAAGTGATACATCTCTGCAAACATGAACATTAAAACAGGAAATGTATTTTCCCTTGTGTAAAAGGAAAATAAGTGTCTACTATGCCTAGTAAAACAAAATCACAAAACCTACTGAATTACACACCAATTTTAACTGTCCAAATGATGAGTGCTTGTGCAGCTATGGGTGTAAGTGTCACAAGTGATAAACAGACTGCAGGGACAGATGGTGTGGAACCTTTCAGGTTTTAGAAAATGAACAGAAATCAGCACAGAAATGGCAAATGTGTCAGCTGACACATTTAAACAACTAGCTAGTCACAGTTTGAATAACTTAAACTTCAGCAGAGGTGCCTCATGTTCCAACAGTTATTCATGTCAAAAACACATGAGAAATTAGGCCTTAAAAATCAGTACAGGACCATTTAAGGCTCCCACAAGGTGTCAAAAATATACCAAAAGCATGTACATTTATGCAAGCAGGGAGAAATGGGGGTGCTGGCAAGGGTGGAGACCAAGAGCGCTCAGGAACACAGGAAGAGACACACAGGCTAAAGGCTGGGATTGCCTCAACCTTTCAGCGCCTAAAAGTTAAACATTAAAGTGGGAACATCTTGTTAAAATCATGCAGTCCCTCCTGTCTCTTGCTGGTGCCTATTTTTAGAGTAACAGAAACATGAACGTTGGAAAAGACCTCCAAAACCACCAACTTTTGACTCAATGCCCACAAAGTGAACAGCACCTTGTCCACTAAACCACGTGAAGAACAAGAGTACAGAACTACATTTCTGTGTCTAGTTAAGACTGAGCTGATCACCTTTCAGAAGCTTACAAAAAGGCATTTGAAATCAGTCCTTCCCCAATGAACTTTCTGCCATTTAAATCTGTTGAGATCTATCCAGTCTAAGGTAGTGCATCTCCAAAAATACCAAATTATCTTAAGATCACTAGGAACAAGAAAGGAAGATTGGTTCTTAACACAAGAGAAAAATTATGCTCTGACCTTTTTCTACATCTTTAAGTTCTAAATCACCATAAAAAACAGAATAAAGAGTCCTGTGTGAAGTCATATTGACAGTTAGGGCTGAGCAGAAACAAGCACATAAACCTTAGTTTACCAGCTCAGTGTCCCATCTATCTAACTGCATATCCTTCCAATTCATCCCTGAGAACAAATGGAGACGTGAATTGAAGTAAGGATTACTGATTGTTGTATTGTGCTCTATTTGTGCTGTTCTTTGTAAGGTGTGTCCCCATTCTACCTCAGGTTGTTCAATATTACATAGAATCAAAATAAAATGTTCATTACTATGCATTTGGGTTCATTACTGAGGAAAAAACAGCAGTGGAGACATGCAGAAAAGTAAAACTGTAGCTCACCCTGACATTCACTGTCTTGTGCCTGGGAAGACACTTATGAAATTTGGACCTTTGAAAGTCCCTGTAGGAGTTTGTACTCCAAATTAATGCAGTAGGAAAAAGCTGTTTGCCCAAACTGACAGCAGTGAATAATCACTGCTCTTCCTTGACAGGAGTGAGCAGAATTACAAATCTCAGCTTCAGTCTAGGAAGACTCTGCTTCTGCTCCAGTTCTTTGGCATTGCTGGGCCAGTAAGAGCTGCACAAAATGACCAACTCAAGTCCTTGCAGAGGTTGATGCTGCCCACCAGAAGGGCTGGAGCTCTGCAGCATTGCTGTTCAGAACCTCACACTAACTGCAAGTTTTATGAAGTGACAGAATCACATCTACCATAAACTATTAAAAATTGAGAAGGTCTCAAACATAAAAATGCCATAAGGTGGAGTGTAGAAGATAATGTCTTAAAAGAAAAATATTTGTGTCCCACAGTGAGATAGTTTCAATGAAACAGTCTGCAAAGCAGAAGAGTCAGTTAATCATCCAACCTGTGCACGTACAACTCAGATTAGAATGAAATGGCTCTGTGCCAGTCAGCCTGGAAATAAAACTATTTCAATAACCACAGCTCTTCAGTGGTTTGGGACTAAGCAGGCACAGATAATTCTGCTTCCTCTGAAGCCAAAGGAAAGATTTTGCAGGTATGTAGCACAGGTAGCAAGTATGCAGTGATTTGCAGTCTGAGTTTGTTATTTATGCAAATAAAAGAGGGATAAGAGATTAAAGACCTCAGGTTCTGAGGTTTCAACAAAATAAATAAATACTGGATCTACCTAAGTATGTACTTTTATTTCTTACTATTCCCTCTCCCACTTTACCCAAATGGTCTCATTCATGCACAGCTCAGGTCTACATTCACATTCCCTTCCCTCTCTTGCCTGAGATATTTTATCCTGATTCCCAAGACAGCTTTCCTGACCCAATTCCTCTCTACCCCCTTGATTCTCTATCATTCCTCCAAAGAGCAAGGTCAGAAAGCAGTGTTCTAGGCATTACCCTTCCCACTCTGTGATCCTCAGCAAGACACAGAAGATGGCATTTCACTGGGGTGAAATCTTACTGAGCTTCCGAGGAAGAAGCAGCAACGCAGCTTGTGTGTCCCCTGGTATGGAGGGAGAATACAAAATCCTCATGAACATCTGAGGCCATGCCTCACATTGTTAGACAGCATGAGAAGCATTCTGCACATCACCAAGTACCTGCATTTTAGCTCCTCTCTTACCATGCTGATACTTTCCTCCAAGTATTTTGCTTTCTTTGCATCTGAATAATAAAATCATCCTATTTTTCTTGCATTACATAATTCAGGAACGCCCATAATATATTAGTCCCCATATGGACAACTTCACCTAATTTTTATCCATCAACCACTTAATAAAACACCTATATCTGAAGAAGAATGTATAGTTTAAGAAAGCTTTCACAAGATGGTTCACATGCAGTTTTCCTGATTTTCAAAGCTCTTGTTATTGCATGATGATGCAAGAACTTCAGGATTCAGCCATCATTAGAAATCCACCTTCATTAGACATAATCATTAAATATATCCAAGTAATTATTCTTGCAGCTCTGTGCCAATTGAATAATAGCTGATTTATTAGTCATAATAAACAAAAATCTATTCTGCCATCTGGATGGCAATCTTCAAAACTTGTATTTCTCATTATCATCACAACTAATCTAGACCAGGTCAGTGAAGTTAGAACAGGTAAAACTATTGGCAGCAACAGAAGATTCCCTGTTAATGGATTTGTGAAGTGAGAGTCGCACCCTCTTGTTGCTCCAAAAAGGTGACACTTCCAGCAGTGGAAGCAATCAAGTGGGAAACAGGATTTATGAAGACCTTAACAAGTGCTGTCTGCCAAAGATGACACCCACCCTGAGATGCTGCCAGTGGGTATTAATTGATGAGGGGAGGCTCTCATCCTGACTTGGTCCTGTGTATTTCTGAGCAGTCTGAACTGCATGAGCATGCAGAGAACTGAGGAGATGCTGGACACTGATCAGAAGCACTTGGTAGTTTTCAGGTCTGACCCAGCACTTTTTGAAGTGGAATACGTTTTTAAGCCAGAAACAGATGGGAGAGTTGGCCAGGACATTTAAGGGCATTTTGGCAAGTTTTAGAAGAATATATTTTGATTGTTCAGCACAAAAGGATAACCTCCTTGAAACTCCTTTGGCTGACAGTCGACTGGCATTCCATCTCTTCCACGATGTTCCCTGTGAGGGAGGGAACCAAAGCCTCAACCCTGACTGCCCCAGGAAGCATCACCAAAGGTGTCTGGAGTTGAACTTATGACCTGTTTGACTAAAACTACAAGTTATTATCACAAATGAGAGCCAAGTGATCACTTCAGTCCTCCAAAAATCAGCACACATAGAACCTGACAGGGACATTTCCCAATGGGGTAAACAACCCCTGCTCTAAGTAAAAACAGAGCAACCCTTCATGGGCAGGAATAAAATGTGATAGACATGCACAATTTGGTATTACTCTAGCATTACTCTAACCTAGCATTTTACTGCTCAATATTTTATTGCAAGCCACCTCCGAGCCAAACCCAAACCCACAGTGACTATTTTACATTGGAGAGTCTGCTTCATTAAAAAGCAGCAATGTGGGTAATCTGTCATGTTGCTAGAGACATTTTTGTACTGAAAATGAACACTCCTGTAGTGGGAAATAGTCTGTGGCAAGAGCTAGGTGAGGGTGCTAAGCGCTACTGAAAAGCTGTTGGAGCTGAGGAAAACTGCCACATCACATACCAAAAGTAGGTCATTCTTTGTATTTGGAACACAATCAACTCCACAGCCAGACACCAGGAACATTTTTTCCCATTAATAACTGTCTGCTGCAAATATAAGTGGAAAAGATGATCTGATACTCAGAATTAAAAGCAATTAAAACTGGGAGGGAGCAAGCTAGGTGGGGCGTATGTGTTGAGCTTCTGGAAGATAGAAGGCAGAACTTCCAGGATAAAAGATACATGCTGAGTTTAGTTTTCAGTCAGCCAAGATCCAGATCAGGAGCATGGCTGCAAGACAGGGCTGCAGGCTGCAAAATTTGCCAAAAAAGAAGGCTACATCCTTGGTAAGGGAGCCAGCATTAAGCATATTGCTGCTGCAGACAAAGTACTACTGGCAGCGAGGTGTGAATAAATGATGCAGTTCTGGATAATCTCCGGCAAGTATGGGCTGTATCCACTCTGACAAACTCTTCCCACTTCTAACTCCATTTAGAAAGGTGATCTAAACAAATTCTTCCTAAAGCAGCTGTCCAGAAGCTTCTCGCAGAATCTGCTCCAACCAATCTAAAGGCTTGGAGATTCCTGCACATAAAGTTACATTCCAGATTTACGCAGTGAGGATGACACAGAAGTCTCATCCTAAGGAAACCAGAGCAGAAAAGCGGAGTTCTGTGCAATGGGATGGATTTCCATACTTATCTGTGAGATCTGAGAGATATCAAGACTACTTTATCCTGAAGAGCTCTCAGAACTCAGTTCTGCATGTTCTTTTTCCCATTGTCAAGCAAGGAGAAATCAGACTTTCCACAGGCGTCATACATCCTCAGGGTGAAAAATTCTGGGTCTTTTTAGGAAAGATGTTGGGTCACTTTATGTGCTGTATATTTGCCATGGAAGAAAGTCAGTCTTATAGGAACAAAGTCAGTCTTATAGGAACTTCTGTAGGAAAACTGGTGGGACAAATGGAAAAATTTGACCTAAATCTCACTCAAGACTGCTTTTGTGCAGCAATAGCATCACACCATTTCATGATTCATTCTAATTCCACTGATTTCCATTTGCAACAGTCAAGAACCTTGTTCAGTGCTTGAGCAACATCTGAGTGAGTTCCTGGGCTAGGACAATGGGCAGGAAGGTACAAGAGAGATGTGAATTCCCACACTTTGGAGAAACACAATAGCAGCACAACCATCAAACCAACAGACTGTCTCAGGGAATTGCTTGCTACAGAAAGAAATTGGGGGTGTTGGAAGATTACAGAAGCTTGAAAGGGACTAAACAAATTCATTGAAGAAATCTAATAAAGGTGATCCTCCAGCTCAGGAATTCCCTGAATATAAAACAATCTGGGCAGATGATTTCTCTGAGAATGTACCACTGTGTTTGCCCTTTTCTTCAGTATCTACCAGAAACAGCTATCTTTGGGTGTTGGTGGGTGTCTTCCAATGGCTAAAAAAATATTTAGAAGTGAAAATTAGATGGTATCTGGGATTTTTTTCACTATGAGCTGAACAGACTTTGTGAAAAGGAAAAAGAAGAATCTCAGTTCATTGGGAGACTGTGACTAAAAGAACAGGACAGTCATTAAGGGCTTGGTCCAGAGAAGAGCTGACAGCTTTTTTCAGCTTAAGGATATTTCTGCAGGATAGTTCCTGGAGATGCTCAGGAGATGACCATTTTAAGTTCACTGAAATAGTGTGAAGGCCTGGCAATAGGTGCTACCTGGCCTAGCCACTCCCAGGATAATGGCCTGGAAATGAAGTCAACGGGTCTGGACTTGTTTGTATAAAAAGCAGAAGAAAGAAATTTGGTGCCATAGGAGAAAAGCAAATGAGGCTCAGGGACTTGTGGTGTGACCAGATCTGAGCCAATCCAGTCACCACACAAAGGAGCTTGTTTTTCTTCTTTTTTCTTTATTTTATTTCATTTTACAACTGATATTTGTAATTAAAGGTATAGAGGGGACAGTCTTACTTCTTTCATTCCTTTGTTGCACCCCCAGAAACAGTCTTCTAGTAACCCATGAAGAAGACAGGAAATTCAAATAAAAAGTTGCAGGGGAAACTGATACCATGTCCCAGTTAAATAGTACACATTTGTGTACTGTCATTATATGGTATCCAGTACTTAATGATATAAATTAATGGTTGGGAAATATGCTTCCAGACCCCAACAAAGCAAAACAATAGTTTGGGTTTGGATTGAGCATTTGGTATGGCAGAGATTGTACTAATTTTTGTTGCTAGGAGGTTGACTTTGATGTAGTGGTTTTTTTATTAGAAAGTAACTTAGATGAATTTACTTTGAATTACATCATCCTTTATATCACATCCCTTTCCAAAAACAGCTGCTAGTCACTGATCCATATAATGCTAAAAAAGCCAATATGTTTCAGGTCTTTTGCTCAATTTCAGTATTATTTCAGACCTGGAGTTACTGTTTTAAGACAACTTACCCTTTCTCATCTCCCCCTATAGAATCTTCTATGAAAATGCCAAGCAACATTTAAAACAGACTGTGGCACGCTACCACTTTTCCTTATTTGGAAAATTTTCAGGAGGAAATTTTTTTATTATTTTGCAAAGAATACATTCTGTAGGCAGTTCTTTACATATTGGGAATAATGCTTTCCCTTCTCATTATGTAAAATGGAGCAGTTTTGAAGGATCTTCTACCCTGTGCCTCGGTCTTATTCAAGCCATACCATTCAGTATTTCTATCCAGTTCACTGAAAAATCAACATCTGGAAACATGCAGCCATTAAAAATCATTCAGACTTGAATCTAACTAAAGGGTTTACTTAAATCAAACTATTTGCATAAATAGTTAAGAAAAATGTGCTAGTTACAAGCAAAAAAATCAGCAATACACAATTGCTGCCACACAATAATACCCACCACACCATGTTTCCTTTTCTTATTAATAGACTTGAAAAAAGCAATGAATTTTAGGAATAACACTGCACCCTTCTCTTGGAGACTCACAACTCTTATGAATTGTGCTCAGTATGTTCTCTATGTTATGGGCACTTCATCTAGTTTGATATGATGATAAAGCTGAGCCATGTCTACAGACAGGTTTTTACCTCTCACCAACAAGCAAAAACTAAAGAAAGAAACGAAGTCTCAAGAAAACGTGTTTGAGTCCAGACCTGGGTTTATTTATGTCAATTTTACTCCTAGAAAAGAAGTTAGTGGATCATGAACACTTTTGAAAGTTTCCCTCAAATTTCATAGATGTTCTTATCTGACTAAACAGAGAAGGCTGTTGAAAAGATGCAGTTTGCTCCTACACTTACCTTTCAAAATTCCTCATTTTGGAATTAGCAAAGGCTGAAGGTTGGAAAGGTAACAAGAAATTAGACTGCATTTGAGATGTATCTAGTTTACAGTAACATTTCCAAGAGCAGAAATATCTTGCTGCCTCTGAAAAATGAAAGGTAATCTCCTCCTCCATAACTGAAGAGGACATGAAAAGGAGGCAATTGTTGATTTACTGCAAAGGAAATGTCTGTAAAAACACAACTTTCCCTTCTTATTTTCTTGAGTAGTTAAATCTTTCTTTTTGATTTTTCTAATCTAGCTTCTAATACAGTAGATGGAAAATATTTCACATTATTTTAGTCATCAGCCACTAGCTCAGGTGGATTTGATTATCAATTGCAGGAGGTGGCACATTTCCAACATGCTACCAAGTAAACTTACACACTTGTTTTTCATGAATTCTTCATCTTGTGGTATCTTATCACTTGATTTATGGACTGTTTGGGTTCATAGCATTTAGACTTATGTTCAGTTTTGTTTAAGTTTTGCCTTTTGTACTTTGGCTACTATTTATAAAATGAGAGCTCTGAGTAGGATTTGGGGAGCATACCTGCACTCTAACAAGGATGGGGGAAGGTTCTTGACAGGGCACACACTTTTCACTTGCAGCTTGGAAATGCTATGTTTTCTTTCAGCAAGGAACAGGCAGTGAAAAACCAGATGTTGCATGAAGACTCTTCCCACTGAACCCACAGTTTTGGAACAAAGCAAACCTCAAAGAGACAAAATCACCACTGACACCAAAAGTCTAAAACACATTATCTTGAATCCTGTGGTTTCTTAGCAAAATCAGTTTTTAAAAGGCCTCAAAAAGTGCATGTCAGACCCTAATACACAACAAATAATTAGTGATGGGATAAACTTTAAAAGAACCACTGTATGATATAGATGAGTCAAAGCCTGGAAAGTCTGTGAAGTAAATCAGAGCAGGTTTCACTGCATTTGTTGCATCTTCTCAGATTTACTCCAGCTAAAGTCTAGCTCATTTATTTATTCAGACATCTTGATGTTTTCCGTGTCCCTCATCTCTGTCTCTCCCCTTTCATGCCAAACCAGGATGGTTTCTGCTCTCCTGACCCTGTCATTCCAGGCCTGTGACTCCCAACTGGTTCAGAGCAAAACCATTTCAGATTTCATCCAGCCAGCAGAATTCCTTTTCCCACCACCTCAGAAACTAAGACAAGATGTGACTTTGCTGTAAAAATACAGAATGCTGTTGATAATTCAGCATGGAACACTGTTGATACTGCTCAAAGCACAAATGCCTGCTATTATGATTTGACATTTAAACAGACTGCCTAAGCCTTGATTCCACTGAAATCCAATAATCTTGTCACTGATTTCAGCAGAACCAGACCTGTATGCATAAAAATGGTAATTCTTATTACCCCAAGGCAGACACTTCATATGCTGTAGGAAATAAAAGCATTTAGTTAAAATGCAGCTGAACAACATGTATTGCTGCACTGCAGATGAAAGACCCCTCCCTGTAAAAAATAGTGGTTTTCATCCCTGAAGCCAAAGTTGACATTAGAGATTCTCATCCCATTCTAGTGGCTTGGCTGCTCACCATCTGCTGCAGAACTATGGTTAAGCACTCGAGCTCCTACACTCCTGGGAAACAAACACTTCCAACAAAGACATTTTTATCCACTTACTCTTCTTTCAAATATGACTCAAACATTTAATGCAGACAATACACTGACCTTTGGGGCAGAGAGGACAGCATAAATGCTGCAATACAAACCCACTTTGTACCTAATTTTATTAGGAGATTGATAAAATTGTATTGTTTTACATGAATTATGGCAATGAGTTACTCAGTGGTGGAATCTACAGACTAGACATCTTGTACTGGGGCTTGTCACACAGCCAGCAAAAGCATTATCATCTATTTAACAAGGCTCCGTTTCCAACATTATTTTTAGGATCATATTTCCCCTGTGCTAATTAACTGCATTCACAGTTATATCACTATAAAATACTGTTTAATTTATATTGCTTAATTTTCTTCTTCTACATGCACTGAAACAAAAAGAAGGTACATGCACAAAGGAGCTTCCATATTTTTTCTTGATAGTTTGACAATCAGTTTCTTCCTTTGACTTGTACCCAATGCAGCACTTTTATCATCAGTTTTATCATTATGGCACAAGACTGATCATCTTACACTTAGATTATCCTCTCACTAGCCAAAGACAGTCCCCATCTTAAACTCACTATCATCTGAGAGGAGAAAAAAGAGGCTTCCTATAAAAAAATTAAGACAGAGTAAATATCGAAAAATACTTGCTTCTTTTTGTTTTTAAAACAGGAGAGGAATTCTATCTCCCTTTGCCACACAGTCATGTCTCTATTAATAATCATAGATTGCTCCTCAGAGGGGATTTCAGTCTGTCCTGGAAGCCCAGCACTGAGTCCATGCACACATATTATTACACAGGCAGAGGAACTCCTCATTAAATGAGCCACGAGAATGGAACTGTAGTGCCAGCGACAGCAAGGCATCACAACATGGCCCAAAGTTATCCCCAGCCATGACTAAGAGGGATTAGGTCAATCCTTGTGTCACAGTTCAGGTTTGTTAGGTTTGTCCTCCCTTTGGATGGCGAGTAAGGAAGTTTATCCAGGGATGTTCAATAAAACACAAATATTGATATCTATGCAGCAAACCTGAGAACCAGATATATTATTCAAAAAGGAAAAAAACCACCCTTTTTATTACCTTCAAATAGCACTAAAGAAAACCATAGAAAGGGAATAAAAATAACAATATTGTACAATATATGACAATATATACAATGCCATGCAATATACAAGTTACATTTAGAACTGACAGAAAAATTGGTCACTACAGAAATTATTTGTTGGATATCAATTGTTACTCCTGTCTCTTCAATACAGATACTAGTTTTGAAATTCCCTTTTGCAGATAATCTCCCATTTCTCAGGAAGGTGCTTACATGAAGTTTCTCTTACAGGACTATTTCAGTTTTGAAGTTTTCACTGTTCCAGAAAGTTCTGGGAGCTATAGGAAACTTGCCTCCTCTCTTCTCAAAGGTTGTTGTACACAGGTGCAGGATGCAAAAGTACACATAAAAGACCTGTCATAACCCAAATTAGCAGGGAAAAACATGGAAATGAAAGATTAAGTTGATCTTTTTTATTTCTTTCTGAAAAAAAAGTCCACATAGAAATATAAATGACTTCTCTGACAATGCTTGGGAGGTATGTAGTTCCACATATTTGAGAGCTATATCTGCTTTCTGTTAACTTCAGGATGATGGGCTGTCTGAAAATGCCTACACAGGAATAATTGCTCTAGTGCTCTTCCAGCATGTATGGGGACAAGGATCCAAACCAGCTGCCCCATGCTACATCATGGCATTCATCTCCTCACTTCTTCTGAAGATGCATAGCTGTGGAAGTATTTGATGGAAAGAAATTAAGATTGTTAATTACCTCACTACCTCAATGCTAAACCTCAGTGGTTAATGTCAGATGTCAGTTTTTGGGAGTTACTATTTCCTCTACAGTTTGAACAGATCTTGTGTGATCTCATAACCCTCTTGGTAACTTTTTACTATTTTTTTCAGTCCTTCAGACATGCACGTGTATTCTGTTAAAAAGCTATCAAAGGTTTATTTGTGATTTTCTCTTCTAATTGACTACAAGTCTGACTCTTCAGGGCTTCTTTAGAGAGAAAACCTGCTGCAGCTGGGTGCCCTGTGTGTCCCATCAGCCCCACTGGCCATGGCTGGTCTCACATGGTGCAGGGGCTCCTTCCAAGCTCAGGACTGGGCTCCATCCTTGTCAGAGCCCTGTCCATGTGCACCTGCCCCAGCTTGGAGGAATCTGTCCTGTTGCTCTGGGCTGGCTTGGAGAGCACTGGACCTGATCTGTGGATTGACTTCCCAGCTTGAGCTTGGACCTGCAGCATCACCATCACCCATCCAGGTGATCTGGATTCCTGATTGATCCCAGTTCCCTCCCAGATCTGTTTCACTCACCTCAGGCTGTGTGTTACCCTGCTTGTCTCCTTTAGGCAGCAGTTGTCCCCTGCTGCTCCCTGGCAGCCAATTCCTCAACCTTTTCTAGCTTCCAGATAGAAAATACAGCTTGAGATGATGTTTTTTTTTTTAAATACAGTTAAACACAACAACATACTGTGTGTTTTAAATCACAAAGCCTTTGCTTTGAGCCCATTGACACAGCTGTGATGGGACTATTATACCCCCTAGCTGTTCAAAACTTATTTTTCTTTCAGGATCTTGTTTTGTTTTTCCTGAGCAGACTCACTGTATGCACCATATTATCTGTACAAAAACTCTGCTGTTTACAGCTTCTCACTGGCAGCATGTCTGTGGAATTTTTTGAACTGGAAAAGGGAAGTTCTCAATGTCCCAGTTTCTGGCTATGAAACCTGGACAGGTGTCCCTTCTGCCACTCTCACACACATCCTGTTGGGAGATGAGAAGCAGCAAAGCTGCATATGAGAGGTTTTCAATCCCAGTTTACTCTGTGCCTCAATCATTCGAGCTTCTGCAGCACCATGAGGGAAGCTGGACTGAAACCTTAGCACAGGCCTGAAGTTTCAGCTGCCTTCAAGAGGGATAGTCCTTAATGCAGAGTTCTGTGCTTTCCCAAATTGGACCCCTACTGATTAAAAGGCATTTTTGAAAAGCCAGTCATGGTGGGTGATGTTTTACAATGGAAGTTGTTTTAAAAGATAATTAAAAGAATAATTGCTATAATGAAAATCTAACATGTCTAAAAATGACCAAAATTAGCACAGCTGCCTTCCATGACTTTAAGTTTCTTCTTTTCTTAAAAGCCAAGATATTAAAGGTTTTCCAGCTTTACCACACAGTGCTGCATATTTAGATTTGTGGACAGACTGAGTGATCTTCAGCCAGCATCTGAACCCACGGCCTCCCATCCTGGTTTCTGTTCATTACCACTACATCAACTCTTGTACAAAGTCAGATTTTCCAGTCAGTGCTGCATGGCCCTTTCTGAAATGCACGTTTTCAGCAGCAGCAATGCACAAAGACAAGCAAATTGCCATGTCACACGAGGGCAGCGCACAGCGTTACGTAAGGGGGCTCCCTCTGAGTTATTAGTTTTATGTCAGTTCTGGCACACACTCAAATGAAACGTGGAAAAGACTAGATAAGGAGTGAAGAATGAATTGCCTTCATTAATATTCAACCACGGGTTTTAGCTTCATTATGACCTGCTCTTGTGAAGAGCTGAGCAGAGCGAAAGCCAGTGGCTGTGTCCACCGTGCCGTGACAACTTTGTGGCTCTGATTAATAGGCCTGGAAGACCCTTTTGGTGACATACAAGGTCTCTGCTCTGAGCCAAGGTGCCTCGAGGAGAGCTGGAAACAAACCCAACTTGTTCTCATTGAATAACACACTCGCTGTCATCATCAGAGTGAATAGGGAATTAATTTAGCTGAGTTTGGGGCACACAAGAGCAGTGCAAGTACAGCAGTATTTCAGACTGGGAAACAGGATAAACATTTTTAGATGAAACAAGACTGTTTATAAATTAAAAACGTGGATTTTACAAATCTCTTTCAAGCAAAACAATTTGACATAAACAAGACCAAGCCTTAACTATTAGATTTTAAATATTAGTATCATTTGAGGGTTAAAATGTAGATAACTAATTAAATTAATTCTACTCTTTAAACAGGCTATTGCACAAGTTTAACTATCAGTGAATATACATCTTAAAGTAGATGTAGATTAACTACAGTAGAACTGCATTAATTTTCAACCATTCAGATTTGGGTTTTATTACTTTTACCACAGATCAAGAGCATTGTATGACATAGGGGAAGCATGAAGAAATGTGTTTCATTAAGGATCTTTTATATAACCTACTTCTCTCTGTATAATCACAAAACTATATACTCATTTTTCAAATTGTGGTCAGAGTATAGGTGATATAGAAGTAATTCCAATACTGAAACCTGAAAACCTGGGTCACACTGATTGGAGAATAGGAGCTGGCTGTCAGTGGAAGACTAATGAATTCAGAAATGATGAGAGGTGTGCTCTATTTGCTTAAATCCCTTAAAAACCTAACTAACGTCAACGAGATGCCTTCCAGCAAATATTTCATATGTAGTCCCATGTTGTACACACGATAAATCCGTACTTTCCATACAACTGTGTGTGACAGGAAATTTAAACTGTACTCCTTTATATATTTTACATAAACAAAACCTGCCCCTACACCAGATTAAAATGGCGGCTTCAGAAGGAAAGCAGGGACAAAGACACTTGTTACAATGATGATTGGCATTTGCACCTTTCTAAACAATAACAAAATATTTTTGAAAGGACTAGTAAGTCAGTTGCAAAAATATCAGCACTGAGAACTTATTGCTTTTCAGAATTACTGCTTTTTAAAAAGTTTGCCTAAGGGGGCTTAATGAGAAATCTATATTATTTATGAACACTGGAGGATTTATTTGAGAGTAATCCAAAGACAAACATAAGAAGACTCCACAATCTTTTTCAGTTTCCTGACCTGTTTCAGGGACAACTATCAACTGCCATGGAGCAGCCACGTTTAGTTTTAAGTTAGCAAAATACATGTGTTAAGAAGATATAAAAGCTGCCATTCTGAGATATAGGTTGTGTAAGACTGAAGAAGAGCAATTACCTGAATTTGGGTGTATATGCTGGATAAAAATGTGGTGAACTGCTCTGAATTTCTGGACATTTTCCTGCAGAGAACTCCAATAGAAATGTGCATTCAGGGCATTACTTTTCATTTCAGTTAAGGAAGGACTTTTTATTATCTCTAATGGGGATAAAAGTGATCTATATTGAAAGTAAATCTTTTGTGTCTGACAAAGGAATTGAAACTTAAGAATCAGTAACAGAAACTTTCTTTTTGCTCCTTTCCCTATCTTAGGAAACTGTATTGAATTGGCTTTTCACATGGTGGTCAAGCCTGCACAGTCAATGGCACTGAGGTGGGTTCCACAGCCAGGGTCTGTAAGGAACACAGGTAGCAGCAGTTAAAATCTTTCTAAGCCACTTCCTACCAAAGTGTCACAGAACATCTCAACAGAAGGCACTGGCAACACTGAAATAGATGGGTTTATAAGACTGAGATTTAGAGATAAGATATCTTCACTTGAATAGTAAAATGATTTTTTTTTAATCTTACTAAAATGCATAGTCCACAATTTTCCTACATGCTGTTATAGGAAGATGGCACTTAGCTCTCCTAAGAGTCAAACGTGGCTTTGCAGAATAGAAGGATGTTAACAATTAAAAATAGTGATTATGAAGAAGAGTTTTAGAATATTTCAAAACATGAACTCTCTGTGGTATGTATTTTTATACTGGTTTAACATCTCAAGTAAGAGAGGACTCATACTAAGGTAATACAAGCAGTCTGAAATCCACTGCAAGCAGTTCTATTTTAACTCAGCAATTCACACCGAATTCTTTCACCGCACTGAGAATGAATTCAGGAAAATAAATATCCAAGGAGAAATATGGATTTAATTGTTATCGCTGTTACGTTGCTAAAATAAAACAGCTGTGATCACACACTCAGATAAAGCCATTGTTTAACAAATATTTTTATTAAACATCTCTGTAGTGGAGATGAGCCCAGCTCCCCAAGAGCAGAGCAGGCTGCTTCCCAGACCACCCATTGCTCCCGAGGTGAAACAGCCCTTCCAGCTGTTGGGGGGTGGGGGAATGGGATCAGACACACTGCACACCAGGGCAGGCATGCAGCAGCTCCTGTCTGCTCACAGACACATTGAACTGCTGGAGCTTCCCCTGCAAGGAAACAGGGCACAGTCCTTTATCAAATCATGCCCAGCAGTGATGGCATCAATGGGGCTTCGTGGAAGGCATGTCCCCAAAACTGACAAGGACCCGTGCAGCCCAGGGCAGAAAGACTCAATCACTGAGGTCAGCTGATTACAAGAGGCAGAGGGGGAAAGCAGGCACAGAGAGGTCAGAGGTACAACAGCAGCAGTCAGGAAAATAAATTGGCCATGGGTATACAGTAAATAAACTGTGTGTCTGAGCTGGGAATAAATTCCAGAAGTCCTGATTCCTGTCTCGGCTCTGTTGCCCCAGTCCTAATCAGATCCTCCCTTAAAATGACTTTCTAACATAGACAGTCCAGGAGACTGAAACATTTATCCTATCTACAAACCAAATGTAGCAGAAGATATATAAAGGTTTCCTTCAAACAGTCACTCCAGCATTTCTGTTAGGGCTTCAAAGATTTTGTTAATAAATACTGCACTTTTCCTCCATATTGGCCACCAGAATTTCTGAGCTTGTAGAATTCATCATTCATCTACTTATGAACTGGTGTCAGGATATTTTCAAGAATTATTCAAATTTAAAATCCAGGTAATCTTCTACAGTTCTGACATCCATCAGTCTGTGTTTCCTACAGTTATTGATGGTTTGTTGCAGTTATCAAATGAGTTGTAAAACCAAAATATTTTCATGCACAACATTTATAAATATCCAATACTGATTGAGATTTATATAACTTTTCTATTTCAGTAAACTAGTAAAATCTCAGGCCAGAGAGAAAATAGATTTGGAAAGTATGAAGGTTCATACTGATTAAATTTTCTACATAAAAAAGTTACACAATCTAAAGAAGTACAAAAGGAGACTGAAATTTGTGTAACTGCTCCTAGTCTTTAATAGTAAACATGCATTGTTTACCATGGAATGTTCAGCGTAGTTTTTCCAAACAGATTTCTTTCAAACCAATTAAGCAGCTGGTCTTGTCTAAGAATTCAAAGTGCCAAGCAAAAAAAAGCAGATTTAGGATGGGCATGGGATTACTGAAATCCAGCCATTGCAAAATGTATCATTTTGCCTAATAACCCATCAGCCACTTAATACAAGGGCTAAGTTTTGATTTAAGGCTTTAGCAGCCACTCAGAACTTGGAGCCTATGGGTCACATCTTCAGTGGTTTGGATCAGGGCAGTTTTCTTGTAATCCACAATTATACAAGTTTGGAACTGGTGTAAATATTTCACAGAATATTCAGAGTTGCAGGGAATCACAGGGATGACAGAATGACTGAATTATGGAATGGTTTAAGTTGGAAGGGGCCATGGCAGGGACACCTTCCACTGTCCCAGGTGCTCCCAGCCCCAGTGTCCAACGTGGCCCTGGACACTGCCAAGGATCCAGGGGCAGCCACAGCTGCTCTGGGCACCCTGTGCCAGGATCTCACCAAGCTTGGTTTTCTGTCAGTAGAAACCCATTCCCTCATGTCACAGGATCACAGAATGTTCTGAGTTGGAAAGGACCCACAAGGATCAGCAAGTCCAGCTCTGAAGTGAATGACCCAAACAGTGTCCAAACCCACAACCTTGGCATTATTAACACCATGCTCCAACCAGCTGAGCTAAAGTCCTGCCACTCCATGCCCTGCGCTGGAAACAGTCCCCCTCCATCCTCGGTGTGATCATCCAGCCACTGTCCCTGCAGACCCCCAGCAATCCCCCAGTGCATCCCTGACAGCGCTGCCCAAACTCTCCTGGAGCCCTGGCAGCCTCGGGGCCGTGCCCATTCCCTGGGAGCCTGGGCAGTGCCAGTACCCCCTGGGGAAGCAGAACCTCCCCCTGATCCCCAGCCCGATCCCGAAGCGCTCCCCCTGGCCGGCGCTGCCCTCTCGCGGCACGGCCGGGCGCGCTCGGCAGCGCTCGGTGAGCGGAGCGCACGGCACATCCCATCCAGCCGCGGGTGTTTGCCTCCTGAACGAAAAGAACCCATCGGAAATCAGTCTAATTCGATTAAATGCTTTATTAGGGTTCATACAATGTTTCTGGAGGACCTTTAAAATGATCGCAGCAGTCTCACGGCCGGTCACTCCCGACTGCAATAGAATGTAAACCTGTTTAACAAACTCAGGTATGGAAACAGCAAAATCATGCCCTGAAAAAAGTAGTTACTGATTCAAGAGTTCTGGGAATAGATGCAAGGCCAGGAGCACCGTTGTTCTGTATGGACTGACTGCTGTTTACCAAGCTATCAGTGCTGATCTAATTAGTTTCCAGTCTGTTTGTGTGGGCTTCACTTATTGGCTCTTTCAGCATCCTATTATCTAAAGCAGGGCAAGGGATTGAAACCTGATTTGGTTTCCTTAGAACACTTAATTTTAAAAAGATGCACTTGGGGTTCCCATATGGAACAAATACATATGCGCCTAAACTTTTTTGTTCTTTCCTATGGGAGTATGATCACATAATTCACAACAGAGAAGCCATCCAAGGGTGCCAGCTGGCTCCATTCTATTTTCATTATTCAGCAACGACAAACGGGTGTTTTAGCATGAGCATTTTACCTGTGAGGATTTTTTCTTCAGAATGCAATACTAAAACAGGTGATTGTGGTGTGTGATTACTATCATGGTTCTGTGGAATTTACTGAGAAGCCCGAATTCATTTGAACAAATATGATCTGGGAAGTAGTTTTCAAATAGAGTAGGCAGAGACTTCTTAAAGTGTAATGAAAGAGTAAACATGAGCTCTAATAAGTAAAGTCACTGCTCATTTGTCACTCAGCTAATATTCCCCAAGCAGCCAAAACACTAAGTCAGTGAGAGGAATTTTCTACAACCCTTTTCTGAAACAGAATTAAACAGGACTTTAGAATTGGGCCCAGTGCAGGTCAGATCTAAGAGCACAGTGCCTAAAGAAACACAAAGATTTGCAAGATCCAATGTACAGTTTCTAGATATGTGAGTAATATGGAATAAAACTTGCCTAAAGTAAAAAATTCAGGGGGTTATAAAATTTACACAGCAAAGGTGGCCTTCTAAAATCCAGAACCAAAGCAAATATATTACATGTGATAATATTTTCAGGTGGCCTGATCAGAGAGCAGGAAGGAGACATCCGAGAAGGAGTAATGCCAAGAAGGAGTCAGGATTTCCCTATACAGAGATACACACACAAAAAAGTCCATAATACAGAGAAGGACAGGGCATTTTGAAACAGGGCACAGCTAAGCTGGGAGCTACAGAGCATATCAGATGTGCATACACTATTTATTTTTTCACTATAATTTCAAACACTGTGCTCAGTTTGACTGCTGAAAACAGTAAACTGAGAGTAGGGCCAATAATTAGTGCCTTGATTAAAAAGAGGCTTCAAACAAGTAGCTGCATTCAAGCTGTTGATTTTAGCAAAACTAGGCTAAACTCTGTTTAAATCTGGAAAACTACATGAGAATCAACCAACAAAGGTGTCAGCTAGAAAGGGCCACCTTACACTAGGAATTAGAAAAGCAAAGCTTTTCTCAGGATATGGAGCTCACAGGTGTATAGGAAATACAGTAGGGAATTCACAGAAGGAAGGTCCTGCTGACTAGATCAAATAGGGGTCAGGTAGCCTCAAGGCACTAACAGTTCCCAGAAGAACTACTATTTAGTCTCACTTAAGGTTGTGGATATGCCTATTAATCCATTGGAACAGATTTTCTACATTACCCCAAGTGTCACCAGCCACAATCTGAAGAGCAACTGTGAGACTACAAAGAAACAAGAAAAATCTCCTTTCATCAGCTACTGTGCTCCCTCACCAAGAGAACACTAAACTAGTTAAATTAATAAAATATACCCCATCTAGTAAGAACATCCTGTAATATGTTGCATGCAGGCTGGTTTTAGCTCATTTTGCAAGTAGGATTAATTTTTAGAACTTTCAGACTTTCATGTTAATCCCAGATAATAGTGCAGTTTGGTAGATTAATCAGATTACAGGACATGTCAGCATGATTTGATTTTAAATGATGTGAAGCATGTTACTAGAACTCCTACCCTCTCATTTTATGAAAGGATGACCTGGAAGAATGACAGACAGGGTTCACCCCATCTCAGCAGTTGCAGACCTCTCCCTCAAGATCCTTTTGAAAATATGCTTTGTTTAGTCTGCTTTATCTCTGACTGACATTTTCTGACAGCAAGTTATAACATGAATTTTTAAAAGACATGGACTTTGTCACAACAATGGATTGTGTAAACAAACACTGTAAGAAAATGGTATACAAACTCACCTTTTACACACACATCACTGATTTACCACCTGCTACAACCAAGCATCTGATGTGTGTTTTCAGTTAAAAACCCCACCTCAGATTCTACCTAGTCCTTCCCATTAATTTGATTCTTGAGCTTCTCTTTTGCATCTCCCTCGTTCCCCACATCTTTACTCTCATTGGTTACAGCAGGGCTCAAGCTCATTTTATTTCTGGTTAATCTGATTAGGTAAGAACCTGGGATTGTGATGTCAGTGCATTAGGAGGAGGAAGTAATGCTTCCTGCAGGAAAGATGGCAATTTTGACCTTTTAGAAGCAAGTCATGGTCTGGCTGGAAGATTAAAACAGAGCCAGCCAAACTGCAGTAATAATACCAACTCATTCTGCAGGAGCATCCTTCAAAGAGGGATTATGGCTCATGGACTGCAGGTAAGAAAGCATAATGTCCTTGTGTTTGGTTATGTGCCTGAAGGGAGATTTGGCTGGGAGGGGAAAGGTCAGCTTCAGCAAAAATAGCAGAACATTAGAAATACTGACTAATGAAAGGCTTTGGTTCCTACATTTACTCAGAAAAGATGGCTTTCAGAGCAAAGGCATCTTGGTAGACTCACTTTTTTACAAATGCATGACATTATTTGACTTTATATTCATATTCTTTCATTCTGTGCTGACAAAATAATAGTTATGAATTTCTCTACTGTTCAAAATTGCTGTAGTTAATTTTGTTGGTTTTTTCCACTTAAACTCAGAAACTTAAATCTGTAATTGAACAGATGAGACTGAAACTAAATTAAATAACTAATTTCTCAAGTTATATATATTTAAATAATTTCTCATTATTTAAAAATGTAATGATTTTGCATGACAGTTTAGTAGATTGCTTTATTATTATGAGCTGTCACTGTGTTATTCAGCATATGCCAAGGCAACATTCAACAATGCAAAGGCTTTAGTGAGCCTGTAAGGCAGGTTGCTGTGGTGATGGGGTGTTCAAACTGATGCAATCCTTAAAGTTCTGGTTTTGAACCTTTCATTAGGCTTTAAAAAATGCTTCACACAGAGGATATTGTTGTAGCAGATATTGTTTGTACTCAAGACTCTCAATGAGCAGAGCTGTTAAACCAAGTAACAGCTATAAAGCTGCACTGCTGGAGTAGCTTTAAGCAGTAATGACTATTTACACCTTTATGCCTCAAGATTACCTTTATTCCACAGTTACATTCACGCAGACAAAGCTCATCATCCCTCACTTGAGCTGAAGCAGTTGTGGTGTCACTCATCAAGTGCAGCAGGAAGCTCAGCTTTGGCAAGAAGGCTGACCTTTAACTTGCTGTGCAGAAGAAATTCTGTGCATTTATAACTGCAAAAGCAGATTGTAAAGCTGAAGTCCATTAAATACTGCAATCAGTATCACAATTAGGCAAAAGAAGCTGCTCAAATTGCAGGGAGAATTATCACTGTGTTTAAGCTGCAGTTAAGAAGAATGCCATAGACGTGGGGATCTTGGAGACAAAATAAACCAAACCCAACCCAACAAAACAAAGAACACTGGTGCCAGTGACTATCCTTAAAGATGCTTTTTTTTTTTTTGATACTTCGAATGATAATGATGTTTATCTGTTACTATAGTCTCAAATAATCATTGTTTTTGACCAATGCTTCTAATTAAGTCAGAATCTCATATCCTGCCCGTGTATTCACCACTAGCAGCCTCCCAGAGGCAGAAATGGGCCAGTTTTGAGCTGCAGTTGGGTCAATTGAACACCAAGCCATGAGCAGCTCTGCACTCACTAAAGCTGCTCTCAGTGCTGCGGCACAGCCTGACCCAGCTGATCCCAGCGTCTCTCCACAAACAATCAGGCATGAACAAACCTGATCTAAAACCAATCCTGTACTTATGCTTTCACTTCACTGACTTCAGCCATGAAGAAAATAGTAACTAAACCAGGCAGAACAGAACTGCTGCCACCCACCCAGGGCCCAGCTGCGAGGTCATTCTGCGTGTTCTTGGAGCATTAGGGCTGATCAGTTTTGAGTACTTGCAGAATATGCTTAGTCCACCCAGGATGAGCTTCTATATCCATTGCCTTGTGCTACTATGATCTGTCCTCTGAAACTTCCTTTAACACCTGTCTCCAGTTTTATCTTCAGCTTTAAATGCCGGAAGCTATTCATGGTCAATTTAAAATAAATGGCAGTAATTCCTTATTTCATTTTTGGCTGCCATGAGTTTTGCAAGTAATAACCTACTACTGTTTTCTACAGTTCATTTTTCTTTTCTTCCTAAGCACTTATCTCTCCTATGCCAAAGAAAAGGAGAATTAAAAACAATTCATCTGTCTAAAGAGTTTGCAGGTGTTAAGTTGTTGTTAGCAATACTTTATGCTATTACTGCTGAATTCATAGCTCTGAGCTTTTAGAAAAATGCTTTACTGAGTTCTGTGGAAGGTAACTGGTATGTAGATAACCTATTTTCCACTGTTGGAGCTTTGAGCCAGCTCTGAATTTTTCTTTCAGTTTGTTCTGTATTTTTAACAACAGCAGGGGACTATAAGGTGTGACAAAATCTCATTAATTTGAGGGGATTTTCCACATTTATTTCTAAAACTTATATATTAATCTTAGTCACATTTTTTTTCTACTTCCTGATTTGTTTTCTTGTCTGTTTTTTTACCACCACATTATAAATGAACAAAGCATTCATCAAGATCCTGAAGGGAGGTAGAATCCAAAGACACTGTTTGGGGCCAGAAGAGAAACCCAAATGGAGATTATGGATCTTCTAGACCTGCAGACATCTCTGAAATCAGCATGTTGAATAAAGAACAGTAATTTGAAACCCTGGAGGCAAAAAGGGTTAGGGTCCAAATCTGTGGGACATAGCCCTGGCCACGATGAGGAGCACTCTGCTCCAAAGGCAAACAGCACAACAGCTTCCCACCTCTGGGCACCCTCTGCAGCTTCCCCTCTTTCCACTGTCATCCCAAAGCTTCTCCTTTGGGGTGAGCCATCTCCCTTGTCCTCTGAGACAGCTAATGGATGGAATGTCGAAAGTTCAGCTGTGAATTCATGCTTAGAAGGCAGAGTTTTCTATTTTACACAGTGGAAAATGATGATCAAGGTAGAGCAGCACTTCAAAGTCACATGCTGACCTGTAATCCCAATCTCCTTTGCCTTACATTTTAATTTTCACTTGTCTACCACACAAGCAAGCTACTGAGCTCTGCAGAACAGCAAATGGAACAAGAGGGGAGGTTGTTATTGTTTTGGGTGGCTTTTTAAAGGAGTTGATGATGGCCAAGAATTTATCTCATAATAATTGGGGCAAAGTACTTGTTTATCCATTCATAACTCCATTCACAACACAGCCACCAGCTCCTGAGCTATCAGATTGTGAACAGTTCTAGCAGAAAGAGCAAAAACTCTCAGAAATATTTTTATTTTGACACATTATTGGGGTGGAGGAATTTTTTCTTCACACTATCAGAGACTGGAAGCTTTTTCTTGTATGGCTTTGTTGCTTGTTTTAGACTTCCCTTTCCCTTGCAGATAAGAGATGAGGAAAGCGGCTACAACAAAAATCTGTTTTGCATTCCTAAGCATTATGAAGAAGATTTAGAAAGAGTCTTCATTCCTCATGGACTCATCCTGGACAGGTATGAGGGTAAACAGAAAAGAACAGGGACAGTGATGCCAATTTTTGTCCCTCCAAATGAAAAGACCGAGGTCCTTGCCCTGTGCAGCCCATGAGAAACATGGAAACCCTGCAGCCTAACACCTCTGTCCTAAAGTCTAGTACAAGAGGGGGTTTATGGAGAGGGTTCCTCTACAAGCTCAGTTAAGCTTCCATGTTCCCTCAAATATCTTTAAGACCACCTATCCTGCAATTTTAAGGTTGATAGATTAAATCAGCTTGTGCTGTGCAAATATGTAGCTAACTTTCCTATGACTTGCTGCGGTAACAATTTGCTAGCTATAAAAACATAACAGCAAGATGAGAATTTTTAAACTCTTTCTTGTTTTCTTTTTTTTTTTTTTTTCTCTCACAGGACAGAACGTTTGGCTAGAGATATCATGCAAGACATGGGAAGTCATCACATTGTTGCACTCTGTGTCCTTAAAGGAGGCTATAAATTCTTTGCTGATTTGCTGGACCGTATAAAAGCATTAAATCAAAATGGTGATAAATCTGTTCCTGTTACTGTGGATTTTGTCAGAATAAAAAGCTACTGTGTAAGGAACTTTTTTCCTTTGGAAAGTTGACTCTGTCCATAGACTGGCATTCTAAATACTAGTAGTTTGAGTTTATGCATACAAAAATTGAGTTTATGCCTACAAAAATTGAGTATATGCCTACATTCTGTTCAAATTACATACTACAAAGGAACTGAATTACTGATCTTCCCCAAAGGGTGGATATTACACATTCACTGGAATAAACATATAGCAGAATACTCAACATGACAAAGCCAGGGGCAGATCTCAAACTCCCTCCTCGTGCAAAAAGCAAGAGCAGCACACCTTTCAAACAAATATAGGATAACCCTTTTGGGCATGCTTTATGTGACTTCAATCTCTTCCTTCTCCTTCTAGAATGATTCACCTGCAGAAAAAATCAGTTTTGTCGGAGAGGAACTGTCTGCACTAAATGGGAAGGTATGAATTAGCATCTTCAGCTTTTAAAGGGAAACAACTGTTCTTGTGTATTTTCCAGGAAATCCATCTTTATTAAGATTTTGATACTGCATACTTCCAGCCACTTAACACTGAATTAAATTGCTGGGCTTTGAAATGGTGAATAATTCCCACTGATCTCACTGGAAACTTGAAGTGATCAGTGATGACTGCTCCCAAAGATCCTATTCCCCATTTTAATGCCAGAATGCCCAAAATGAACCATATTAAACTGACTCGTTCAGTGTGGCTGTAGAATACTAGTGATATACACAGAGCAGTGTATAGACCTGACACAGATGCCTTTATCACCACATTTTAAACTTTCATAAATAGAGAAAGACTCTTTGGAAAGCACCAAAGTAAAGTCATTAGTAAAAGTAACAGTCTCCTCTGAAAATCAATGCAACTTCTTTGTAACTGAGAGTTTGGGTTTAGTGTGCTTTTCTTGGCTGTATAATTTGCTGAAAATTGGCATTTAAGTATTTTCTTTTCTTTTCTTTCCTTATTCCCTTTGTAATCTCTTCCAGAACGTGTTAGTAGTAGAGGTAAGTAATGACTGAACAAGGGGTGGAATGACATGGATTTTTTTTCCTTTCTTTTCAAATTAATACATATTACATATAAAATAATAATTAATTCTGTTACTGGGCTGCCAGGTTGTTATGCTCTAATTTAATCCACTGACAGTCTGGTTTTCCTTTCAAACTTGAAAGATAATTTATTTTTTTATCTCTTTCAGGACATTATTGAGACTGGTAAAACAATGAAAGCACTGCTTTCAAAAATAAAAGACAAGAAACCAAGGATGGTAAAAGTTGTAAGGTACAATGATATAGCCACTAACTAACATATTCAAATCATTTGGGTGAATAGGCAGTGTATGCTGATAGGTGCTTGTTTGGTTTTAAGTTTGGGAGTGAGGAAGCAAATGCAGGAAAGTAATCCTTATTCGGCTGCTGAAAAATTAAGTGTATCTTAAACTGGGAATTTTACCTGTGCACTACCATCTTCACTGCTCAAATTAATAAAAAAAGGTTTTATGGCTCTTTCCATGCAGTTATAAAGTCTGATGGATTCCCTGTTTCTTACTTTATGTTTGAAGGAAATTCATCTCTTTCCATAGGTTTTCTAACACCACCTCAGTTGCCTCAATACTAGAATGACAACACTGAGAATATTTCTTAATATCCTCAACCACAGAAGTTTCCAGAATCTAAGAGTCTGTCAGCACTGGGAAGATGACTTCAAGCAGCATTCTAGATCTGCTTTTAGTAGATCTCTAAAAGGAAATTTTGTGGAATATCCCTGTGTTTCTCAAGTAACCACAGTGCTTTATAAAAACAGTTGCTTCAAGCATCAGTTCTTCAGACAGTCCTTCTAGTGACTGTCCAGGAGGTTCTCAATTTCTTCTGCAGTGCTCAGGCAAAGAAAGAATAGATGTAATTTTGCAGGAGAAATTGTCCTTTTCTCCCTCCCTCCCCACTCAAATCATTACCAGCCACTTGGACATGCTTCCCCCTCTGTGCTATCCTAGTGTCCATTGCTGCATGGAAGGGCAAAGAGCTGAGACACAGGACTGCAGGGAACTGAATGCAAAGTCGAGCCACTCAGACAGAAAGATCAGAGCCTTTGCTTCTCCCTCCACTTCAAGGCTGAACACTACTTCCTTCTGTGCAATAATCTCACATGTTTTAATTTAAGTGCATGATTTTAGAACCTTATAGAGAGGCGTGGCAGAAGGGAAGTCTAGAACTTAGAGCAAGACATATTTAAAAACCAACCTTCTCTGCTCTGCCTTACAGCCTGCTTGTTAAAAGGACATGCCAGAGTCCAGGCTACAGACCAGACTGTGAGTATCATGTTTTTCTAGCATTTTTTTTTTTCTGTATTTTCCAAAACACAGTCTTGGAATTTCACTTCAGGCATCATATCTGACAACTGGCACATAAGTTTCATGAAGGCCAAGAGAAATGGGGAGAAACTACATAAAAACTTGTGAACTAATGACCAGCTACACCATCCTGAGGCCTCATGATCACCTTCTTTTTTTCCCCTGAGTGCAGATTTAGCTACTTGATATACAAATTTAACTATTTAGATAGCAGAAACAGGATCAAGCTTTAACTGTGTTTTGCTCTGTTTTGACCCCAGAGGGCATTTGTTTTGACATTTGGCATTATTAAACTTGCCTTGTTACCAAACGGAAAAGTTCTACTGAATCACAGTTCATCTACTTTCACTCAAGTAAAATCTCACTCCTTTTCTCCTTTCCCAGGACTAACTCATAACTAAGTTTTAAACAAGTATTTTGTTAATAAAAATAATTCTCTTAAGACCCTAATTTTATTACTGGCTGATGAGAATGGTTTAGATTCTAACCTCTGTCATCAATTTACAGCTCAGATTCTTAAGAAAGCACCCTGAAAGAGATGATGCCTATTACTCTCAGCTCAAGTATGTGTTGAATACCAACTGTGCACTTAAAAGCTACTTACACCACTGAATTATAAAAAGAACTGTATTTTCTTGCAGATACAGGCTTTGAAATTCCAGATAAATTTGTGGTTGGATATGCTCTTGACTATAATGAATACTTCAGAGATTTAAATGTAAGTACATGCACATTCTTCCACTGCCAGGTATCAGGTATCTACCTACCACAGGTACCTAGCAGGAATATTTGCTTCTACTCAGAGCTTCTCAACAATTAAAAAAATCTTCAATTCCAGCTATAAACTTCCATTAAAAGAGCAAAACCATTTTTAAGGTGCTGAGTTGGTAATGCAATGTAGGTGCATAAGAAATGTTTGTGCTTCACCTTTTCATAATTCTACTCCACAAGTCTCATGGCTCAGCCATGCTGCAGGACATTCTGAACCCCAAGGATGGTGAGCAGCGTACAATCTGCGGCCCCATCTGAAAATAAAATCACTTGTATTTTTACTTTAATTTGATATTTGTCTGTCTTAGTTCAATCCTATGTTGCTCTTCTGTAACCAAGTCCTTAAAGTAGCTGTGCAGGCACTGTGTGTGAAGGTTTTCCACACACTTATGGATAACATGGCTGCAAGGTCTCTCTTCCCTTATTCCATTACAGCTTCCTTAGGCTGCACAGAGTAGTAGACTTGGAAACATCATAAACTAATAGGGTTGGTCTGTTTTCAAATGTCCTTCCTTAATTCTAGTTAACTTGGGAAGTTTTTCACTTCTAAGTCTTTTTACTAAGACAAACCAGTTCTGCTGAAGACACAAAATCTGTGCTATTGCTCAGCAACACGAAGGCGAATGCAGTAATTTAACAAGCCTAAGTTCTTCAGGATATATAAACCTATATGATGCCTTGTGAAGGCTGACTTAGAGGCTAGATGGATTTAAAGAACAAAGTAGGTACTTAATATAAGGCCTCAATGGATCCACCTTGGGCAGCACAAGAGCCCAGCCAGGGCTCCACCCAAGATGAACCAAAATGGTCCCAAAATGCACA
>JAXCLO010000026.1:3131764-3143005 GCA_035583995.1 Arremon aurantiirostris | reverse complement strand
ACTCAGTACCAGGTCCAGATGGTTTTGAATATATCCAAGGAGGGAAAATCCACAACATCCCAGGGCAATCTGGGACAATGGTCAGTCACTCTCTCAGGGAAAACAGTGCTCCAATATGGTCAGACAAGCCCCTCTATGTTTCAGGTTGGCCCTGCTGTCTCTCAATGTGAGGTGCTGAATAAATTGTTCTGGAAAATTAAAGCAGAAATGTAATCTCTGTTACACCTATCACCTACAGATAAAAAAGTGACAAAAAGGCCAACTACTTGCTGAAAACTTTGTAGTCTAAGTAAATGCCTCTCTGTTGTTGTTGTTGTCAGTTGAAGGACTCCCTAAATGAATTTGTCCATGGGAAGTACTAGTGGTGTGGTCTTTATTTCAAGAAACTTTTCTATCAAGCTTTTTGACTCCAGGGGAAAAAGACCAAAAAAAATCTTATAATCTTCTTTTCTTATATATGTGAGAGTATCAAGTCTGTACATACCATGGCCTTCACCTTTTTACCTTCTAGGTGATATATCTTTAGTTTATGCAAATGCTCATTGCTACACCCACTTCTGTGGCACTGTACTGCTTCTCAGCAGTCTGTCTGAAGCAACAGACTGATGTCAAATGGACATAAAATTATTTGGTTTGTGTGTGCCCATGTCATACTGTCAGAACTCAGCACATCCCTCCAGGTGTCCAGAGTTGCTGAGGACCCTGTCAGGGGGCTCAGAGACCCTGTTATGCTGCCCAGAACACCTGGGGATTTGATTTTGACCCCTGGAGCAAGTTACCAGCTTTGTATGAGGACATGAAAGTTACACAGGTTTGAAGAGTGTAATAACAAAATAATCACAGGGTGAAAATGTAGATTTTAGGATTTTTGGTATGAGGGTTATGGGGACAAGATGGAGGAATTTGAATGTGTCTGACCTTTCTTCTTCTTGTTCTCCATTTTCTGCAGTGATGCTGGCACTTTGGGATCGGTTTAGAGTAGAAGTGCACTGTCTAACATAGGTGATAGGTATTGGGAATTAAGTGTAAATATGTTATACGTAGTTTGTAGTATGAAAGACAACACAGAGTGCCTGTGGCAGCCCTGCTGAGCAGATCTCAGCTGGGCAGAAAGAAAAATTTTATAGATAAGAATTAATAAACAACTTCAGGACCGAAAAGTGAAGAGCTCTGACTCAATCTTCAGTTGCGCGGGTCGAAACAGAGACATTCTGCACATCTCGGGGCAGCAATTAACAACTAAATACCCAAGAGTTAACCAGAAGGCATCTGAAGAGGGGCAGCCCTTCAGCCAGTGCACATTTCCTCAGGGATGGTGAAAGCCAAGGCTCTGTGGGAACACAGGATCACAGGGACTGGATGGGACACTGAGCCCCAGGCCATGACAACAGAAACATCCCATCATCTTGTGGCATTCACATCCTCTGAACAGAGAGAGACATCATTCTCTCCCAGGGTTTCTCCGGAGCAGCACAGAGAGAAGAAGAGAAAATTCTAATCTCTATTCTCTGCTCCTCCTGTGTTGTTTTTGCATATGTGGAATGTGTTATGGAGATTGTTTACCTGAAGTGATTTGTCAATTGGATTCTGCTGAGGATTGTTTTGTTTCCTTGGCCAGTTGGGTCAAAACTGTGTCCTGGCTGTCTCAGACAGTCACAGGTTTTTCTTTAATATTTTTGAGTATTTCTTTAATATGTAATATAATATATTATTAGTTAGTATATATTATTATTAGTATATATATATATAGTACATATTAGTATATACTATAGTATATACTAATTATATAATAGAATCTACTACATTATATAATTAATATAATATAGTATTATAGTATAAATTAATATACCATTATAGAGGAATAGCAGATTTGTCTTTATAAACAAGCTGTGGGTCTGCTGGTGGATAAAACCAGCACTGCGAGATAAAAGAAACAATGGAAAGGATTCCACTGATTGATGAATGGAAAAAGATATTTTCTTTTACAAATAAACTTTAGGTTTGCTGATAAATGAAATTAGACTTTGAAAGATGAAAGAAACAATGGGGAAGAAAACCCCCTCAGTTCTGTAAAAATTAAAAATTAAAAGGGAAGGTTATACATTAGAGGGAAGTCTTTGGGATCAGGTGTTCTGGGAAGTCTGAACCTCTCAAGTACCTCAGCCAAAGGAGAAAGAGAGAAGGGAAATGTGGCTGGGAAATCGGACTAAAAAGGAGGCTGCGTCCTTCAAAAATTTGAGAGATCCCAGGGGAATGCCCCATGGCCTCTCCCTTTATTCAAATAAAGAAAAAGGACTCCTCTGTCTCCTTTTTGGACATAAATATCTGGTGTTTGTGGATTAATTTTCCTAACATTTTGATTCACTCTGTTGCAGTCAAGTAGAAAAATTATTAAAGAAAGGCCTCATAAAATCAGGCCTGCTCTCTTAGATCCATGTCTGGCCTGTCATTTCTTCTGAGTGCAGCTGGCACTTTGCAAGTTCCCACGTGAAAACAATCCTGGTATGAATGGTTTGTTAACATAACAATCTATTTCTGGGTGAAAAACAACCACACCTGCATAAGCATTAGATCTATCCCATAAGAATCAGGGAAGAAAATATGTAAACAATTTAAGAATAAAGAGATTTGATAGACAAGTAAAATACCTTTTTCTAACCAATACAGTAATTGGCAAAAAAGCTACTAACCAATTGGAGGCACACACGAGGTCTGTAAAACTTCTAAATGAAGTCTTGGCTACACTGAGTTACAGGGAGTGGGAACAGACCTCTCCAGAAACTTGTAGCTAGAAGGATTTAATGATATTCCTCACTCTGAGGCTCTTCCAGAGCTTAACTGCCAACACAAAAGCTTTTCCAAGATCGTTTTAAGCAAATAAATGAGATCCATGAGAACTGGGACAGACCACAAGGGTCTGGGACAGCCTCAGTGCAGAGGCCAACGGGTTGGATGTGTTACAGAAACCCATCAGATGCACACCTAGAGAACCCTTTCCACTTCTACAGCAGCTGGGCACGGAATTCAGCACAAGGAATTCAGTTCATGGAATTCAGTCCATGGAATTCCCAAGGCCTTATCAGTTTCACACGGTCACTGAAGTCTCTGCTATCACAGAAACCCAAAATCATTAAAGTTGGGAAATCCCTGCCAGGCCATGGAGTCCCAGCTGTGCCCAATGCCCACCTTGTCCCCAGCCCAGAGCCCTGAGTGCCACCTCCAGCCCTTCCTGGGACACCTGCAGGGATGGGCACTGCAAAGCTCCCTGGGCAGCCCCTGCCAAGGCCTGAGCACTCTTTTTGTCTTTTCTACAAAAAGGAAGATTTTGTATTAAAGACATTCTGTACTTCTGTTCTCATTTATCCTATGCCTGTGCTTGGAAAATTTTCCCACCATGGTTTGATAGACTTGATCTTGCAGGTCTCTTCCAACCTAGTGATTCTGTGATTCAAATATCACCAATTAAAAGAAAAAGCTGTTAATTCTTTCTCTCTTCTTCTTCCATCCCCCTGTTAATTTTCATCTTCTGAATTCTCCTCTTTATTTTCCTCTCCAACTGTTTCTCAGCACTCTCATTCATTTCTATTCCCTATCTATTAATCAGCAAGAGGTAGAAAAGAACAAATGGAACTGTATCTGTTGGGAACAGTGTAGCTCCATATTTTCACAGCATTCATGGTAGTTTATTTTCTGTGAGACCATTGCCCATTTGTCAAATTCAGCTGAACTGCTGGACAGACAAACAGATGCTGCAATTACACAGAAAACAGAATGTTGTCTCCTTTCATGGTGACTGAGTAGAAAATTGTTTTGAATTTTTCCTCTTCTCCCCTTTTCACTATAAAATCATGACAACAGGAAAGTGTAGATGCTTTGACAGGCTTCAAGACCACCACTTCACCCAAGTCTTTTCTGCTTTAATTACTTTTTATCTAATAATACAGAAATTAATGAGTAATATCAATGAATTAGTCTAACAACTGGCAGTTTTAATGCATTTTTATACACACTTGTATAGCACCATGATCCAGTCAGATCCTCAGACTGAAGCTAAACTCTAGCCCATGTCCAGCATGGGAAGAGGAAGAGTAATTCCCAGGAAGAAAGTTCTGTTTCCAAACAAAAACAAAATCAATATTTGATGAGCTTTATGACAAAGATTAAGTATATTTTTAATACAATACTAATGATCATAGACAAGCAGGGCCATAATATATCAAAATGTAGCAGAATGGAAATCCTGCAGGTTGGTATAATGAGAACTATTATTGTCACTTAGAAGATTGAACTGTTTCATTTAAGCAGTTCTGAATGCCAAAACGCTGAAAGTAAAATATCAGGAGTTGTTAAGTGCAACGATTTTTAAATCAGGATCATTAAGCAGAAGGATTACTGCAGGAGCTGGTGATGAAAGCAGGGGCAATAAAGCACTCATTTAGCAGGCATTCAAGTTGTAGCAGAGAACATGAGTGTTAACAGTTCATGATTTAGAAAATTTTACTTCAGTCTTGAGCATTTTCCAACGTTTTTGTGTATGACTCAAGCAGTCTTTATTGGTAATGTGTGCTTAATATGCCATGATGGGGTGGGAACTGCTGTGCAGAGGGCAGGAAATTATTTATTCTCACAGGTCCAACTTTCTTCTGCAGTGAACATTTAAAATTAAATTTTAAAAAAATGTACAACCCACATCCCTAAAGCTTTCTAAGTTTATGGAGCTGTCAAAACAAGACACTGTACAGAAAGTTTAGAGTTTTGTAGGCCTGTTCTGCTGAGTCTTTGCAAGACTTGATGTGTTAGACTAATGGCTACAGACTTGCTTTTCTAATCAAAGGAAAGCTCCATTTCTTGATAAAGAACTTCTGCTTTTGGGTGTCTTGCTTGCTATAGAGCTCCATGGCACAGAGGATGTAATTCCAAATCACCACATGGGAGGAATTATTAAAGGGAAGATGCATCCTGCATCTTGAGAAATATGGCAAATATTCTTAGGAGACTTAACAATGTATCTAAATAGGAATCATTTTTTGTGTGCTATAAAAGCATCCAGGAGTTCCAGGATTCTGTTGCCACAAGCAAAGAACAAAATCCTGACCCCAGAAAGAATTCACATTCACTTACAGGGGAAACAGGGACACACTCTTTCAAAAAAACAAGGGAACCCCTCCAGCTTGCTGTTGACACTACTAAAACTTATACAAAGAACAATTTCCCATTAAGCATTAAATTACAAACAATGCCTGCAGTGCACAGGTGTGAATCTTGCAAGGGTGAAGTAGAACTGATGGTTGGAGGTAAAAATGACTCTGCTGTCTTTAATGTTTTCTTTTACATATTGACTTTTATATTTGGAATAATTATCTATAACATATGTAAAGAAAATGTTATTGGATGTACATAGACTCCACAAGCAAACAAATTCATTTTCAAGTGAAGTTTCAATTTGCCTTCTTCTCATTCCAGTTGAGAACATTTATAGAGTTTTGAGCATATACAGTCTGAAGAGTGAAGTACAGGCACAGTCTGTACCACAGAGTGTCTTCTTCCATTAAAAGAATGTTGTAAGTGCCATTTATGACTTTATTTAAGAATGCACAGCTGGTGCTTTTGAGGAGAATATGTAAATGATGGGTTCTTTATAGGTTCAGTATTAAGTAAATACAGACTGCTCCAGCATCATCCTATTTGATGCTGCTGAAAGGAACTAATCAAATTAGTCTATAAATACCCGCAGTGTCCTTTTCCCTCAGAGGAGCAAGTTACTCTCTGTGAAATTAATTTCCATATTGTGTGTGCTAAATAGAGTAAGTGACAGCTTTTCAAACACATTGTGTCATTACCTAGTGAACAAGTTTTGCATCTTTGCAATTTAACATGGACATCACGTTATATTATAATGTATATAAAATAATATATTGATAGAGAGGTCAGTGGCCTGATAAACCACCTCTGGATCATGACAATGAAGTGTTCTGCTTCTTTTCCTAAGGATGGAGGGAGGTGAAAAGCTGGAAAGTAGCCAGTCTGATCACTGTGTCCATTCCTGTAAGAATCTGGATCTTTTGCTTTTGTATTATGTTATTCCTGGAATATCTACAGGCACAATCCAATTTCTACTTTTATGCCCTAAAATAGAACCAACTGCCTTCAGCTCAACAGGCAAAAAGGGGAACTTCCTTTATTGTTTAGTTTCCTATGGCCGTGTTTGTTAGTGAACTCTGGATCTGATGCTGCCTCTGATGGGGAAAATGTCCATTTTTAGCTACTGTGCTTTCTGTCCTGCATTCCTGCAGCTTTCAGTTTGTTTTGATATCTGAAAAAAAAGGCATGTGAGTATTTCAAGGCTTTCTTGACTGAGCAAGGAACAACTCTGGGTAGTTTTTGCCCTGGCCTGCCCTGTTGGAAGGATGGAATCTTTGCCCAAATCTGAATCCCAACTAACAGGAGCCTCCTGCCTGGGAGCTGCACTTTCCAAAGAGAGCAGGCATGGAAAAAACATCTTTGTTCTGCTTGCCATACCTACAAACTCACCCACTCTGGGTTCCCAGCAGCCACTGGATTATTTTATGCTGGACTATGGACATAAAGCTGCAAATTCATTCCTGTCACACCTGGGTTGCCAGTAGTATTATTTAACTTCCCAGTCCCAAAATGAACCAACTTGAACTGACTGCAAAATATAATATATTCCCATATTGTGCATGTTGTGTTTGGATGGATGACTCATTTCAAAAATCAGAAGAGAAAGTTCATTCTGTCCTAATTTAAACCTACTCATTTTACAAACTCTCTTTTACACTTTTATTCCTTATAAAAAATATCCCATTGTAGAACAAAAGCTTATCAATTATCAGAAAGATTAGACATCAGAAATGTAAAGTTGACAACCAATCTATGGAAAAAATCCTCCAAATACTTTCTATTTCTGTGCAGCATCTTATTGTTCATATTTTTGACAGGTTGCATGACCTTTCCAATGATTTTCACTAAATTTCCCATCCTACCTTTGAAAGACACTTTATTGTCATCCAGGTGTAGGTTATGTGCCTGCCCAACTATACCATGGCTGTAGTTTAATTCTAGCAGTGATGAATTGCTTGAGCGAATTCATGCAAACAGGGAAATAGAAATTAAATTCATCACACTAGGAAAACCATTCTTCCCCATGTAAATTAGTAGCTTTACTGCTAAAATCAATTTGTTTTGGTAAATTATGCAAAAATTCTCAAAGGGCCTAGGTAGTTGATGTATTATACTCTTACTGTTTCATAATATTAGAAAATGAAATTTATTCACACAATATTAGATGGCATAAGCTGAGAGCTTTAGTGGCAATTTCTGTTTATTACAATTAATCTGTGTTGTCTGTGGTGACAGAATTCCCACAATGTGTAGGACATAAGCTTTATGACAGATGCTTTTTATTAAACTGTACAGAAGTGTTCTTCATTTGAACAGCACAGGTCAATTACTTCTCTATTGCAAGGCCTTTCAATTTTTCTAATAATCTCTAATGAAATTCAGGGTTTATATGGAAACTGTTTGTATTCTGAATTCCTGGAGTATCAGGACTTCAAAATGCCCTCAGAAAATAAACAGCTCCTCAGACTTTCTAAGCAATGTAAGTGGGAGCTATTCAAAATTACCTGACACATCTTGTTCAGGGTTCTAAAACTCAGTTTGCAGTTCATTCATGCAAAGAGTCCTGCAGCTGAAATCATTGGAGTTCCTGTTAAATGCACATGGCTATCACTTGATAGGATCTAAATCCCAGAGAAATATAAAAATAGTGTGCTAGAGATGCTGGGGGTGAGGAGACAGGGAGTGGAAAATAGGATTCACACAAGTAATTCATGTCTGGGCAATAAATCATACAACCAGAGAAATACATTAAAGAAAGTAAATATGCTTTTATATTTTTTACATCTTAATTATGGAAGGGTGAGCTGGCCAATATAAATTGTACATATGTGTGCAGGAGCATTTTTTCTGTGGCCCTCTCTGGGCATTAACCAGTTGCAGTAAGTCCAGAAAGTTTGTCCTTTGTGAGGGGTTTCTGCCCAACTCCCTGCACAGGTTTAATGGACAATGGGGCCTCAGGCAGAAAAGCCATCACCCCAAAGGGAGGGAAGCACCACAGAGCTCAGCTTAACCAGAGTGAAATTAAAAATATACATAACAAAAAAGCACCAAAATGTTGCTTGCCATATTTCAAGATCTGTTGCAAAGAGAGATCCCAGAATGGTTTGGGTTGGAAGGGACCTTAAAGCCCATCCAGTGCCACCCCTGCCATGGCAGGGACATTTCCCACTGTCCCAGGCTACTCCAGTCCCATCCAACCTGGCCTTGGGCACTGCCAGGGATGGATCTTTGTTCCTTTCTCCTAGCAAACCATAATCCTAATGAACTGTAACAGCTTTTTGCAGATGGAGGTGCAAAACAACTCTTAAAGTGCCTACAACCATCCCCTTTAATAATTTCAGCAAATAATTTTTGACATGGATAAAATACATCGTGCAAAATATTGTGAACTTGAACATTCATGTCAGTTTTAAGCACCAGACAGCTAGCCTGTGTTACCTCAGAAACCTCTAAATATCTTTATGTGAAGAATATCAAATTTATATCTTCAGACAAAATTTAAATATTTGTTTTAACCCATGGTGCCAGTTTAGAAAAGAAAAATCTTCTCTCCCAGAACTGTTTTACATTCCCTAACTTGTGTGTAGGCATGTTGCACTGAGTCAGGGAGAGGTAACAGCAGGTCTGGAGGGCAAGTGAAGCTTTGAGAATGTTAATTATAACTATAATTATAATATATATTATAATTATAGCTACAATTATAATGTCAGTGGGCTGGCAAGAGCCCCAGGGCCAAAGGGAGATGTTTCTTGGTGCCAGGTGACAAATGTGGTGAGCCTGGAGATGGCCACATGAACTGACCATTGAAACTGGCAGGTTCCAGTGTGGTTCACAGCTGTACTCCCAAACCTTGAGCTCCAGGATCTTCACTGTGTGAAGCTCAGAACTCTCAGTATCCACCTTCAGATCTGCTGCTCCTCTCCAGGGGCTCTCTCCATCAGGAATCCTTCAAATCCATGAGTGTGAGGTATAAAATTTGAGAGAGAGATACAGATTATTCTAAATAACATGGACTTTTATATGACCATCATATAGAAGTGATGCTGTCAGGTTTGCCCCTCTGTCCAAGTGCAGGAGAACTTTTGGGAGGCTCCTTCCACTTAGCAGAATTCTGAGTACTCTAGTTCTGACAGCAGTGTTGAGGAACTCCACAATGTGTGTTGATTTAAAAGGATTTTCTCCCAGCCCTCCTTTCCCTGTGTTCTGCAAGCTCACAGAGTTTGTGTGAATAGGCACTGACTAATCATGTACTCAGAGTGGGAAATGCAGAAATTACTGTGTAGGGAAAAAACTGGGTAGGAAAAAACTACTTTCATAATTTATTTTTAATGACAGAGTATTTTCCTCGAATCAGAAAATGGCTGACAAAATATATAGCATAATGCCTGAAAGGGGGTTGTCTTTTCTACTTTACGTCTTCTCTATTTTATGTCTTTTCTATGTTATGTCTTGTCTTTATGTCTTTTCTACCTTACTCCTTGAGTTTTTCCTAAAGTCAAATTTTTTTGTCTTTTGAATCTTGTGTCTTTTGAATTTTTTTAGTGGCATATTTCTGCTCAGGTCACGGCTTTAGCACTTATAAAAGCTGCTCTCTTTTAATATCCCCTTTAATTTTGTACCAATGGGGTCCACCTTGATAAAGTACATAAAGTCCTTCAAAATTCTGCTGTGGTACAAAACTCACAGGCTTTGTGCTGGTTTGGCACAGCCTCATTTTTGGCAGGAGTAAGGAGGGCCACAGAAGTGGCTTCTATGAGAGGCTTCTAGAAGCTTCCACAGTGTCCAAGAGAGCCAATCTCTGATGGCTCTGAAGATGGACACGCTGCTGGCTCAGTCAGACAGGTTGGCAATGCCCCTGTGATGCCACATTTAAGCAGAAAATCAAACCAATGCACACAAGATCTTCCACAGGGGTGGGGAGGTGCCAAGTCCACAATATTGCTGGAAAGTTTCTTTTATATATATAATATAGCTCCTCCCATTGAGCACCAGGGTCTCTGAGTTTTGCACCATCTGTTACACATTCATATTTAAAACTTTTATCTTCAAGGCTTTGTGACTTTGAATCCTCTTGTGATTCACATAAGCCTTGTGCCTTAAGCAATGGCCCATTCTTCTTCAGCACAATGCAATCCTCCAGCAAAAAGGGAACCATACAAAGGTAATTAAAACCATTTTTGTGGCACAGCTGATATTTTTTAAAGTTCAGTTCACAACTGTTCGATATCTTACTTGGACAATGAACTGACAATTTATGGAGACAAGATTAATTTTCCTTAATGGGCTAATTGAAATTAATAAATTCAATTATTCTGAGATAAAGAACTTTGTAATTTTCAGGTAATGGATTGCCATGGCAATGTGGAATATCAGGAAAAATTCCTCACCAAAGCAGGATGGGAGAGATGCCAAATGAGCAGCATCATGCTGCAGGTCATCCACAAGATGGCAATAGCAGAATGAGTTCCTGGAAGTTCAGGCCTTTAAGAAACTGTGCTCTTTGCATTTGGTGCTTATTTGGAAATTTAATTTAGCTCAGAGCAGAGCTGGGACAGAAATTGGTTGCTCTGTCATCCTCTTGTTCACAGAAATATAATAGGATTATAAAATATAAAGCATAAATTTGCATTCAAACCTTGCTGACCTTATTTAAAACATTCAATTTTTTCAGCTGGTCATTGATACAGTAGAATTTCTGTTACATTAAATGCTGTGAATAACAGTTCTTTCCCTCTATCCAACTCCTATAAGTCCATGAAGGCTCCAAGATGGAATATTTTGAACATTCATATTTCTCACAGGTCTGTATGAACTGAAGTTAAGCACTTGAATAAAAATCCTAATATTAAGTGATGCTAAACCTGTCCCAGTATGGCAAACTGATGGCAAATAGATGTTTCTCCATAGAATCTGGACTATGTATTTAATACCTGACACATTTAAAAATATATTTCAGAGAGATTATTCCTGTGTGCTACTACATTTTCAAGCTTTTCAATTGCATCAAAAGCAAAACAAAATCTTTTTTTTAATCCACACAAATATACATTACATTAAAAAATGGGGGGGGGGGGGGCGGGGCATCTAGATTTAGATTTT
>JAXCLO010000026.1:3108404-3128007 GCA_035583995.1 Arremon aurantiirostris | reverse complement strand
GGCTGGACACACCCAGATTCCTCCATCTTGCCCCCTGAACCCCCATTCTAAAAACCCCAAAATCTACTTTTTCACCCTGTGATAAATTCACTATCATACTTCTGAAACTTTTGTGGCTTGTAATTCTTTATATAAGGCTGGTAATTGTTTTTTTCCAAGGGCTAAATCAAAGGCACAGGGGTCTGGGGCTCTGTGCCAAGGTCTCTGAGCCCCCTGGGCAGGGGCTGGAGCCCCGCAGGGCAGCCAGAAGAATGCCCTGGGTTCCCACAAGTGCAGCCCCTTTTATCCCAAATTCCCAGCCACGTGTGGCCTTCCTCCTTCCCCCATTGGCTGAGGTACCAGGAAGGTGCAGCCTTCCCAAACCACCTACCCCATATTCCCCTTGAGCCTGGCATTTCCCCCCAAAGTGCAGAAACTCAGCCTTGTGCTGAGTCTGGTTCAGCAATCACTGTCTGGGCTCTGTAACAAGCCTGGGGCTTGAAGTTGGTAAAGACAGTGACCGATTTCAAAGATGTTAATGTGAGAAATGGTTACTCAATTTTCATTATTTAGAAAGGTTTATTAAACCTTGCCAAAAACACAACAGAAGACTGAATAGAGAAAAAAGTTACAGCACTGGGAGCAGAGGATTTCCCCACCCTGTGCTCACCCACACAATGGAGATTTGGCCTTTTAACCCTGTAACCCTCCCAAAGTTCTGTCCATGGACCCCTTCTTCACTATCCAGTGGTGGAGATCTCTTCCTCAAATCCTTACTGGAGCTCAGATGTCACCACAGTGACAAGCCAGCCCTCCCAGATGTCCCTTGATAGCCACACAAGGGGGTACAACAGAACTATAAACCTATAAAACTTTTCTTAACCTATAAACATGCTATTTGTCTGTTAATTGTGAGAGTCAATCATCACATTACTCATGTATCACACTAACACCCATGGAATTGCTTGTAAAGACATTAAAACACACCTTTGCTAAAAACTTTAATTCAGAAAACAGGACACCATAATTTATTAACAAACAATGAAACCAGCTTTGCTGGACACTGTAGTCTGGATTAGAAATCTTTTATTATCTATATTTGATGCTTTGAAGTACTGAGGTGTTGCAAAACTAATACACCAGGTACCAACATAACAATTTAGCAAGTATATATGTGTGCCAAACTAAATTGAATATATTTCAACCAGTAGAGCACTTTAAAACAACCTGGTGGGTATAAAATACTTCATTCAGGAACGTCTTCTTCTGGAACGACTTCCAAAAGCATCTGGAGGTGCATAGTGATGGGCTCTGAGGAAAAGATTTATTGTTAGAGGCTTTATAAGACAACTTTCAATTCAAACTCTAAGTGAGAAAACTATTCCTCTATGTCATTGGTTTTTTAATCTGTATTCCTATTTCAAAATGAAAAATAAGGGGTGGGGAATAAAGTCTTAAGATCCAAACTACAGCATTCCACATTTCCAAACTTCCACTGGAGTACAATTCTTCCAATTACATAATTAAAATTATAATTAATTATGATTATTACGTTATAATTAATCATCCTGGGGACAAGAGAGACAGATGATGGGTTTTTAAATGTCTGTAGAACTACTAATGCTGTTGTATTCAGCTAATTCCAACTACCCTCCTAGAAATACTTGTGTATCCTGTTTTGCCTGAGATATCAGAGTTTCTCTGGGGATTATGCAATCAGTTCATAACTGGTCATTCTGAGTTCTTGCAGCTTTCACTGTACTCAGCCCTGGGATTATTTTTTATCTTAATGCTGTTAACATTTTCTTTAGTAAAGATAATAAAATGAATAATCAGAGGTAAAAGCCCAGTGTTTGGTGGCATAAGAATGTCTGCTAATCTTCAGTTAATGGCTAAAGCAATGTTTTGAAATACAGATAACTGAAAAACTGACTTTACAGATTAATTCTGTTTCTTTGTGCTACTACAGTGATGAGTTGTTTTTTGTGAATTAAGTTTAATTTTTCCTCAGGTCAGATATTACTTCCTTTCAGCAGGAAGGAGTGAAATCCAGTCTTCAGTAGAGCCCACTGCATGCTAGGGAAATTGCTTCCCTGCACATTCTGCTCACATGCTTTATGTGAAAAATGCATATTGTACGATTGGCTCTTCACAAATATTAAAATGAATACTATATGTGTTATGTTGGAAAGTTATGCTGTATTAATCTCTTTTAAGTAGTGTGGTAAATACAGTTTTTCAGCTATAACATAATATTAAAATAGAAACTGTGTGATGTAAGATACTTTTTGTAACTAGCACTAAGAATGGAAAAGATAATCAAGAAATTCTTCACATAATCCTCTCTGGACAGAGGTAACAGCAACAAACCCCAAGATTCCAAGAGAATTATTGCCTCCTTATAAGGAGTCCTCACACTTGAGGAACCAAGAAGATTTATTTACAAGATGGGGGTGGGAAGCTGAAATTAAGCAGAACCACCCTGGTTTGAAAGGAATGTTTGAATCATATATGAGATCTATGAATATGCAATAGGCTGTTGCTTTTAAGGGTAATTCTTTGTTAGCAAGGTGTGCCTTTTGGCAGAGTGCAAAGCACCCAGATGTCCAGAATTCTTTGCTTTTTGTCTCTCATTGTCCTAATTTTTGTTACTATTTTCCTTACTATTAAACTTCTAAAATATTAACAAAAGTGAATGGCATTTTTCACACTTTAGTAGGGATTGACCAGATAGTGAACTTTAATATTGTAATTAATCTCAAGTTTAGCAAACGTTGAGTTTACTTACTTGATATTTTTTGTGCCCATCTGAATTTTAAATGAACAAAAAGTGCATAAACTATAAGTCCACTAAGTATAAATAAAGTACAGTACAAATAGGGCAGTTCAGGTGCACTGATGATTGGTGCCAATACCAGCACAATTGACACCAGTGTCACTATGACAGGAATGATGATGGGGACCTGCAAGACACAAAGAATAAAATCACTTCCTCATTCTTTAGCTGTTTTTACAGAAATTGCCTGTATGAAAGAATATTGCCTTATGCATTTTTTTACTTTTTCTGGAATCAGATGGGGCAACTGAAGGGGTAGCAGAAATATGGACAGGGAAAACACTTCTGCCAAATTGTCCACTAAGATCTCTTATTTCAAATTGCAGTGTCCAAGTTTGCATTTTAATAAATAATATGGGGACTGACTTACATGCAATGACCTGGGGTCTTATTTTGAATATTCTTTCAATGGCACTCTGCTGACTGCAATTACCCATCTCTGAAATTTAGGCTTGTGGTCTGTGCAAGTGAAAATCAACATTCTGTAATCTTTTCCCAGTCCTTATGACTTAGTCCTAGTGCAGATCTGCTGTTAAAAGGCTGGATTTCAGGCAAGGGGAGTAAAAAACAAGGATACTGCCCTTAAAGGGGGCTGTTTAAACATCCAGATACTGAGTGTGAATTCCTGCTACAGCATCTATGGAATGGAGGAAAAGCCACACAGAACTTACCCTGATAGGTCTCTTGAGTTCCTTCCTTGTAAACCTCATAACAATTAGTGCAAGTACAGTTAAACCATAAAATATCCAGACTGCAAAGCTGAAGTAATTTATGAGGGAATTAATGTCACCAGGAATAATATAAATAATAGCAATGGCCCCCTAGAAATGAAAACAAAAATTAGTGTAGTCTATTATAGAAGAAGGTTGAATTTTACATCTGTTTCAATACAGCAGCATGTGTGATGTTCCACAGTATGAACTGTGAATGTTTTTGCTTAAATATTTGGGTTTAAGTGCATTGCAGCACCTTTAAAGATTGTGACTGCTTCCTGCCAACACATGGTTATTTTTGTGTGCAGTCTTAATTCCATTTTAAGTCAAAATGCTTATCATTTTTATGCCTTAATCTGTTTTATTGTTGACTGACTATCTTGAAGATACAAAATGTATCTTTAGGTTTTTAATACTACTGGGATTGAAAGGAATGAGGAGGAGATGTCTTTACAAACAAACTGTGGACCTGAGGGTAGATAAGGCCAGATAGGGAGAGATGAAAGAAGCACTGGGCAGAACCATAAATTCCACAGGAATTCCTCTAATTGACACAGACTGTTACTCACTCAAGACTGGGCTACTTCTCTGGACTTAGAGGAAAAGAACAGAGACATGAGGAGAAAGAAAAAGCACATTAGAAATGAGGTCTGTATTAGGTGATGTGGGAAGTCTAGACCTCCCAAGAACCTCAGCCAATGGGAAAAGAAAGGGAAATGTGGCCAGGAAATTGGGATAAAAAGGAGGCTGTGTCCTCTAATAATTTGAGAGACCCCGGGAGGAATGCCCCATGGCCTCTCCCTTTATTCAAATAAAGTTATGAGACTCCTCTGTCCCCCTTTTACATCAACCTCTGATGTTTGTGGATTAATTTTCCTGACAGGATTGAATATATCTTGTTTGCCTTGAAGATAAATGAGTAAAATAAAAATAACAAGATGTTCTAGATTTATTCTTAAATGTATTTACTGATTGGACTATTTTAGTGTGAATTAAATCTTCTACATGGAGGAAATATTCCTACATGGAGGAAACAGGGTAGTGATAGTTGGCTTACAAGCATTCTGTGAAAGGTTTCCCTAATATTAACTATTCATTTAAGTTTTTGTTCTCATGCCATTGATTCTTAACCATTTTGATTTTTAAAGTCCAGTTCTGGAACAAATATGTTCAAATTAGAGAAGCTGGGGGTTTTTTGTAGTCTTTTTTCCAAAATGCATTTACCAATTTTCTTGTCTAGATAGTTAATGATAGGTGCCAAAATTGCTTGTAAGAAGCTGTGAAAATATGAATTACTGGAGAATTTTTGGTGAGAGGTGATGATTATTTTTCTGTATTTAAATACATACTTACATAAAATATGATGGCAGGTGCTGGTGTTAAGTGCTTGACACTGATGTAGGACAGAATCTTCAGCACGTGCCCCTCACGACCTGCAACGTACACAAGTCTAACAAAACAAAATAAAGCAGAGCAGTTAGTGTGGCACCTGAGCTTTAAAAGGTGTTACTAAAGTAGGCATCCAACTAATTCCATCAGGATTTTCTTTGATGTGCATTGGGATTTAAAGATTGAAGCAGTTCAAAATAAGGGAAATTAAATGACCAGTATTAAAGCAGTGAGATAAAACAAATTCTGTACAGTATTGAAATAGTGCCCTTGAAACTAATTTCAGAATCATTATTGAAAATTATTTTGGGAAATGTTACCAACTGTGTCTCTTTTAATTAAATATTTCATTTTTCATGTGTTTCATAGCAAAAAGGTGTATGGACAACCTTTTGTCAAAAAATGGTCTTTAAAGCCTCATGGCATTCAGTAAATGGAAGTGCTGAACAACTGATAGAAAGGAATAGCTTCCCAGCTACCTCTGCTGGTGTAGTCATGTTTTTACTGGTAACTTTGAACTGTTCAATTCTCAGCTTTAAAATTGATGAGAAATTTAAAAAACCTTTTGTGCTATAGTGGCATACCTTCATTGAATTAAGAAGAGACCATTTTTCTAATTTTCAAACCTCAATAGCCACGGTTTCTTTTTGAAAATTAAACAATATAGCTAGATTTACAGGCAATTTCAAATTACATTTTGTGTAATGTGCATAACAACAATGTTCTTATGTCTGTAGATACATGCATATAAATTTTTCTACCCTTCAAAACTTTTCATGAAGATATTTAGCATGGGGACTTACCTGCCTGCAGTGAAACAGGTGCCATTGGCAGATCCAAGTGTGGAAAATACCACAAAGAGAGGAACTATCCAAGAGGCTGGATAAAGGACTCTGTCTCCAAATGTCTGGGAAATGGGATTAAAATTAATCACTTTTGTTATTTTAATTACCATTTAGTATATTCAGTAATGTTGGAGCCTCTTTGTAAGTAAAGTAAACGGTGTCTGAGCTGTGTTACCCAACAAATCCATGTTGTGTATTTTGTGTAGTTATTAAAGAATGCTCTGCCAGATAAAGACCTGGATTCATTCACTGACCACCATAAAATTGAGTGTTATTGTCATGATGTTTAAGATGCAACATCTGTAGGAAGCATTGGAAGGCAGATGTAAAAACTGCACAGAAATTCAATTCTGTTAAAGACACCTGCCTTGGGATGTGTCTGCAAAGACAGAAGGAGGGAGATGGCATTGCTGCAGAACTCTGTGCACGCAGAAAGCTGCTTTCAGCCTCTCCAGGAGGAATAGCATCAGCAGTGACAGCCTGAGATGGGGGCAAACAAGGACAAACTCCCCTGGTCTTTCACCACATTTGAGTTTTCACCTGTGGCATGGTTTGTCAGTTCTTGCTGTAGATCTCAGCTAGGTACATTGTCCAAAGGAATTTGAATTTAAATGTTTTTGACAGGTAGGTTTAGTTTTTAGTTGGGTTTTGATTTTTTTTTAGTAAATCAAGCATGAAGAGCTTTGCTTTTGCACAAGTCTGACATCAGTGATGTTCCTTGGTCCAGAAGTGGGGCACTCAAAGGCTGCTGGCAGCTGTACAGAGCTCTCTGCTCAGAGCCAGTGCTAAATTTTGTTAATTCATTTGTTAATTGATCAGTTCAGTGCTGGTTGCTGTGAGCTGTTCAGATTGTAAGCTTAAAGGTCTATTGAAGGGGACTGGTTCTTATACAAGATTTAACTTCATACATTCTTTGCTTTACCTTTTGGTGCACACAACCTGCTGAAATGCACAGAAGAGCTAAATTTTAAAAGCTTTTATTTTAATTTTTTAAAATTTTATTTAGTTTTTTTTTTATTTTACAAAATTTTTTAAGCATTTCAAAATTACTGTACTTCTTCACTGGGCTGGACTATTTTTAATATATTTTTATTACTTTATTATTATTTTATCTTATATAATATTTATATATTAATGTATTAATTTTATTTGGTTTATATTAATATATAAAAATATATTAATATATTAAAATATATCTCTTTTAAAATATATGTATATAAATATAAATATATATATACTCATATATATATATGTATATTTAAATGCTTGCAACATACTGTTTGTTTTCCCCAAAAACTATCATTAGGAAAATTGGTGCAGGACCTCCACGGTTGTTTCAGAGACACAGACAGAAACTTCTGTAATTTCTACTTTTACCTGTAAGAGTATGTCTTGCAAAAATGTAAAAATCCTGTCTTTCAAATTTGTTAAGGAAAAAAAGCCCAAAAACAATAAGGTGGAAGTGACTGATGGACAATTTACTGTTATCCCCATAACAAACTCAGATCTATGTCCTTTGGCATGTGCTCCTTTCTCAGAAATCCTGGGAGCACTGAAAATGACAAAGCAGCTGTCAGATGTTATTTCCCTTTCCATCTTTTTGATGCCTGTGGAGAGCAGTCCCCCTCTGACCTGCAATGTTTGCAAAATGTTTGCTGAAGACTTTGTTACTTTTGCTTCCCTCTTTTATTCCATCTGTAGATGACAGAACTACTCTCAATTTGGCATTACTGAAATTTTAGGTTAAGGAATGATAGTGGCTAATGGGGGAAAGGTGGTACTAACAGCTTAGACTCAAATTAATTTTATCTTACAAAAAATTAATGGAACTAATGGCTCACATGACTTCAATGCAGATGTTCTGTTACAAAATTAAGTAACTTACCACAGCAACAGCTTGGGACTGCAGGAGCTCTGTTGAAGTCATCACAGTGAAATAGGAAACATTTATCAGAACATAACAAACTGTGACCAAGGGGATTCCAATAATTATAGACAGTGGCAGATTTCTAAAGAATAGAAAAGCAAAACCCCATCAGCATTGCTGGATCACTGCTACAGTTATCATAGTAAACTCTGGATTCTTACTTTTCCTGTTTACTTTTTTTTTTAATACTGTAGAGCTATGGAAATCAGGATTGTAAAAAATTATGCAAAGATGCAAAGCCTGTAATAATAATTAGCTAATTAGCTTTGTCTGTTAGTGCTCAAACCTTGAATAATAGAATATTAGTGTTTTTAAAAAACAAACTAAAATATATGCTTGCTTTTAGAAAAATATATAGGGCTTGATTTCTTGCCAGTAAAAAACACTGCTTTCCTACACAGCTTTACCTGTAAGGATTTTTAAGTTCCTCTGTGATGTAATTGAGTTGATTCCTGGAAGGAAAAACATTCATAGAGTATTTCAGCAGTCAGGGGTTTAAATACTCACCTATGAGGTGAGGTTATTTCTTCTGTTACTGTTTTTAATCTTTTCGGTTTTAAAAAGGAAAAAAAGTGTAAAATAATCTTTTAAGTAGGAAAACTGCAGGACAAAACCAATGTGAGCTTCTTATCCAAAAGTCAGGTTCTTGATTCACCATCTCTTTCTGCGTTATCTCTAGTATCTCTAAGACTCTAAATCTTGGATAAAATATCCCAGAATAATCAAACAAAACTTTGGCAGACATCTTAGATTTCCAAAATTGACTTTTAACTTCAAGCTTTGCAGTATCTGAGTCTTTTCAAATAAAAGCACAAGTGTGCTGGGGGCAGAGAGAAAAGCAAGTCTGCTGCTGTTTCAGAGTGGTTCTATAAGTCATCTTGCCTTTGAAAAACAGGCATGAAAACCTTTTTAAGGTGAATTATAATTTCCAAATAACCATTTTTGCTAGAGTATGTAGACCAATTGAAACAATTTTTACTTTTTTATATTTTTATATTCATCCACTCTGAAAATCTGAAGAGTGAGTATTTACAGTTCAAAGGCAAATTTTCAAATGGTAGTGCCTGGTGGTTACAGACACAAATAATTCTTTAGGGATCAGCTTCTTTGCCCTCTTAAAAAGTCTGTGTGAATGCCTGAATTAGCAGACTCATGCCTCAAGCGTGGAAACAGAACCTAAAAAATAATCTATTTAAAATAAATTAAGTTTCAAAAGCTTTTAAATGGGAATTGCTGTGTGGTAGACCAAGATTATATCCTTATTTGCTCCCAAAGTACTGACCTATATACAGACTTTTGCAGTTTGTACATTTAAGAATAACAATGGATTTGTGCCAACAGAACTCTGTGCCAACTGACATTCCGCAAGAAAAAAACTGCAAGTTGAACCTTATAATTTCTGACACAAAGTTCCTGGACTAATCAAACACCTCTATATATTTCACAAGAAATGGAGTTTGGTGGGGTAGCCTGCAGGGAAAGCTATTTTGTCTAAAACAATGGAATTAAATTTGTTATATTCTCCTTATTACTGCAATATCTAATCCCCTTCAACACCAAAGCAGTAATTGTCCTTTTGGGATCTAAGATATTTTCTTTCCCTAACAAACAGCAACTAGAAGAGAGTGGAGTTCTGGGGTTTTTTTACCCAAACTAGTGTTCTTTTTTCCAGAATTCATCAAGACATTCTTAATAACAAGTCAGTTGTAAATGCCTTCAGAGGGTTCTACAGGGAGAGAGTAAACCAGTTAAAGGCTGTTAAACTCTAACTGTGAAGGTTAATAAAGATTTCTTACCATCCATCATATGCCCAGAGTCCATTATAAAATGCCAAACTGATAGAGCTAACAGAAATTTTACTGCCCTTGAAAGAATCTTTAAAGTTATCTGTTTTTCCTGCAAATAAGAAGATTACTGATCAGTGTTGAAATTAATTCTTGTAATCCCCCCAACAGATGAAAAAACATTCCAACGTATGTCTCATGTTTTGAAACTTTTCACTTATAAAATTAATGAACACCCTTTTGTATTAATTGATCTGTAGTTTGTATTTGTAGATTTGTAATTTGTATTAACTTTTCACTTATAAAATTAATGAATACCCTTTTGTATTAATTGATATATAGTTTGTATTAATTGGTCTGTAGTGTTGCATTTTACACCCATCCCCCTTTTGTGAAAGAAAATGCCAAAATTTCCAAGAGATTTAGAACTAAAACCCTGAATGAAGAGATTCAGGGCTGTGCCTTATTTCTGTATCTCTTCTTTCAGTGGGGAATTTTTAATCATCATAGCAAAAGCTAAGATAATTTTTCCAAATAACATATATTTTATTACCTTGTGCAAGGAGAACAATTCCACTTACAATAATGATTGTGACAATGATCATTTTAGCAGCTGTGAGAAAATTCTGGAGGTAACTTCCCAGCTTCACACTCAATGAATTCACAATTGTAATTACCACTAAAAGAAACCAAATTATAAATTTTCACACTGTTTGTCAGAATTTAAAGAAAAGTTGCCCCTCCCTTTATTCACTGAACTGCTTTTCTGTCACACTTTTTGTCTATGCATATTATATATATATGTATATTATATATATATATGTATATTTGTGTATATATATGTATGTGTATACATATATATGTATATTATATATATTTGTATATTATAACAACACAAACATATATAAACTATGTATATATATATATATAGTTTGTATATTATATATATATATATTTGCCTGTCTATACAGTTTTTGCTTACTGTGTTTGGATAACTTTAGAAATAGTGAGTTAAAACAGATTTATGAATTAGACTTTTATAGTACCTTTAATAAAACACATTTTGAAGTTGCACAGCATTCTGATAAAGAAATAGCATTTTCAGTTATTTTTTCTTCCTTTTCTGCTAGAGATAAGCATTCATTATACAGATATATCTATCTTAAGGAAGAATAAAAAAAAACCTCAAACTAGGGAAAAAAAAACATTTTAAATCCATCCTTTTTATGCTGTTTAATTAATTATTGTGGGAAGGACTCATTGGACTGTGTCTTAAAGATTTCTGGTGCCTCTGTGAAGATGAACATAAGGAAAATGCACTTGTGGATGGGGCCAGACACAGGTCACAATGCAATTTTGGATCTGGGCTGTCTAAAATTGTGATTCTTACCAATAGCAGCTGCTGCCAGACACTTGATGACAGCCTGGGGTGGATCACAGCCTGGGTAAAAAGGAGCTGATGCATATTCTGCAAAGCTGAGGCAGATGATGGCAAAGGAGCTGGGTTTTGTCACCAGCAAGCTCGTCCAAGAGAACAGAAAGGCTGGAATTGGCCCAAATGCCTCCATGAGGTAAGGATATTCTCCCCCAGACTTTGTGATCATTGTACCAAGCTCAGCAAAACAAAGTGCACCTGGATAACAAAAAAAGCATGTTTAGTTCATGCACTTTTGAACCTGGGACTGCTTGAAGAGATGATCACTTTTTAATAGGTAGAAAAGTGCAGAGAATTGATGTGTACTGTGCACCATTACTCTCTTCATGTTTCTGTTTATTTTATTATATATGCAAAATACAATTTTAATTACTTGTGAGCAATTGAAAGAAATGCCCTGAAGTTATTCAGATGCAGTCTAAAAATTATTACCATTGATATTAAGACTTCACCAAAACATTACAAACGTTTTGATTTCATTTGATTTCTGTTTAAGAAATTAACACTGTAAGAAGCACTTAAGTGAGAACTGCACTGGCTGACATACCTATTGGAAGCTTGATAAAACAGACTTTCTGCACAATTTTGAAATAAAATGTCTGCTAAGCTCAGCATTAAAGTACAGTGATACCTCCTGTTCTGTTCTGTATGTGACATCTTGAATTAAGGCTTTTCTTCTATGCTGCCCCCCTTGACACAATGCTCAAAAAATTCTTTGTTTTACTTCTTGAAATATTTTGAGGTGCTTAGTGCTAAATTTTCAGATAACGGAATTATAATTGCAGAAGTAGAAAGCCAGCAGAAAGTACCTGGCTCACTCACTACCAGTAAACTTCACATATTGGCAGCTATTTAATTAGAAGACTATTTTCTTTATTACAGTCAGTGGATGAAGCAGGAAAAACTAAAACTTCCTTTCAAAATAGAGTGTGATTTACAATTTTGAAACCTATTTTTTCTTCTATAAACACCCCATTTTAAATTTATGGTTGAGTACTGCATATATGAAATACAGAGCAGGATTTAGTTGATTTTGGTCTGGGTGCTATAAGCTAATTTGTGAAATGAGAGTATGCAGGAACAGCAGATATCAAGATTTAAGGCAAATATTCAGATTCTTTGTTGAATTTTTACCTAATGTTGCCAGAACTCCACAGGCTGCCCAGATGGTTAAACAAGGACCCACAGCTTCCACATTGGCAAGAACTGATTTTGGAGAAACGAAGATACCTGAGCCAATAATGGTACCCACAATCATACAGATTCCACTAATGAGGCCCACCTTGAAGTAAAATGAGATGGTTTTGTAAGCAACTTCTAGGAATTCAGCAATTTCTTCTCAATATCATAGAACTACAGTAATTGTCCTTACTGACTGTTTTTTATTGGCTTTCAATATGTAAGTTTTATAAAGAAATACATTAAACAATTTTGCCAAGTTTCACTCTTCTTATCAAGATCTGTATGAACCCTGTGGTGTATTCCTGCTGTTTTCAAAAGTTTGTGTTTTGCCTGCCTATTTCCTTTATTAAACTGTCTTTTGGACTATGTGAATCTCAAATATAACCTTGAATGGGTGAACTTGCCCTTTCATCTCTGATTAAGCCATGACATTCTTTTACAAGCACTTGATGAATTCTGAATTTTCTAAGACTCAGAAATTGTCTTTCATGGATGGAGTCCAGGTTTTTTGTTGTTGTTGAGCAGCTGTTTTCCTGTCCTTGCTTTAAATATTTGTACCTGGAAATGATGTTGCTACCACTGGGTGATAAGATAATGTTCTCCCAGATCTGTAGTGACCTACAATGAAACCACTGAAACTGAGGCATGGGCTACTTAATATTTTCTGATAGCTATGGCTACTCTAATGACATCAGTATTTTTCCAGTCTTGGCACCAAACTAAAAAACCACATAGATAATCTTTCTCCAGGCTACTTAAATTAAAAGAAATGCCACTCCCTCTTGAGAGGAAGTGACACAACTGTTTTCTAAAGCATCTGTAATTTTCTGGAGGAGACAGATTTTCACTTCTCTTGAAGTACCAGTGCCTATTTTCTGGCTATAAACACTAACAAACTTTCAGAAACGATGAGCTGGACAACCCACTATGACTTCTGAAAATTACATGCAGAAAAAAAGTTTATGAAATGCCTCAGTTGATCAACTTAGAGTAAGTCTTTGAATTATTTTTATATCTGATAACTTCAACAACATATCCTTGGGGGTTTGGTCTGTTTTTATCAGTTATTTAACTTCAGTAACTGGTTGTTTCTGAGAATGCAAGCCAACCACATAGCTGAGATATTAGGATATTTTTGCTAAATTGGACACAGTGGTGTTTTTGTAAGCTGATGCATATGCACAAATATCCCCTTGTGCCTCCCTGTGCCAGCCCCTGACACCCGGACCCAAGGGGAAAGGAAAAAGGAAAGGAAAAAGGTTTGCCTGCTTCTGTAGATTCATCGTTTGGGGCTCATTACTCTGGATGGATTGTCTGTCCTCTCTTCCTTTGTCCTCTCCTTTTCTTCTCTTCAAGCCTTCTTCACCCATTTGTTTTCCTTGTTGGAATTTCTAAGGAGACAACAACAAAATCTTGCTCTAGCATATGAATGTTGCTCGACTTTAGCTGATGCCCGTGGGTACAAATGAGTGCAGGTAAAAATGACCCAAAAACAAACACAGCACACAGTCACTCCCAGGAAAAGGATTTCCAAGGAACTGCCTGCTCAGAGAGGAGAAGGGATGGCAGCTTCACCTCCTCCGCTGTGGATTTCCTCACACCCACCTGGCAGGGGATGTCTGTGGCTTCTCACATTCAGTTTGCAGGATGTCCTCACTGGAACGATCCAGCTTTTATAGCCAGTCCTTCCTTTGAACTACTCCAAAGGCCCAGACAGGTTTTATCTTCCTCCCAAAAACTGATTTTCTTCTTATCTAGGAGACCTTCTTTCCATTCTTCATTCAATCAGGCTTTGCCTCAGTTCCTTGGAGATGGAAGCATCTGCTAAACAGAGTGTGGGTTACCAGAATTATCTGTTTAGCAGCTCCCAGAATTATCTGTTTAGCAGCTCTTTGCCTCAGAAAGGGTCACCAATCTTCTCTGTGTTGATTCAGGGTGAATGTCTTCCACTCAATGTTTTGTCCTTTTTAGAACTGGAATGTAAAGAGTTTGTTTTCAAATTTAAATTTAGACTTATGGGGTTTTTTTCGGTGAGGATTTTGCTTGTTTCCCCCTAGTACTGATCTAAAATACAATCTGAGACAGTGAAGGAAATTGATGAGTCTCTAAAGTAGATTCAGTCAAAAGTCTCTTCTCTCCTAAGACTCCACAACTATATTTACTTCAATTTGAACGCTGAAGATCCTTATGCTTTTTTACAGATGGTAACTGTGAATGTTTAGGAAACATAAGTTGGTTTTTTTGTAAATTAATTTGTAACTGTCTACAAAAACTGCAGCATTTTAAATTGAAAGAATACCTATCTCAGTATTGTTGGTTTTCAGAAACATTTAGGCTAAAAAGACATCAAGTTTATCTTCTGAAATAAAGATTTTTAAAATAATCATAATGAATTAACTGTTAAGATTAAACGTATGAAGGAAAACTGCACACATGAAGAATGCAGGGCTTGGGTGGCTGAACTTCATTGCAGCTTTGTGCCCAACGTCTCTCTTTTAAAGCCCTGTATTTAGACTGCTTCAATCATTACCTTTTGCAATTCTTGCTTTCACTTACCTTATTTATTTAAATTTGTTTGCAGTTAATCAGGTGCAGGAATCCTTGCCAAGTGTGTTTCTCCTGTTGGATTTCCCAGCCAGTTACAAGCAAGGCATGTCCATGTCTGAAAGCAGAATATGAAGAAGGAGCAGCAGCCTAAGTACAGAGGTTATAAAAGGTAATCATTAAACCTATTTTCTGCCAAGAAGTTTTGAGTTAGGAACCACAGGTAAACTGATAGTCCAGTTAGTTTATCTTTAAAAACAAGAAAATCCAGCTTTGTCTCATTTGTGAGAATGTTTGTCCAGTGCTAAGTAGTGCATCACAAAGTGAGAGTGAACCATCATTTGGAGAATCTATTTTGATGATCTTTACAGCAAGCAGCTGCTAATTTAGGAATGCTTTGGCAAGATAGCCTTGAAGTAATTGTCACATTATGGGTGCATTAAAACCACGTGCTCAATTTGAAGCCTATTAAAAATAGCTGATGTTTGTGTCTCGAGAAGATAGAGAAGCATAAGCAAAAACATTTCCTTTGTTTTTCATTAACTTGAGACAGCTGAACGGGGAGCTGGTGATCCCTTTCCTTGCAGCTACAAAGATTTTCCATTTTTGTAAATATTTAAAGATCTTGCTCCAGTGAAAAAATGCTATTCTCTGTTTCTATTCAGTTGTGTATCCAGGGAAAAAAAAAGTATTATCATCCTGAATTCTGTAACAAGGTAACTGCTTTCATTTGAGCTAGTCATCCCTAAAACACTTGCAAAAAGCCCCTTAATCATGGTAATCACTTAATTGTTTTTAGCAGTGCGGTTGTACAGTTCCTTTGCTGTGTGACACTCCAATCAGTGAGTCCTGAGCACCCCGCTGTAAATGAGTTTGTCAATAAATACCTACTGGTAAAAGCTAAAAAGTGTTCAAATACTGGCTCCTGATGTTAACATTTAACATTCCTTGCCTTGTTGAGATGACAGCTCATAAACATGCACTACAGGGCTGGAAATTAAGACCAAATTGTTGGGTCTGAGTATCAACAAACCCACCCTAAGCACGTTTTGACAATTGTTTTCCTCCTGTTTTAACAAACTCCTTAAGCATGCAGGATTGATCAGCAGGAATTCCCTCGGCAATGATGATGTAAATCTGTGACTAAAAATGGACTCTTCAGAACATGTGAAACGTTTGTTAGTTTATATTTGCCATGTTTTCTGGTGGTTAAGCAAGACTGCACTGGGAATGTTTTTCTCCAAAGTAATGTTGGTACAGAAAACAAAATCAAAACTGTACCTTTTTAGTCACTGGCTTTTCCCTCTCTTTGTTTTTCTTGTTTAATTCTCACAGAAATGGGGTTAAGATACAAGAGAAGCTCTTCCATCTTAAATAACTACTTCTTGAAAAATTACCACAGTAAGGATGGCCAGACAAAACTTTGGGGTTTTTTTCTTTGCCTACAACTAAAGAGAATAAAACAGGTTAAAATTATAGTCATGCTTCAATCATATGAAAGGGCAAGTATGAGCAATTTATTCATTTTAATGAAAGTTTTACAAGGACTTTTTAAATATTTTTCATGGTAATTGTGATATATGACAAAATTAACCAATGTCTTCATATCCTTCAATTTCCCAATTTCATTTGGGATGAGATATTACATAATATACTTCTGTCTTCCTTATTCTGATAATTTTGAAATGAAGGTTTGTAATCTTTTCATACCTGTGTTGTTCCTGAAATGCCACAGAGACTAGTGAAATAGCTGATGTGAAAAGAAAAAAAAAAGAAGGGGAGGTCATATTATGAGGCTAACATTGTCCCTTGAAATGAAGCAGGCACAACTTTCACATCATCTCTACCCTGGAATTTACAGACCAACAAAAACCCCCAAAACCACATAATTTTGATGAAAAGATAATGGGGTATGTAATCTTTAATGTTCTGTTAAGTGAAGTTTTGCTGAGGAATTTTTCTTAGATTTAGTGTAATCTTTGATTAATTTGTGTAGATGTGTCAGTTGTCCTTTCTCCTTCACATCTGTTTTCCATTTTGTTCCTTCAGATCCCATAAGAGCAGCATTGAAAATGTGGAGTTTGAGTTTTTGCCTGAGCACCTGGTTTCTTTAGTCCACCTGGAATGTCTGTCTGGAGAGCTCCCACCTGCTCAAAAGGTGTCTTAATTCTCTGCAGTGATTTGACCTCAGCTAGTCTGTGCTTCTTTATAAAAATAGAAAAGTACCTTCATTTATTTGTCTAGTTTTGTTTTAGGGGTTGCTCTCCTTGGGATGCTGTAAACCCATTAAAAGATTTTTAATTTTGCCAGCAATCCTTCTTTTCCTCAACCACTGAAGGAAAAAATAAACATTGATTTCAAGGATTCTAATGTTATTTTCCTCATAGACAAGAGAAATGACATTTTACAGCCGTGGGAAAAGAATCCTTCCCTCTCACATAGGTACACAAATAGATGAACACATGAATGAGTTCAAATTCCAAGGCATTTTGAGGCAAACACTTTGAGGGCTGCTCCTATTTAACCCTGTAGTTTGAACCTTTTCAAGATGCACTTTACCAATTAAATCGTAAAAAGTAATTTTCAACTTTAATTCGGGAAATAGCAAGGGTACAGTATATAAATGCACCTTTTATTATCCCTACTTACTAAAAATGAAGGTTAATGTTTGTTAGGGTTGGAATTTATTGCTTGCAGTAATGCATGCTCTGCTTTGATCAATACTAAAGCAAATGATAAGGATCATCCTAACTTGCAGTTTTTAAATGTAGCTTAGCAGTATCTCAGGGTGAATGCTTTCCATTCCAACCTTCCTGCTTCCAGGTTATTGAATTTTAATGAGAGGACCAGCGTGTTTCCCTGCATTCATCTGACCATATTAATGGCCAGATGTGCTCTAAGATTTGATCTCAGTACTGTCATTCTTTAAATAACTTTTTTTTCCTAAATAACGGCAGGTATGCTGCAAGTGGAATATGAAGAAATTATATGATTTGATAGCTGTGGTGATGCTGGGTCATGCTACTGGTTTGCAAGAACTTCACATCTTGTGGAGGTCAGCAGGAAATATTAGGTGACTGCAGTTCTTAACAGAACTATGTAAAAGACTACAGCTCTTACAGAATATTTGGAGTTTAAATATCTGTATTTTTTCCCTTACTTAGTTCTTGGTTCCAGTGGAATTGGTTCTTCTTCTGTGATAAATCAGGCTTTTAAAAAGATATTCAGGTCTGCTAAAGGTTTTGTAATAGAGCTGCCTGAATAGTGCAGAGTCTTTAGTCCAGCGAGAGATTTATTTTGTATTTTTTTAAGCAGAGCTGTTTAGAGACTCTCAATAAATTCGTAAATGCTGGGTAAATTCTATCCAAAAGGTCACCAAAAAATCAAGAAGCCTCTTCCTAAGGATGTTCTAAAGGAAATTTGATGGCCTCCCGAGAAAATCAGCTTTATTATGTCAGACTAGTTGTTAAGTTTTTAACAGTGCTTCAAACTCTGATCAGGATCAATGATTTTTCTGATCAACATCCAACTTCTCATGGTTTTTTATTTTAAAAACAAAGCCTGACTTTGATCTCCTTTTTGAGTCCAAACTCAGGTTGCATTCCACTGACCTTCCACCAAGTGGGGCTTACCAGTTTTAACACAGGTTTTGGAAGACAAATCTGTCCTGTGCCCATCTCTGGCTGAGGAAAGAAACACTGAGTACTGAGGCACTCACTGAGGTTATGATGTTCTGTGCTACTTTTGAAGTCTCATTTTAATTTTATATTTACTGAAACCAAATATTCAGGTGTAAAACAATCCTAATAGCTCAAATATATTTCTTTCTGTATTTCATATCTGAATATGTGCTTATATAGGTATGTTGAAATAAATTTAGTACAGAAGAAAATAGTTCAGGACTAAAAAAAATCTGGAGAGCTCACTCCTTGAGAAAACACATTTTTAAACGTAAAGAAGCTTTCAAAGTGCTGCTGCTTTTCTAGATCCAAGCTGATTGACACCATGGAGTTTTTACCACAGATTTGCAGTGAAGGATCAGTACTCAGAATTCTCCTAAATTCTCCTTCCATGCCTGCCCAAGGAAGGACTTGTAGTCCCAAGGGAAAAGCTCTCAGAACTCCTGATGCCATGGGCCAGGATAGTGGCAGGAATTTTTCATGGTGAAAATGTCTTAGGAGGTTCTCTCTTCTGAGCTGGTGAAAGGCAATCTCCTGGCCTGAAAAACAGCATCTTTCTGGCTTGGAAATACAGGTAGGAGAAAAAGAAAAAAGGAAAAAGAAAAAGGAAAAAGACCTGGGTTTAAATGACTTATAATGGCCAGGGGAACTTTTCTAGAAAGCGGGAATAAAGATAAGGTAAGTACACATGAAAGCTCTGTCAGGTCACATAACCCTGGTACACACTTACCTTAATGTACTGCTGAGTGTCACACTGTCCCTGCTGCTGACACACCCAAAACACAGAGTGAGAAGTGCTCTGTTCTCACTGAGGAGTAAAAAGTAACGCCACTACTGCAGCTGTAGCTGGAAAATGCATTGGAACTACTGAGAATTACTCCTGGCAGGAAAATCAATTCACAAACGCCAGAGGTTTATGGCCAAAAAGGAGGCAGAGGAGTCCTTTTACTTTATTTGAATAAAAGGAGAGGCCATGGGGTATTCCCCTCAGGCTGCTCCAATTTTTGGAGGGCACAGCCTCTTTTTTATCCCAATTTCCTGGCCACATTTTCCTCTTTCCCCATTGGCTGAGGTAATTGGGAGGTACAGACTTGCCCAAACACCTGATACCAAAGACTCCCTTCTAAGGTATCACCCCCCACCTTTCTCTTTCCTTGTGTCAACTAGTGGAATTCCTTGTCACAGACATGTTTTCTGAAAAATCCTTTCCTTGGATTTTTTCCTCCTGAGAAGCTGAGAGGCCTCAGGAACAAAATGTAAACATTGATTATCTGCTGCTGTGGAATGCA
>JAXCLO010000026.1:3078328-3099801 GCA_035583995.1 Arremon aurantiirostris | reverse complement strand
GCTAGGATTTTTCTCCTGAGAAGCCTCAGAAAAGAAATGTAAACAGTAACTATCTGATGGCTGTGGAATGTGGTCTGGAGATGTTTCACCAACAGGTTCATCTTTGATAGGTTGCATGTGAATTGTTTTTAACTAATGGCCAATGACAGCCAGCTGAGTCGAGGCTGTGAGCAGTCACAAGATTTTTCATTATTATTCATTCTTTTCTAGCCTTCTGATGAAATCCTTTCTCTATTCTTTAGTATAGTTTTAGTATATAATGTAATGTAATATAATATAATATAATAGCCTTCTAAAACATGGAGTCAAGATTCTCATCTCTTCCCTGGGGACCCTCAAACACCACCACACTTTCCCTTGTCCCTTCACCTGCCTGTGCCCCCTTCACCTGTTTTGCTCCAGCACCTCCTTGAGGGTTTCCTGTTTGTCTTGCAGCAGTTGCTGCAGGTGCTTCTTTTCTTGCTCATACTGAGCAGTCTTCCTTTCAAATTCCTTCTCCTGCTCACTCATCTTGAGGTTGATATCTCCAAGCTTCCCAGCTGCTTTCTTTTTATATACCTGTAAGGGTTAAAGTTAATAGAAAAAAGTGGGATTATAGGAGAAATAAGGAGAAGTCATTCCCAACAAAAGAAATAGTTAAGAGATACTGATTTTCAGATTTTCAGTTGAATCTTTACATCAATGCTCAATTATGCCAGGTAGGTGGCACTATGAGATTTTTTTAACCTATTTGTTAATTTGAAAGTATTAAACTTAATTTTGTTCTGCATATAAAACTACTGTGTACAATGTATGTTTGTTTTATTATCTGCAACAAAAGGTTTGTTTTCCAAGGTACAAAGCTACACTTTACAGCACAGGTTGCTTACCAGTCACACTTATCAGTACATCCCATGAAAAAGTGTTTCTGTTTTGTTAGTTGTTTAATCTTAATACTTAAGAGGAAGAAAAGAATAGCTTTGCTTGCTGCTTCATGTATCAGTCCTCTTGTTCAGTGAAGCACAAGTGATTTTTTGATTAATGGCTATAGTAACTAAATGATTAACTAATGACTGGTCTTATCTCAAAAATAAGAAATTAGGAATTTTGCTTTCTGAAATAACATCCCCATTGAATTGCATAAGCACACAAGAAAACTGGTTTGTGTATTGTTACACATTTCCAAATGCTGCTGCTCTTGACAATACCAAAATCCAATATTAACTTAATTTCTCATGATTACAAATAAAATGCTAAAACTGTTATTTTTCTCTGCATATTGTGATGTTTCCTACAGGCTACAGAACAGAGTTTTGGGATAGAAACACCTCCTTTAATAAAACTGTAAACTAATTTAGTGAAGCTTTGAAAATACTGCTAGTATAAAGTTTTATTTCAGGTGCTAATCACTAAGGTTTTATCTTCATCTGAATCAGGAGAGAAAGATTTGAGTTTCCCTTTTGGAGGAATTTTTAAAAAGCCATTTTTAGACATGCTGTATATAAGGCTATATAATCCTTCCCACAAACTGTTTCCTTTTTAGCACTTACAAAATGGGTCATTGTGAAGTTCCATTTTCTAGAGGTAATAGGATAACAATAGGTAATATTTACCTAGAATATTAGTAATTTAATGACCAACATAGGGTTTTTATCCTAACTTTTCCCTGACAGTTCTAATAGAAGAATAAGAAGCCTGAAAGTTAACCAGTACCCAGAGAAGCCTCTAAAATACAGAGTAATGTTAAGGAAGGCTACAAGTAAACAAGTTCCTGCTGAACAGAAGGCTGCTCAGAGCCAGCCTAGAGGAAGTGCAGAGTGTAGGAAACAGCTGAACCTTCCCCTGTGTCAGTAAAAGGCCCAGCACATGCCAGGTCCAGCCAGGTGTGACTGAAATGCCCTCTGTAGATTAGATGCCTGTAATAATTTCAAAGAACAAGAGCAAACTTCCTCTCTCTACTTTATCACAAGGAAGGAAGGCTGGTGAATTGTAGCACTGGTGAAACCCTGCTTTCCATCATGTGCTGACCATCTGAGGTTTGTGTTTTAAGCTGCACTCTGTCCTCCCCAGCCCATAGCTGCCTCTGCTGGCTCTGCACTCCTGCTCTGCCTTTGCCAACTGAAGCTGAGTCCCGTGTGCAGAATGGTTGCAAAATCAGAGGGAAAAAGTGCACATTTTTCTTCTGGCCATATAATTATAGTCTGAAACTAGGTTTGAGTGATATATCGTTCTGATCTTCTCTCCTTGGATGGATTATAAATCTGTAAAATGCAGCATGGGCAGGTTGGGCACACTGACACAGGCAGCTGCTGGCACTTACAGATCCTTCACACCTTCGAATTGTTCAAGATAGCATGTAGCAGCAAACAGACTAGTGGAGATGAGTTTTCAGGAAGAGGATGGTAACACATAGCTGGAAGTCACAGTATTTCCCTCTAGAGATGGTCATGGCACCCCATGTACATAGCAAGCAGGATAAAAAATGATCATGGATGCAGTGCTGGTACTGAAGGGGACATAATTTACTCCCAAGTGATAAAGAGACAGTAAAACAGACTGCAGATGATGTAGAGGAAATATGCATACATGGTATTTTTGGGTCAGGGTATACATTATGCTGTCATTCTGGGTCTCCCAAGAGGCCCTTGGCTCCTGGGTTTGTCACAGAGATCTTGGAAATGGATGATTTTGTTGCAGTCATGGAAAGATAGGTTCTATTCAGGAGGCTCAGAATGCCTGGGACATATAACCAACCTTCCTGGGGATATTAATCTCTTCCCTGAGTTTTGGCAGCACTTTTGTGTGAGTGGCAGTGTGTGCAAGTCACTTCTGAGTTCACAGCTGAGTGGAGAAGTGTGAGAAAACTGAAACAGCTTCAGACAAAAGCCAGCACAAATTTGGGCACATTTCTCTTTCCTCTGCATACAGATCAACTTATGAGTGTGAAACAGAATCCAGTGTTTCCTTACCAGTAAGATGAATGCATTTCCTTTCAATTTTAGTTATACTTTCTGTTTTCTATGCAAACATGGTTAACTCCGGGAAATAAGCTACATAGTATACAAAACAGTGACATATACCAGAATAATTCAGAAATTCTTTCTGTACATCAGCTAACATCACAAAGTGTAAATGATTTTGAACATATGAATGAAGGGAAAACAGGTGTTGCAATATTATATGCTGTACCACCTGAGCCCTTGTATTTCCTGAGTGGTAACTTGGGACAAAAATAGGGCTGAATTCCTGCCCTGATAATTAAAATATTTGGGGAAAAAATAATCCATTTTTAGGACTGACAGAACAACGGAAGAAGTTTCTTAAGTGGCTGCATTTAAAAAACCAGCAATGCTCCATGAATTTTCAAGGGTCTCATACTGGAAAAATCTAGAGTCTAACAAAGCAGAATGAATACTCTGGATAGAAAAACCATGTATGAAGCAAGACTTCAATCAACCCATGTTATCCTGATTTCAGACACAAAGCACCTGTCCCTAAGTCCAGATTAATGTTGATAGGAACATGGCAAAGGAACACTGGTGATAGGAACATTGTCTCCTTCAAATGTGCTGCCATGAGCAACTGCCTATACAAAACAGTAAGTTCTGCAATTCTAAGAACATGCAGTTCTAAATACACTGCTCCTCAGTGATCAGGAAGTGCCAGGAACAAATCTTTATTGCTTTCTCTTCATCAATCACAATTTTGTACTCTAAATGCAATAGGGAGCAAGAGGACAGGAAAAAAATTAAGGCCAAATTAGCAAACTTGCATGTAAATGAGAGCAGTTACAGCAGGAGATGGTAGATGTCTTCAATACAAAGGTTGTTACTGTTTTTACTAAAACCTCATGACTAGCAAAATTATTATCAAATAGAGATTCAGAATGAATGAACTTGTTGCAATCTAAATTCTTTTTATCAACAGTGTGTGCATAATTTAAAGATTAATTACATTTGCAGTAAAGGAAAGGAAAAGGTGTGTAATGATGAACTGGAGTGCAAATTCTGTTATCAGAGATTTACTATTCATAGCTGTAAGTCCAAAACCCTGGATTGTTTTCACAGAATTTCTACTAGATGTTTGACTAAAATACTTCATAAAAAGACAGATTTTTCTGTGTTTGCTGTCTCTTTTGCATGAAGTTGAAGGACTCCCTGATGAGACAAACATGTCCAAGCTCATATTAAAAGAGAATAGTGCAGAATTCTGACTGTAAAGAAACAGTTTTAATACCAGAAAGATTGGTTTCCTCAAATTCTTACCATGGATCATCAAACTGCTTGGTAATTACAATTATGAACTACAAAGAGAGCTCCCAGGGAACTCCAGCCAAAGTACTACCTCAGGTTATGCTGACCATGGCACTGAGTCAGTATCTCAGTTCACAGGATCACAGAATGAATTAGGCTGAAAAAGACCTTTGTGATCATGAAGTCCAACCCATGACCTAACATCTCCTCATCAACTAAACCATGGCACTGAGCACCACATCCAGCCACCTTAAACAGCTCTACAGTGACTGCACCACCTCCCTGGGCAGCCCATTCCAATGCCCCATCACCCTTTGTGTGAAGAATATTTCCTGAAGTCCAGCCTAAACCTCCCCTGGCACAGCTTAAAGCTGTGTCCTCTTGTCCTGTCACTAAATGCCTGGGAGAAAAGAGTGACCCCCAGTTGAGCACAGACACCTTTCAGGAGCTGTGCAGAGTGATAAGGTCACCCCTGAGCCTCCTTTTCTCCAGGCTGAGCATCCCCAGCTCCCTCAGGGGTTCCTCACAGGATTTGTGCTCCCAGCCCCTCTCCAGCCTCATTGCCTCCTCTGGACATGTTCAAGCATCCCAAGGTCCTTCCCAACCTGAGGGCCCAGACTGGACACAGCACTCAAGGTGTGGCCTCAGCAGTGCTGAGCACAGGGGAAGGATGATCTCCCTGCTCCTGCTGGCCACACCATTCCTGCAGCTCAATTTTATGCCAGCTCCCTCATCACACTTGGATGGATCCCTTCTGGGCCCATAGACTTGTAAGCATTTAAATGGTTTAGCACAACTCTGACTGCTTCCTCCTAGATTACAGGGGGCTATCCTCCAGGGGGGCTCCCCTTTCCCTTCTACCAGCTGTCCTGAGAGCAACCTGTCTTACTGCTGAAAACTGAGAAAAAGACAGTGTTAACTACCTCTACCTTCTCATCTTAAGTTAATATATTTCCCCCTGCATCCAATGAAGTATGGAGGCTGTCCTTGCCTGTCCTTTTGCCAGTATTGGTTTTGCACTTAATATGCACTACATGTAAATGTTCTTAATTTCATACCAACCTCTTCTCTATCCCTTACAGTAGTCACAGATCTGTTACATTGCAGAAGATCCACATTTAACAAGAATACAAGCCACTGTCTTAGTAGGGGAGCTAGACATAAATGATGGTGAAAACAGCTAAAAATATTTTATGGCTGTCTTAATATAATTAGGTAAATCTTTCACAGTAGTGTTTCATGCATTCAGGTATTTTATAAAGGGTTCCTTACAAATTCAAGCTATGTTTCAGCTTACTGCTGTCTCTTTGCACTTACAATTTCATTTATTTTCTTTGTTGATTATTTCTAAGCTGTGTCAATCCTTACAATGTAAGTGCAGAAGGAGATGGTCTCCATTAACACAGAGGTGTGCACATTTGTGTCATTTGATGCAGGAATAGCAGTGGAGGTCTTGACTGGCAAAGCAGAATATGAAGACACTGCTTTAGGATAAACTGAACAAACTTGATGTAATACAAAACAGCTTTTGTAATAATGTAATATATACATTACTTTCTAGATATAGAAACCAATATACCAGGTATCTTTCTCCTTTTTTTTTTTAAGATTACAGTAAAAATAATCATGGTAGCACCAAAGATGCTGAAACATAAATGTTTCAAACTTATTTCACTGTTATACTGCAATTACCTACTGTGCTTTTTGTTTAGAGAGATAACTTAAAATGTATTCTCTAACTAGGCTGGATGTTTGAAATCCTCTGAGTTTCTCAACCTTCTACCCTATGGTCACAAGAAAGTACTTGATGATAACTGTACACCTGACAGAACATTTTCATTCTTCCAAATCTAATTGTAATGGACTTCAAGTTGAAGGAGTGCTACAGCCTCAAAGAAGTAGAAGACAGAACACTTGGGTTACAATATAGAGTAAAAATGAAATACAAATAATCTCTAAATATTATTACAACTAGTGATAATTCTCCAAGTAATGATGTAAACACAATATCTGGCAGACATGCAATGGACAAATACAATGGAAGAAGATACTAGTGAAAATTACAATGATGATCTATTTTGTTTTTTCAAAACTTTTAAAGATAATCCATACATAACTCTTTCATAAAAACATTGGCAGAGATTAACTACTTTTCTCATTAAAAAACCCCAAACATTTCACAATAGATATTTAGCTTAGAAACACTGCTTACCTTAACTTTTTCCTCCAATCTTCCTAAGCGCAGGCTGCCTTCTATAATTTTCTTGAGAACACCCTGATTCTCATTTTCCAAACATCTGGCCTGCAACCATGCAGTAAACAAAGCCACATGTAACCACTCTCTCTGTTTGTCAGTGCAGACAAAATGCATACACTAAGGGAAGCAGCAATTCTATTTTGAACTCCAACTGTCTGAAGAACCAACATGGATAAAGAGTCCTGGAAATTATTCTCAGAACAGCTCATGAATAATTTGTCAGCTGACTGTGAACACTATGAAGCACTATTATTCTGAAATGAAACATATTCTAAACCCAACCAATTCTGTGATTTTTTCCTACAAATCTAAGTATGCATATGCAGGGATCCCATTTTTATGCACAAGACTTATCCTTTAGGTCACATCTAGCAATCTGCTCTCAAAGAATCCCTTAAAATTGGCAGGGGTTCAGGCAAGGATATTTTTAACATGGTATGATTAATATTTAAAAGCAGATATCCCAGAGATTGAGATTTAAGAACTCAGTTCCTCCAGTTTCTAGGATACATTTGTTGTGCCCAGTTTCACAATCCTGAAGTCGAGGCTGTAGTGGACAAGGATTTGAGCTGTGTCACCATAGTTCCTCTTCTAGAATTAGGAATTAACTGCTCTATCTTTTTATCCAATGCTGAAGACAACCTTTATCTACTACCTGAACAACAAGTAAAAGAAGCTTTATTTTTACAAAGTTTTGTGAAATTATTTCAGATTCAATTTGAAGACAAGAGTGTGAATATGAAAAATTGAAATTGTGCCCAGTATCCTGAAAAAGAAACAAAATGGGTTCACAAAAAGCCCAGAAACCTCCATGCCAGGCACTTCCACTAAACAGAAGTTGTTCCAAAACTCTCAATCAGCCTGTCAAAATGACTGCTAACCAACAAGGAGCAATAACATGCACATGCATCCACAGCAGACAGTCCATACAGACAAGGATAACAGTCCACCCATTAAGACTCAAAACAAATATTAAAATTTTATGATTGTGTGCTATTTTTAAATACATGTAACATCAACTTCTAAAACTAGGTTAAAAAAATCTTTTAAACTTGGCAAGTGCCATTTCAGACCCTAATGCTCATGTGAATTAAGGCTTAATTATATTACCTCCATAAATAAGGATAGTTGCTTTTAATTGCTCCTCTAGAAAAAAAAATCTTTCACTGCTCCTATCCTATTTGCTAACGTCTACTTAAATAGAGCTAAATCCTTAAACTGGAATTACAGCTTTATTCTTTGATAATTCAGATTAATAATAACTTGTGCCAGTAGCATGATAACTGTATGTAATATGAATTAAGTCACATTAATTATTTAAAGGTAATTACCAAAAACACAAGATGATCACGTTCCTTAGCTATCTTCTCCACCAGGCCAATAAGGTTTGCTAGATAGTGATGAGCTGCAACTTCTTTTTCCATTGCTTCCTCCAGCTGCACTTGCAAAAGACCAACTTTCTTCTTTAATCGTCTGTAAAAGAAAAGGGAAAATCTTTGGATTGGGACTTAGTAATGGCCTTAAAAAACTTGTATCACACATGCAAATCAACATGTAAAGTCTCAAACAATCATACATACTGTTAAAAATGCACTGCCTCAGAATATCTGCAGTGCCGATAGCATCACATTCCAATTTTTGGGGCTGCTTTTTCTTTACAATATGTTACCTGAATAACAACAGTAACAATGGTTCAAAAGAACAGTTTGTGCAATGGCTACAAGCTCATATTTCTAAAGATATAGAATAGTAATACTGTATTTTTAAAATATTGTGAATTCCTCTCTAAGCAACCAGGTGCATGAGAAGATCTGCAAATAGTATAAATGTAATCCTTATCTAACTGCAAATAGGGTATGTCTACTCATCTTATTTTCAGATAAGTTCCCCTAATGATTAATTGCCACAGCTAACTACTAATTACTATATTAAAGATATATTCTTAATTTGCACACAGACACAGAAAAGTGAGCATGAAAACACAAAAATTAGCAAAACTTGACAACCAGGCCTCTAGACATGACAAACATGTTTAGGTAGCATAGGGGTTTTTTTGCAGTAGGTAGAAAATACACATTATGGGAAGTTAGACAATATATTTACAGATATTTCTGTTTTTAGAAATAAAAGTATTTCTGTACAAGAAAATGAGACTGTGATAAGACCTGTTTGTCTTTTGAGTCAACTGCATCTCAGTTTCCAGGATCTTCTTGTCAGCCATGAAGTTATTTTTCTCTAAGAGCAGTTTCTTGTTTTCACTTTGCAGTGATGCCATTTTTCCCATTACTGCTTCCACCTCAGAGAGCTTTTTCTCCTGCTCCTGCTGTAAATAGCTGCAAAAACCAACAGTGTAGAACAGGTATCATGTACAGATCCACATCACTAAAACGCTGAGTTACAGGAAGATACCCATGTTGAAGTTATGAAATAAGATACACTGAGAATGCTCAGTGTTCCCTGGTGACATCAGAGGTATCACAATCTCCTATCAATTATTCAAGTAATTCCTTCTGACTGCACTTTATTTACATTATAAAAATATGCAGTCCAGCTGTAATCCCTTGGTGTTTCTTTTTTTTTTTTTTTAATCAATTACTATCAACACCAAAATACAAGATGTGAGGACTTCTCAGGATGGCACTGTACCATGAAACAGTAACCAGCATTATCCAAAGGTCTGAGAGCATCAAATATATGGAATGTCTTCACAGAAACATTACTCTGCAGTAACCAGCACTGTCCAAAGGCTTGAGAGCATTCAAATTTATGGAATATCTTCACAGAAACATTACTCTGCAGATTATGCTGCACAGCAGCACTTTCGAATTGCCTTGTTTCATGTAATTTCCATATTGTAACAATTGAAGAAACTTAGAACTTTTGGCTCAGAATTTCAGGATTCTTCAGACATGTTCCAAAGAACACAAGAATGAAAATGTTTTTTATATAGTAGTGATAGAAGCAAATAGATTTGACAAAAATGGTATTTTTAATGCCTTCTCTTCTACTATTTAAAATGGTGCAATTAGCAGTAGGTACTCTATGGTAAAAACACTTCTACCCACGTTTCTAGAACTGGGATTTTGCAATTTTAAATGTCTCTAAAAACTAAGACAGTCTATTTTAAAGACTTCTTTCCCTTTTTTTTTTGTGCTTTGGTGGTTACCTTGCTGAATTACCAGCAGAAGTTTCCTCCCTACAGAGTGCTGTGTGTCATGTGCACGCCTTGCACCAATGTTTCTCCATATGTGCACCCTATATAAACTCACACCTTTTTAAATCATTCACCACAGCCAAGTGCTCCTTTTCTGGTATTCTGCTGTCCACTTTGCCTTTCAGCTCTTCACATGTAGAACACAAAGCTTCCAGCTGCTTCTGGTACTCTGCTATTTCTTCCTCTTGACTCTTGTTCTTATCTTCTAAGATTACTATTTGTTTGGTCAACTTTGAAGCTTTTGGAAAGAGCGGAAAAAAGTCAACTGTGTATAGCAGAACTAATTCAAGCACTGAGTGAAACTTCAACAAAAACATTACTACACTAATTACTAGTTGTTTATAACATTATGCAACAGAGCATTTGTCAGTTTAACAGTTTGGACTTGACTTTTTGCTGTCTCAAGCAACTTGTTTTGGAATAGTGCAGAAACTTTAAGAGTACTTCTTTTCAAGGCTATATAAGCTCACTGAAATGTCATTTTACTCTGAAAAATTCTGTTTCAGTTTAAAGTGCTCTTCAATTATGCAAATGACTGGGTTGCTGTTTAACAGTTCTCACTTTTTCAGAAAAAGTCAAAATGGAGTATTTTTTATAGTGTCAATAGGTGATAATGACATTTTTTTAAAGTATCAGTTGACATCCAGAGCTTGATCTTCTATTAATGTTACCTACATTCAAGGGCACTTTTTAGACATATATAAAGTTGCAAAAAACCCCCAGCCAACCAAAACCAAAATACTGCCAAGCTTGCCAAAACAAAAAAAATGACAATAGAAAACAAACAAAAATCAAAACCAGCAGTATCATCTTTAGTGTAGTTCAGATGAATAGCAACTCAAGCACTTTTACCTTCTTGAACATGCTGTCTGTGACTATCTTTTGCTTTAGCTTGTTGAATTTTGAGTTGCTCCATCAACACTGTGTTTTCTTCCAAGACCAACTTGGCCTGAGTTTGCAGCAGCTGCCTGCAATGATAAATGTAAATAAAATATAACTCAGATATTATGTCCAAAGAAGAAACACAACTGATTGTCAACAGTGTAAACGTAACAAATCATATTTGAACCTCTTTAAAAAACAGATTAAAAATCCTTATTGAAAGCAAAAAAAACCAACTTGTTCCAACCTCCTTGTGAGCAGAAGCTCACCCACAGTACACTCAGAGCAGGATGAAAACCCTGCAGTGGCAGCAAATCCTCTGGGCAGCAGGTCTGCACCAAAACCATCCCTGTGCACTCCCATCCCAATCCCAAGAGAGAGAGGAGCTGAATCCCAGCCAAAATCTCCAGGGATCTCTGTACTTCCCAAGGGAAAGCCCCTCAGCTAAGAGCCTGCAGTCAGCTGCTCTCTTCCTCCTCCTCTTCCCAGCCACATCTTTTAAGTATTAGTCATTCCCATCTCTTAAGCAACAATGGGAGAAAAAAAAATTAATAAAAAAGGAAAAATCCTAACCTCCAACAACTACTTGATTTGATTATGCACTGTCTCACTTAATTTCATTTGCATTGTCTCACTTCTCAAAAACATCAAATTCTTCTAATGCCACATTCCAGTGCTATTTTGTATTAGTGGAAAACTGATGCCACTGGCACACTGTAAAGGTATGTAACCTGCAATACCTAGGAGAGAATTACATGGGCTTCCCCTGCAAAACTCCACATTCATATTTAATCTTTACTCCAAAATTATTCCAGGCATTGCAGATCAACATTGTTCCAACATGACAGTTGTGATGCTATTAATTCTCCAGAAAAACAGCATTTACAGACAAATAAAATTTCCTTAAGATCTGTAATTTTAAAAGTTTGCATTAAATAAGGAAAATAATTTTAAACTTTGAAATTCATTTCTAGTAATATAACTTGCCATTCTGTTGGGGTAATGAAGTTATTTAATTGCCCATGCAAATCTTCATTCTCCTTCACCAACTCTTCAACTCGTGCTTTAAAATTCTTCATATCCTCCTGGAAGACAAAGGATTTCATATAAAATTCTTTATAATTATTTTGCTTTAATTTTTCTATCAAGGAAAAAATCTTATAAGTACACATGCTTAGGTGCCTTCTAGTTCTTATCATAATAGAATATTATTTCACTACTCACTCATCTCTAATTCAGGTGTGCATATTTGATTTCTAAATTGTTTAATTAATCTAGTAATATTTGATTAAAACAATACTGATATTGTGCCACATTTTTGCAAGTTGTAGACCCTCAAAAGACACGTTTAAAAAGCTGAATTCTGGAAATTATTGGATGATACTATCCATTTTCAGTTGGAGTGACAAGGATTTGAATATTGTAAGACAACACAGTGAATTTACAGTAATATAAAAAACCCTTGCTGCTTTTTCTGCTTATTTTATGGCTGAATTTTTTGAAGGAAATACATTTATTTTTAAAACCTAGGAAAGTTGTACTATTATTTTTTCTAAGATTCACTGACAAAAAATGCTTCTAAAAAGCAAAAAGAATACTCAATCTTTTAATACCTAGAAGTATTCTTCTACCACAAAACCCACAAGCAGCTGCAAGAGCACCGAGTTGCCATCATGAATGACAAAAATTCATTCCACCAGTGACTAGTTTATGGTTTGCTCTATTTTTAGAGCACATCTTATATATGTCAGTGTAGTGCATGCTCCTAAATGTGAACAGGCTGACAAAAACAAGCAAGCCAAGTAGGATGAGACAGCACAATACTATGCATGGAAAAGTAAAACAAAGTCACTTTAAATTTCAGGCAGACAATAGAATTGGCAAATCCCTTTTAAAAATTCAGTAATTTATTTCTGCTTTAGTGGATATTTTTTCTAAATAGCAACTTGCCTCATGTTCAAGAATAAAATCTTCCTTTTCTCTTATTCTATCTTCATATGCCAACAGAAGAGGTGACAAATACTTCATATCCAACTTAAAAGAAAATTAAAAAATAAATATGTGTAGATTAATTACAAGCCATCATGTCATCTTATTTGTTACTTTGGCTATAGATTATTAGTTTTGAAAGCTGTTAAAGGAGTTTCCTATATGACTTGCAGCCTAAAGTGCAGAACTTATGCAAGCACACAGACCATCATATGCAGAATGATGCTGCAGAAACATTTCACAGTATTGTGTTAGCAGCAAGCTTTGGAAAGGAAAAGATCTCATGTTTTAATTGCATCTTTCTTCTAAAAGGCAGCTTTAGCTTATCACTATATGTAACACAGCAGAATATGGATGCAAATGAATACAAAACAAGATTCAAACACTACAGTGAATATAATGCTAAAAAAATTGATCCCAGATTCATTAGTAAGTGAGAAGGGAATTTTTACACTCTCAAAACTGAACCATTAAGACTAAATACATTCATATGTGATTACTGGCTATTTTGGCTAAAAAGAGAGAGCAGGAGAACTTTCCCACTCTGTATAGTTCTCAGTAACAGTGAGGAAGGAAAATATAAGATCTGTTTAGTATTTCAAGGAGAAATTGCTTTTACATATTACAAATACATTCCCTTTCACAGACTATTTGCCTTCCCTATTACTATTCCCTATTCTTACAATCAGAAATATTGTTTTCTTTTAGTATAATCACAAAAAAAGCAACAGCAAAAGAATACCAATTAAGATTACCAATTAAGATTACCAATTAAGCAATAGACCTTGGAAGACCTTGAAGCAAACTAAATGCCAGACAATTCCAAGTGAAGATGGCATTTATGATTCTCAGCATGACAATACTTTTCAATAGCTCAAAGTTGGTGACTATGTGCAGTTTGTAGCTTATTGTACATTCAACTGGAACTGCACACATTCATCACAAAGTTCTGCCATACATATTTTTCTGCCACAAAAGAAATGTTTATGACATTCTATTAGTAAGTGATAGTTCAGCAGAGTAATATCTGAATACTTTGATTCCAGTAAAGAAATTCTACTTCTTTACTTAGAGAGGATGAACAATCAAACAAAAATATTATTTGACTTACCAGCCATGGTGGTTGTGGTCCTTCCATGGGTAAGCTTTTCAGCTTTGCATTCTAGAATGGATATTTAAAAAGATATTGACATTACTTCCTGCTTTTTAAAGCACCAGTAGCTGTCCACTGCAGTCACAATTATCACCCTAACCTTATTACATATGTTGCATAAGTAACACACACCCAATAAAACTGAAAATCCAGTATGTTACTGATACTAAATAATACTGAATTCTGAATATTAGACTTAATGATAAAGGCTTTTTTTAAATTGCAGGAAAAGCCTGTGTAATTTATAGACTTTATGGCAAATCCGGAGAAAACAGTCGTAAAAACTCAGAAGATTAAACAGACAATGGAACATTTCAGTAGTAATTATAATAAAGATAATGAAGATTGATAATGATAATGAATAAAAATTGATTAATAATGATAATTGATAGTGAAGATTCTCACCTCTTCTTGGGACAATGACCTGAATTTAGTTTGATAACGACTTAATTCCACATTCAAACGATGGACCACTGTTTTCAAAGCATCATTTTCATCTACCAGCTCTTGTGCTTGCTGTCTGAGAGAAAGTAATTCTGTTGCCTCTCCTATTAAAACAAAAATCCAACAAGAAAGTTCCATTAAAATTCAAGAAACGTTCACAACAATTTGTTAATTGCAATGAAAAAAAATTAAATAAGCTAGAATAATAACAAATCACTTCTCTCAAACAGAAAGAAAATTTGAAAAATTCCACGAAAAACTACTAGCAAAAAATCCATTCTATTTCGAACAACAAGGGATTTTTTTTTTTAAACTATCATGTATTTATTCCTTAACAAAATTTCTACAAATGCAGAAAATACTGTTTGGAAACCACTTCTGCATGCATACTTGCCTAAATCAATGACTTGAAACCTGCTGCTAGAGGAAAAAGTTGTAAGAAATTAGAAAAATTGAAACAAGATAAATACAGAAGAGCTTGTATGTTTCTCCCACCTTCTCTATGTGAGTTCTCTGCAGCTTCTTTAAGTCTTTTGTTTTCTTCTTCTAGCATCTTCAGCTTTAATTCCTGTTCTTTTATGAGCTGTTTTGTTCCCTCAAATTGCTGGACCACAGCTTGGTATGCCTTTTTCAGAGACCAATTTTCTTGTTTTAGTTGTCTGAGCTTTTCTTTGCTTTTATTTTCCCATACTTGCCTTGCCCAAACAGACACATCTGTAATGCCACAGAACAAGCTATTTAAATACTAGCCAGACCAGAACAGGAGTTTCAGCAAATTACAAACCATTTTTTTTCTAATACTAACATTATATTGAGTGATACTTTAAGATCTAAATCAGTATCCAGACTGGAATAGGAATTTCAGCAAATTACAATCAATTTTTCCCTAATATTAACATTATATATGAGTGATACTTTATAAGATTTAAATCAGCTCATGGCTCCCAAAAGGTAAGACCAGAAATAATTTTAAAAAGTGAATTTGGAAAGAGAGCTGTGAAGTGGCTGCAATTTCCCATCTTTGCTCTCAGACACTAAAAATATTCATTCTTTTAATGGAAAAGACAGTGTCAGCAGATCTCTCCTTCCCAAACATCAGTGACTGGAGAGGTGATAGTGCAATGCCCACTGCAATAAGCAAAGTGTTTGTGCCCTGCATGGACTAGTCAGTATTCTTGATCCCTGCACATTTTAACCACCCACCCAAAGAAAACTTCACATTCCTTTCCACTGAACAGCTTCTGTGTTATTGAATAGAAGCTACTGACCAATTCTTACAAAAGTAAGCTTTTAGATTTTCTGCAACACTCTGGATATGTTGTTGCATCAGTAAAACTGATTTGCATATGCATATGCATATTAATAAAGTGAAAATGTCTGTCAAAGTCATTGAAAAATCCAAAGTACCTGGGGATGGTGGAGGTTTGTCATGTATCAGATTTTCAGCTACTGATTTTTCCTCCTAGCAGAGAAATAAAAAATGAGATAATCTGCTTTAACAGCATCACTGCTGAAGAACTTAAATAACATTTTTGAAGGAGTTTATTTTATATAAACTAAATTGAATGCTGGATTCACTGCTGATAATACACAACTTATCATCTACTCAACTAGACATCATTTTATCAATTATCACTGCCATCAGTCATTTGTGGACACCTGAAACTCACTATTATCTTTAGTAGTCAGAAATGTACAGTTCTCAAACCAATTTTTTTTACAGCTGACATAAAAGTCACAAACACAAAGCTTCTTGATGAAACAGGAAGGGTACAGAGTAAGAGTACAGAGTAAGATTTTAGAGCAGTCAATTATATGTCAGTCCATAACTGGGTATCAGCAAATCAATTAAAATGTAAAGTGTTTTTCAGAGTTGAAGAACTTTGTTCTTGCTTTGCTGGAAAAAAAAAAAGAAAATATTTGTACATTTTCAGAAGGGAAAGAATTACAGTGTCATTTATGCTAATGTATTTACTTGAGGTGAAGGTGATGTAGAGATTTCTCCATGTTTTTATAAAACAGCAGTAAGTTTTGTAAGGATATGCTGTCAAGTAATCTAACACATTGATGATACTGAGTGACACCAATGATTAAATGAGACAAAACTCATGAACAATTTCAAAGAAAAAGATACATGGTTAAGAACTTGTAGAAAAAAGTTCTGATAACAATGGAAGAACTGACGATTTTCATAAACAATCTTCTGGCAAGTTGATCTGAGAAACCAAAATTTTGGGTATTCCTTTTCAAGCTTATGAAAGCAGTCAGATCAGCTCAAATAGAAAACTATACAAAAATGCAATAAAGTCAGGCTCAGAGTTTGAAAATTAACAGTATGAGCTCTCTCTTGCTATAGCATGCTGTCTCTCATTCTAAGTTTCTTTCACATGAGGAATATCAGACAATATACTACAAAAAAAATAAAAACAACAACTTTTCTATGGCTTATTTACCTATATAGTAGCATTTTTTTCAAAGTGAATGATTAGCCACTCTTGTGTTCCAAAAGAAAAAGATTCCACAGTGGTAATAAATTAGCTTTCTTTTAAGTGACTGCAAACCTATCAGCTTTTTATGACAGCCTATTTTCCAAAATGCATCATAAATCAACCTTTATAAAAGTCTTACCTTTAAATTCAAGCCCAGATTTTGGTCTTCTGTTAAAGCAAAACAGATCTTTCAGTCAATTAGAACAAAAATTATTTTAAGTCCATAAGCTCTAGGGGTTCATAAGGATATGTATGCACACATATAATTAATGCAAATAAATGTAAGAAAGTCCTTCCCAAAGCACAGATTAGATCACTAATTTTTCATTAACTCTTTCATGGTGTAGCAGGACACTGATGTGAGACTTTCTTTACCTCACACTGGGTAGGTGCAAGTGGGGAAGAAATGAAGCTGTATTGTTGACTTCTGTTATAAATTCAGAATTTAACTGAAGAAAAAATGAAATATTGTTACTGATTTTACTGGACTCGAATCCTACTGCATCTCTGAACAAAACAAGTGTAATTCTGACAGCTTTCAAGGCCTGCAGCAGTTATTATGCACAAGAGGGATTAGAAACAGTTTATATATCCTACATTTTCAGTTTAATGCCTTCTCTTCCCAAATGGTTTTATAAAGCAACCATTCTTTCTGAATACTGTTCTCTGTGAAATAGAGAAATAATAGAGAAATAAATAGAGTCCACAAAATAACACTGGGATCCAACATGAATAAAATTTAGAAGGACACAATTTTTTGCAAATTGACCCAGTTGTGCTTCCTCTTTCCTATCCACTAGCTGCAGAGTGCTACCATCTGTGGGAGATAAGAAAAATCTTATAAAATAAGGGCCTGAGAGGCCTCTATCCACTCCTGTTCACTTCTGTCACCTCAGCTCATGGGAAAGCACTCTGGGAAAGCCTCAGCTAAGGGGACAGCAAAAACCAAGTCACAGAACCTAAAAACCAAGTTGTGTAAACAGAAAACAAGCTATACAAGCAGTGTGTGCTCAGCTCCTGTTTGGGATTCTGACTGGTCAGGGCACACAGGGACTCTGTGAGACCAAAAAGGGGATGGGGTAAAGGAACATGACAACAGCAGAACCTGCAGGGGCAGGCACCACTGCATGTTTTTTCTATTTCATGGCAATGGAAACAGGTAAGAGTTTACCCCCTGAATACAGCATTAAAATGGGTTTTTTTGCAATAAATAATCTTCCTTTGCAGCTGCTATGGGGAATCTGTGTTTTTCATTCATCATTGCTACAACCATCCTCTGTAAAAACTGCATTTTTCAGCTTCAAAATTAATTCTTATTTCCCTATTCTTGATTTGAAAATAACAGACAAGATAATTATGCAAGAAAACTGCTGTACCAGTAGACTGGTGTTGCTCTATTGTTATAATTTTTTTCCACAATATTCTATTGTTATAAGAAAACAGCCTAAGGACAGATCCAGTAACAACCCAAATGCCCCTAATCTAATGAAATTACTTAGTGAAAAAAATTATTTGTGAATCTTAACAATTCAGTGCTTAGGTTGATATCCTGATACTGATGATAATGTTTATTTCTCTATTCTGAAGAAACATCCTGACACCAATAATGATACAACTTTTGTAAAAGTATAAACAAAACTACTATTATGCCATTTGATAATTTAAAAACTCAAGAAGTTTTTACTACTGTTTTTTAGACAAGTAAAATAACTCATTAAAAAGGTTTTACTCTATCTCTCTGTCTCTAGCTTTTGGCTTGTTTTTTTTCTTTTGAACACTGCTAGTTTCTACAGCTTTTACTTTTTTCCATTTTATTTTTGAACACATTAGCACTCCAAAAAGTTCCAGATTACAAACCTGACTGTTTCAACAAAAGCATAGTAGAGAATGACTGCACTTTACAAGATAAGAGTTCACAAAACCTTTCTCCCCATTTCTTCATTTTACAGTGGCTGACAGTTCAGTGAGTATAGACCAATCTTTCCTCCTTATGCAGGATTTCAATTTTCTATAACTATTAGGGACTGCTAAGTACTTAGTAGCATTTCTTTAACTGCCACTTAAAAAAAGGAGTATAATATTGCAATATAGTATTACATTTATTTTATTATTTTTTTTCCCAATGTTATTAAAAGCATAGCATTTTGACTTAAAGTAAGTTTATTTACCTTCTGTTTGTACACTTGACTTATCCACCATAACCTGACACTCAGCCTCATGGGAAGAAATTTCTTTCTTGTCAGCATTAGGAACAGGAGATGGTGGAAACTCTTCCTATGTAAAAATAAGATAAACCTCTCTAAATCATGAGGTTGATATCTGCATGACACATTTAATGTATTAACCTTCCAGTCACATTCAGAATTGTTCAGTAATATTTTAAAATAGTAAACGATAAGATTTGTTTCTTCTCTTGTTTTCTTGGGGGTTTTGGTGGGGTTTTTTTGTGTTGCTGTTGTTTAGGACCCTATGTAAATAAAATCTAAACCTTACAATGATCAACAGGAGGTTAGCAAGTATGAAGTGATTAGTTCAAGCACTCTCTGTCACCTTCTTTGGTTACAAGAGTCCATGAAATTATTCTTTGTATCCTTGCTTGCTGTGGTGTATGTGATTGATTACCAACCATTTATCTACTGTATCACTCTGTGAGGGATGAGTGAACCATGAATGAACCACAATTAACATTATCTTTGCTGGTTTGCCCACTGATCACACACCACTGTTCCACATATTCTGCTCACTCCCCTCCCTCCTTTTTTTCCTTCCCCTTCTGTGGTATTTTCTGTGTTTCTCATCGTAGGGAGGAAATTATGAATTTGACTCTATGTTTTTGGAATTATTTATTATTTTATGATACTATATTATATTAAAAATACTATACTAAACTATACTGAAGAATAGAGAAAGAATACAGACAGAAAGCTTAACAAGGTACCAATGAAAAACAACTGATTCTCTCCAGAGCTCTGACAAAGCTGGCTGTGATTGGTCATTAACTCAAAACATTTCACATGAAACCAAACAATGACCAGTTGGTAAATAATGTCTAAACTACATTCTAAAGCATCAAAACACAGGAGAAGCAATCAGATAATTATTGTTTTCATTTTTCTCTGAGGCATCTCAGCTTCCTAGGAGAAGAAATCCTGGCAAACGGATTTTTCAGAAAATGTGACAGTGACACCCTTCCCTCCTCTTACCAGCTACTGTCTCTGCACCTTGGGGTGTCTTATGGATTCTTTCACATTTTGGGATTTGTGGTGTATATTCTAAGACTGATGGTCATACCTTACTGGTGCTGGGTTTTTTTGAAGAGGCATTTTTTAAGAGATCTTTATTTGCCTTTTTCCTACTCAGGTACTTCTTCCTGTTTCTTAAATTTTTGTCTCATTTTTGATTTAACTTTAAATGTGCCTCTGGAGTATTAAATTCATTACTGTTTAAGACAATCCAAAATTATAGCATACAAAAATTCCCTGGTCTTCAGGAAAAGGTTATTTATTTTGTTTGATTCTGAATCTCCCCATTTCCATATAGGCCCGTGCCCTTTAGCACAATACTGAACCATTAACTAAGCTTTCACCATCTAATAGTAAAATTACTACTGCTTTTAACAAATCATCTACTGTGTAAGTACCATGCTCAATATAAATTAATGAACATTTTACAAGACTATGCATCATAATTATATACAATATAATTATGCATGATAATTATATGCAATACCAGTGTGCTCCTAATAACCAGAGGGACTCTGTGACAACCAACAAACCTACCTAACTCATGTAAGAGTAAATGAATCACAAAAATTAGCATGTGAAATAAATATTGAATATATGTCTGAAGAGTAAGAAGAGAATACAAAGCATCTGAAATATGAGCATGCATTAATGTATTAAAACATGGTAAAGGAACTAATGCATTTAAAAATCTTACCTTTTCAGTTTTGCAGGGAACAGCATAAATACCATTGGTGCTAAAGCTTCCTTCCCTTTTCTCATTACTCTGGCAGCTGGACTCTGCCTCTTTATCAGCATCTGAAAGATATGTATCCATGTCCTCATCTTCACCATAATTGCCTGATATTTCCAGGGACTGTAGAGGAGATCTGTCACAACCATCAAGGTTCCAGTTAGATCTGTAAAAGGCAATTTAATAATTTAATGCCTGTTTCAGCACTGCCTATTCTTCAAAACAACCCAACACTAGTAAAGTAGAACCATCAGTCTTACAATGTACAGGAGTCCAAAGAGACACAGAGACATCTAAGCTTCCTTTCATGCCTTGTTGGCTGAACAAGGAACGAAAGCAGAAACAGGACAGCAAGCGAGAGGCAGCAGAAACTCTGCAGCTGTAGCTGAACTTTTTACCTCCTGGAAGGAGGGGCAGATCAGCTCCAGTGTAGGGAAAACCCTGGAGCAGCAGCCCCAGCTCCCAAACACGGCAGAGAGACTCCCCAGGACTGCTCAGTGGCACTGGCTGCTCCCTGGGCTTGGGCTATGCAGAGCTCCTGGTGGGCACACACTGGCTCTGGGCTTCCTGAGAGCAGAGCAGTAAAAGAGGCCAAGCTGGCAAGCTCAGTGCCAAAGCAAAAATAACAATAGTAAAAAAAAAAACCAAAAACCAAACAAAAAACAAACCCAAAAAACAAAACCATATGAAACAAACAAAAAGAAACCAACCAAAAAACAAACCAAAAGAAAAGAAAAACTCAAAACAAAACCAAAAAAACCCCCAAATAATAACCCACCCCAGAAAAAACAAACAAACAAAAACAAAAAAATAAAACAAAAAGAAACACCAAAAAAAC
>JAXCLO010000026.1:3009900-3070695 GCA_035583995.1 Arremon aurantiirostris | reverse complement strand
GGGGCTGTGCAGCAGCGCTGGGTGTCGCTGACAGCTCTGGCCGCGGGGCTGTGCAGCAGCGCTGGGTGTCGCTGACAGCTCTGGCCGCGGGGCTGTGCAGCAGCGCTGGGTGTCGCTGACAACTCTCTCTGGCCGCAGGTGCGGGAGCAGAGCCGGGACCGCGGCTCCAACCCGTTGGTGGGCCGGCAGCACGCCCGGCCGGCGGAGCCCGCGGTGCTGCAGGCGCTGCAGCGCATCCCCGGCGTGGGCAGAACTAAAGCTCTGCTCCTGCTGCAGCGCTTCGGGAGCATCCACCGCCTCTGCAACGCGGACAGCCAGGAGCTGGAGCAAGCAGTTGGATCAACAGTAGCACAACAGATTTATGCTTTTCTACATTCCTGACGTGCACGTGCAGTGGTATTTTGCAAAACAAAAACTTGGGATTTTTCTTCTGAATTGCAACATTTTCATTTTAATAATCACATATTATGCTGATTTCTGTAATCATAGCTAGCAGCAACTGGACTCTGATGCTTCTTTTTTACATCTGCTCTGTTCATGTAGATTAAGCTGTGCAAATTGCCTTGGAAAGAACTCTGTATTTTGCATCTATCTGGAACAAATAAAAACCAAGCAAGCTGTGTTTTTCAGCATCAGTGTTACAAAATGGAAGAGCAATCTGCTTGCTTACTTTGGTCTTCCAGAAAAAAACACCATATGAATATGTGCATAGTAACTTCTCAGTAACTGGAAATATGTTACATATGTTTAAAAAGTTAGCATCTATTGCTTTATGGTAACATCTTTGATTTATAAGGTTTTGTAGTTCCTTTGGAAAGTCCTACTGGAAAACACATTTGACTTCACACTAACTTATTTCTCTGGTCACCCCTCCAGTTCATGGAGCATTAACAAATTTATTTTCATGTGTCTGATATCCAAAATATTGGTTAATTTATGTTGTCTTTCTGAATATATGTTGGCATACTAATAATAAATTGCAAAATATTTTGATAGATTAATTGTAACTTCTAATATGTTAAGTATACTATCAATCATACTATTATATACAGTACAAAGAATATGGGAAGCTTTGAACAAAATTGCTAATTCATACTACTCTTCCAGTATTAATATTTTGAAAATTACTTGTAAAGAGGATTGGTTTTTCTGATATCTTACATTTTATTTTAAGTTATATTCTTACCCTATTTTCTAAGGGTAAAATTGCCTTTTCCCCTGAGGAGGGGTGTGAAAAGCATCTCTCATACCCTTTGGGAGTTTGGACCACACCAGGAAGGCAGGTGAGAAGGATTTTCCACTCCCTGCTGTGGGAGCCTTGGCATCTCTGAAAGTCCTCTCTTATACACACATGGTTAGCATGGACAGCAGGTGGACCTGATATTTGTATTGATTCTGTACTTGGGATGAAAATTTGTCTGTAACTTAGACAGAATTATTTCATTTAGTGAATAATAAACATCAGAATTTCCTAAAGTACAGGAAAAGATACTTTTTTTTTCAGGCAACTAGGGAGTACTTTAAGCTTCCTTACACATGAGTTTGTTCAGATTTTATTCCTCTAAGGTTTTGTCACTTTGCTATGAAGAGTGGATTTCACACCTAAAGGCTGTTGTGTTGCAAGACAAACACCTTTTCCCTATGGAAAAACTCAGTGCATTAAATACAGTTCAGCTGAAGGAGTAACAATTAATATTCATGGGGTGACAGGCTGTGCTACTAATCCATTGCTAACCTTTCTTTTTAGGGCCTTACACATCCTTGTGGTAGACCCTTGGTACAAAAATTCTGTGGCCTGAGCAGGAACATAAAGCACACACTCCTTTCACTGCTAGTTGAGTTAGCTGTTGGCTGCCACTCAGTGTAGAACAGAAAACTAAGAGTATTTATCTGGCACCTGAGAGGTCCACATTTTTGCTTGAATTTTGGGGTGTGTTTTAAATTTTAAAAGCCAAGCTTTCCTCAAGGACAAGTGAGTATGATGATGGGAAGGGAAAGACCATTACTCAGGAGCTAAGAGGGAAAGTATTTCCAGGAAGACTATGATAGTGGTTTAGGAGAAATGAAGAGCTGCAAGAGTGATTGCTCTGACTTTGCTAAAGGTTTGGGTACTTGGATAGCAATTTCAGCACCCAGGAAAAGTAAATCTCATCTGTATGGAATAGTGTGAGGCAGGGCTGTGCAGATCAGGGGCTGCTGCTGCTTGTGTGTCTAAAAGAAGCACAACTACCAATACACCTAAAGAGTAACTGCTGAGGATAGGCAAGTCACAAGGAATTTACAGCTTATTTTTCATGTAACTTTTACATGGGAAACTAGAAATATGTTTACACTCTTTGTAAAGAAGTTGGTTTTTAACTCTTAGTTGATATTGCACAATACAGGAACTTTTAAGAAAAGTTTCTTAGATCTCTGGAAGCAACATTAGAGAAACACACAAGAGGTATGGCAACAGTAAATAGCAAAAACCTGTAAATTATGCTTTATCATCCAAACTGAAGCAGAATTAAAAAGCTAGTAGTAAATGGCAGCATCTGATTTTTATTCTTAAATAAGGGTCATCAAGATATTTACACCTACTACATAGGAAATTAAAAATAAATGACAACTTTAAAGTTTACAGCAAGATGCAGATTTTTGTGTAAATTTTAAGTATCTATCTACTCTGTAGATGGCAAAGTTAACTAACACTACAGTGTTAGCAATTTTCAATGAATTTAAGGAAACAGAAGAATCTCAAAGAAATGATCACCAATTATTTTTGTCCCCCTCCTTACTATAGATACAGCTTGCTCATTAATTTTTCCAAGGGCAGAAGATTTTTTTGCTTGATGTGATAGTAAATAAATATCCTACCACTTAGCACAAGTACTTCTTCTATCACATTTTAAAGCATCACTGCAATTTATGTGCCCTTGAATCAATATATTATAATATGTCCATTTTGAGATTTGTTTCACAGCTATCCATTTTATCAAGACAAGTGAGATACAAGTCTTAAGGTAAGTAGGTTAAATAACATTTGGAATAAAGCCTCTTTTTAACAACTGAATCAACAGGCATTTAAAATGTTACCTAAATCAGAAAAAAAAAAAGAGAGTAAAAGCCTTTTGGAGTTCAAAAGACCTTTTAAATTTTCAGCCTTGTAATTCTCTTCCAGAATTAAATGACCTGTTCAGTAGGCTACACCTAGTACTGTGAGGAAGCACCTCTGCATAAAACACAACTCTGTGACACTGCTCCTTGGCACAAGACTTCTTTCTCTGAATAATAGTATTTCCTCTCACCTGTGCTGTGTTAAGATAATTTTTCAAAGTAATGTTAAATGATTTATTATTGACTCTTAACTTTAAGAGCAAAATCATTCTCTAACATGTCCCCTTATTATTTTGCATTCAGCATCAAGTTTGTAATAAATAACTCCCATCTAGCATAGTTATGACTATTTTTATGAAAAATCAGTCATAACTGTATTTTGAACTCCCAAAGGAGTCCAGTCTTCATGTAAGCAATTCTAGAATCTACATCTGGTTATTGCATACCTCCCAAAGGACTTCATTCTAACCTTCAAATACTTCAGTTTTACATTTTCTGCCAGCTTCTGACCACAAGTGGCTCAATGCACAGCAAATGAAGTCACCAGTATTTGTCTGGGTTTATACATACATATGTGAAGATAAAATTGATCAATATTTTTACATTTTAAACAAAAGTCACATTAACAGATACTTCTGCAAGATTCAGTACAATGAACTTTCTGTATTGAAAAGTGTGAAGGGAGAAAGCTTCTTCTTAGTCTGAGAACTTCCAGCCACAGCTGAAGGAAGGCAGAGTGTACTTGCAGCTTTCTGTCTGTTTTTAGTTCCCCAGCTTAGAAAAGGGAGTTTTAGTGGGGCTTTCTTGGTCTGATCAATTTTATCCTCATCCATGGCTAAACAGATTAAGGAGTATGTCTTCTGCATTCCCATGGAGTAAGTTGCACTCTTGCTATGCTGTGGGAAAAAAGAGAAGCACTGTAAGAATCAGTCATCCAAAATGGGTCAAAATTTTGAGAATAACAAAAGGTTACTGTGCAAACAGTAGTCAGGGCAGCCTGCAGCAAGCTTTCTGTGCTAATGACATTGCTGAGCACAAGGCCCTTCAGACTGCTAGGACCTGGGATTTTTGCACATGTTGACTCAAAGGTATGCTCTGCAAAGCATAAAGGAACTTGTGATTTGTTTCTTGGGTTGTTAATATTTACTGGCTTCTAGCATAACTATTTAATATACACAGTAACCTCCTTACAAAGCTCAAGTGTGTAATTCTTGCACAGATGTGGAGTACTTCTGCTGTCTTTGGACAGGTTCTATACTGATCACAACTGCAGGAGCTCCTGTGTGACATTCTCCTGGGATACCTGACAGAGACAGCCTTCTCTGTCTTCTCTTAGATTTGCCCTGAAACAATTTGCTTATATTCTAGCCTTTGAGTTGCAGCTTGGAATGGCAGATGAGTAATTCCTTATTTTCAATAAGGAAAACCAATTTTAACAAACCAAGAAAACCTAACAGCAGCAGGGGCACCTTAACAGCTTCTCAGGCAACATTACTTGAGTGTCTAATCTTGCCAGGGAATGTTAAAGGCATGAAGCAGTGGATTTAGCTGAACTACAGGTTCTTTCACACAACTATTAAGTTATTTAGAGCTTAATTTTTTAATCTTGTGATGACTTTCCCTTAGTCTAAAGCTTCTATAATAACTTTGTAACTGACTGAACAGTTAAAAGTTCACCAAAATAAAAACAAGACATAAAATAATCCATGATCTAATACAAAAGTCACAGATCATTTAGAATAACAGTGCATAGAAAATAAGCACGTGGTCTTGGATGTTCTATTTCCTTCCATTACTGTTTCATTGTGGTTCTTCCACTGCTGAAGAGGGTAATGCCTTCATCCTCTGGGACAAATTAGGGGAAATAAACTAGGTCTTCAAAATTTTCATGCAATTAATCTAAGTAGCTGAACTGCAAAAAATTCCATCCCATTCTTATGCAGACAGACTGCTTTAGCTTGCTAGGTCACAATGGTTTAAACAGGTGGTTTAAAACTGAGCATTATATATTCCCAGGCTGAGTGGGATATCTGAGTACAGGAAAGTAAACATTAACCAGGAACTGAAGGCAAGCAAGTGAAACAACTCCAGCATATCAAATCTGCCAGTTTGCCTCATTACATACCAAAGATGCTGCTGTATCCTGGCAACTGATAACCTCCATCTCCACAGGCTGCTTTCCCAGACTTTTCAGTTTTTCCAGCACTTCGTTGACACCAAGCCACTTGCAATCCACGCCACCAACTGATACAATGTAGTCACCTTCTTTTAAGCCTGCTGACTGTCAAAAAAATTTGGCACAGGTTATTTTCCAGAATTATAAAGACATGTAAAATGTTTTTGTTATCATAGAGTATCTGCCCCAAAGGCATTTCACTCTTAGATGCTACAAACCCATTCTCCAGCCACACATGTGCAACCTTCTCAAGTACACAAACTACCTCTGGAGTTACCACTGATGTGATTCTGCTATACTCAAATGTTGGCTGGTTTTATGTTCTTTTCACTTTTCTCCTTAAGTAAATGAACCCTGGGTTTTGCTATGCTATTGTAATTTCCTGCAGTGTGTAATTCTTTTTCTTCATTATTTTAATTTGTATTTCTGTGGTTACTTCTGCCTTTTCTCTAAGTAAACTGCTTTTCACTGCATGCTGCTTTACCACTTTGGATCTTCCCTGGAAGAACAACATTACAAGCCAATAAAATATTCTTGCCCTTCTTTCCTTAGGCACACACTACACCTTGCATTCCCTTCCTGATCCTTATTCTTGTTGCTACCTTTTAAAGTATTTATCCCTTCTAATCTCCTGAATAAAACAGGAAGTAACATTTGTTTTTATTATTTGTGACTTTTGAAGAATGAACAGAGAAAGAAATCAACTCTAGTTTCATGTGATGTTTGGGATATGGGTACTTTAACAATCTGCAACATGAAATGCATTCAGATTATAAGAATTTACAATCCTAATGTAAAGGACTCAATAAATCCATGAGTATGAACTAGCTAAAGGTACATTTTAATGCTAGAGTCTGCAGGGAAATTGCTCATATCACACCAGTATACTTACTGCTGCAGAACAAGCTGGATCAAGACAATAAATCTGTACTGGTGAACCTCCTTTCAGACTGAATCCAAGCTCTCCTGCTTCATGGTGGAGGCAGATGGTCCGTGGGGCTGTCCATCTCTGCTTGGCTGAGAACACTGTCAGTGGGCCCTGCAGGGAGCACAAAGCAGGCACATTGTGCTTTACTGTCACTTGTAAGTCAGCATTTCTGGGTTTGTAAGTCACAATGCTTTAAACTCATCTATTGTAGGTTTTACTCAGGTTAACTCCCAGCTAATTCCCTAAAAATGCAAAGGGATTTCCTGACTGTTCAGCTGGTACTTCAAACAGAGTGGGATAAAGGAAACTGCCAGATTCTTCCAGGATCTCTCTTAAGGTGTGCAGAACCTTCTGGCTGCATAGGCTGTAAGGTCCTGTATAACTCCATTTCAGAGGAGATAAACTGATTCATGAAACCTTGCATATTCTGATCCTAACCATGTTCCCAGTTCCTTTTGCTCACTGACACACACAGAGCCACCTGAAAGACTGGCTGTGTCACATGCAAGTGACACATTCTGCCTGCCTGTCTCCACACACTAGGTATCTCTCCCTCCCCTGAAGTTGTGTGCAATTATCTGTTGGGACTTCATGGGACTTTTATGAAGGTTTTCAAGACTGAATGTTGTGCAAGCCATACAGAAAAGGCACTTCTATTCTTTGCTTCTCAAGTTGACTTATACCTCTAAAGCTAGGAAGGATTTCTCTAATAGAACTCAATTACTACAGGATCATTTTTCAGGCTAAAATACACATGTCCCTTCCCTCAGGTTATAGTGAAGTTATAGTGGCAATCAAAAGGGCAGAGGTTGGTCAGCATCAGTGTGCTACATACCAGCTTGTGAAAGAAATCTTTCACTTTCACCTTGGAAAACTGAGGAGCAATTGTTTCTATTTTATGTTCTGTTTTAGCTGAAATAAAAAGAAAACAAAATTAGTTTTCTTTTAAGTATTAGTTAAAAGACATAATTTTTTTTTTTTTTTGTTTGCATTCCAGGCTAGATAGGAATTTGTCCTAAATTCTTACTGGGCTGTGGAAAAACTAATTTTTGTGGAAGTTTGTTAGATATCAGAACTGCCTTAAAAATATCTTCAGAGCTCACAGTATCACTATGAAAAACTTAAAAAAATCCATCTGAACAAAATTATGCTATTCCCATCTTTATTTTATTTTTTGAGAAGGTTTTAAAACCAGCACTCATAGTTTCTTACTGCATCCAAAGAAAAAAGAGTTGTATGAGCTGGACTAAGGTAGGAAAAAAAAAAAATAGCAGTTGAACTGAGTTAACAATCCAGTGTAGTACAAGAGCTGGGCTCAAGAAACAGTTACTGTAGTTTTCCCCGAAATAATTTTAACTTTTCAAGTTTCCCCATTTTTTCTAGCTCACAAGATAGTCACCAAAAAAAGCTGGATTCTAACTAACCACCATTGTGATCTACCCCAAAAAACAATGTTGCTAGAGACAGAAATACTGTAAAACAGTTCTAACAAAATCATATACTGATCAAAATATTGATCTGTGACTCGGGAAACATGTAAGGAAGTGACTTCTGTGAGCCAGAGAGAAGTCTGATAAGAGGATCCATGTTGACCCCTGAAAGAATTTCCTACCAAGTTCATTGACACAGAAACCAAGAAAGAAAGAAGGATAAATAAGAGAAACCTGCAACTGCCTGTTCCAATGAGCACTTTGTTTATCTTTCCTGACCAATGAGTTAAGTGTAAACTGATGAGTTTTGTAAGAATGTATAAAAAGCATCCATGCTATAATAAAAACAGTTTGAAGCCTTCTGAAAATGGAGTCTTGCTTTGGATTGTGTTCATCTCAACTATGACAGGAACTCTACAAATGTACAGTACATATTCTACATTATTTCTGTTCTGGATGGAATACATATATATATATATAATTAATATATTCTACTATTCATGGGGAAAGGCCTTTAATTTATGTATTGATATATCAAAATGAAAGCATATTTGCCCATGCTGAGATGCCCTTTATTTCTGGCTGTGCACACTTACGGAGTATATCTGGAGCCTGAATGAGACTGAGGAAATCATCTTCTGTCTCCTGCTGAGCATATTTGAGCAGGGAACGTTTATGTGCAGCTGTCAGGACCTCCTGGAGAACCTCAATGTTGCGAAGCTTTTTGCAGAGCCCACAGACTCTGAGAGCTTCCTCGTGGTAAACGATGGCTTTGCGTAAATGTGCTTTCCCTGCAAACATTAAAAACCTCTGCTGGTCATCCCCAGACAATGAACACCAGGTCATTTTCAAATTATTTTCAAATTGTAGCCAGTAGCTGTGTGAAAGTGGCACTTACCTAATTGTTTTCTCTGGACTTTGTCCTTTAAAACATCAAGAAGCGTCAGCCCTTCAGGCACACAGTCATACAGCTGGGACAAGGCTTTCTCCTGCTGATCTTCATCATCACCAGGCTGCACTGTAATCATGGATAAAAAACATTAATCATACATTTCTCTTGGTCCACTGTTCCTTTAGGTGCATTATTGTGAATTATTATTGAGAATTATTAGACATTCTCTCCCAATGCAGTAAAACTTACATACATGTAATAAATACATAGATAAGAATTTCAAGTTTTTATCATCTGCAATATGAAAATAATACTTACATGCCAAAACATATTGATAAAATCTCAACTATTTAGTAGCATATAATGGATATATGACTTTTCTTTTGTTTCTGTCAAAGTCAGTTTACTGAATGTTCACATTTTTCTCAAAAGACAAAAAGAGCATGGCCTCATATTTGAGTGGGGAAAATGACCACAATTTAACATATATCAAAGCACCAAAGTTCTTGGCTCCAAGACTTATTCACAGACCAAACTGTAACTGTTGGTGTGTTTACTATTTTTATTTATAAGAACATATAAAGAAGTATGATTCTTACATTCATGGTCACACAGAATGGTGGCAGTGAAGTAATGTGCCAGAGCTTTGTAATGGTCTGACTTTATTTGTGCCAGCTTAGACCAGGAATAGGGAATATTCTCTTTCACTGGTTCCTGATTCATTGCAGTGTTAACCAGCATGTAAACCTCTCCCACCTGAAAAAAGGCAAATAATTGAAGTATTAGAACTTAATATGAGGTATTAGGAACTCAAGTAAAGGATATCATATTCAGGCTTAAGATAATGTCATATACAACCACATCAAAGAAGGGCAAAATATGGTTAGGATGGGTTGGAATTAAGTTTGGAGAAAAATCTGAAATGTCTTCTCTGATCTTTCCCTCACAAGAAAGGTAAATCAATTTTGTACAAGAACAGATGGACTAAGTCAGGCTTCATAGTTAAATAAAAACACCATATAATATACAGGTCTTAATTTACAAATATATCTCATTAATTCAGTTGAAAGAAAGAGTGAATCATATTCAAACAGTAGGTTTGTGCTACACTTTGAAAATATGGAGTCATGCATAGCCTGAAGTTTGTGTGGTCTAGTTAAAACTGAGATATTATTTTTTACACAGAGGAAATGAAATAGTTTTTCAAGCAGTGAATACTGCTTTAATGGATCAAAAGAATCAAAAATCTCTCCTCTGCAGCTGATCAATCCTACAGATATGTCACAGAGGCTTTGCAGGGCTGGGATGAAAGGCTTTGCCTGTTTTTCTTGTATGGAACCACTTTTGTATCTGCTACTCTGAAATAACTGAGAAAGCACAGGAATACCCTCATGGCACACTTATTTTTGGTACATTCCTCAATCAAGTATTAACACTACCTCCTGGGACAAGACTATGTCACCATTTTCTGCCAAGTCCCAAGACAGCTCTGCAGGTACCAATCTGGCTCTGTTTGTTAAGGTCACTCCCTCAGATACAATTCAGCTCTTCTTTTGGACTAATCCAAAAGATTTTTTGGTTTCTATACCCTTCAGCAGCTGGGAAACAAGACAGGTTGTGTTCAATACCTAACAGGGAACCACACAAACACCTTGTGACCTTTTCTATGTAGTTCTGTGGATAAAATCTGTACTGTTTGAAAAACCAACATAAATAGCTTGTTAAAAACCTTCAGCAAGTTCACTGCCTATTTCTGTTAATCTCCATGAATTATGAATTAAATAAATTGTAACAACTCGAGAATAATATTTAAATTTTGTTCACATTTTACTCTTCTGAAAGGTTGTGCTTTTAACTGTAGTTTGTGAGCTGCCCCATGTTATTTTTGGTTTCCAGTAATGGTTGTTAACATTTAAATTTATTAAATATTAATATTATATAATAGTATATAAAATACATATAATAATACATATATTATATGATATTAAATAATAATAGTTAATATTACTAAAAGCTGTAGGCAATAACACAGCACTGTAAACAGTTATTTATAGACTAGATTTAAAGTCCCATCTTTTACCTTGGCAACTTCCTGTGTCATTTTCACCAGTGTGAAAAACTCATTTCGTATTCCAGAAAGGCCAATCTGCTCAAACACACACTCCTGAGCTTGTGCAAGCATCATTTTTACCAGTACATTCAGCATAGCTGGGCTCATGTCATAACTTGGTGTGTGAGTAAAGGTCTCCTTTAAGTAGCTTAGGACTCCTGCAATTACAAAATGGTTTTGTCAGCATTACAAAGATAAACAAGTGAACTTCATTCTAATATGTACCATAATAATTAGGATTTAAAGGATATTTTCTAGTATTGTACTACAGCAATCTGAAGGAATTCTTGGTGCATAAGGACTTAGACTGACCTACAGGTTTTGCTTTGAAGTGCAATCAACCATCCCCAGGTACAGCTGTCAAAATCACACAGCTGAGGAGCAACAGAAACTGCAAGTTTTGAGGGCACTGCCTTCAGATTTGCTTCTAAAAGTTCTTGTGACTGACCATAAGATTGTGCTGAACTGAATGTGACTTATACGTGGGAGTGGCAGGCTGTGGCTTATACAGGGGACAAAAAAAAGAGAAAAATCTGCACAGGTATAAGGAGATGACAGTAGTAGAACCTCAGGATAGAAGGAAATGACATAAACATATTAACTTAATTAAATATTAATCTTCTTTTCAGATGCTGCTAAGAGCATTGTGTGTCCTAATGAAAGCTCCATTCCTTGCCTTAAAATAGAATTTTTATTTATAGATATATAAAAATATGTTTATTAGGGTAAAAATTTAATAGGGTAAAAGATTGTTCTCTAGACATTTGGTTCCTCCAAAACATCACTAACTTCTATCATATATCAAATCTGAAACAAACACTAACTGTAGTGCAATACTGAGTAACAGTTTCATGGATGGAAGCATAACCCTCAGCAGGCATCTCATCAGACTGGTTCAGTGACTTCTCCTGCCTTGCTAATGCTGACAGCCCTGCAGAGGTGTAACAGTTTCTGAAACCTTACTTCTTGCCACCACACTCAGTTCTGGCCATGTTGTGCAGTATTTTCCCACTAAACAGTGTCTGTGATTTTTGATTTTCCATCTTGCACTCATATCTGAATTTTTAATATGCCATTAAACAAATTTGAAACATGGCTGTCTCTACCTTTTTGCACTAAGAAAATTAATCCCAAATTTACCAGGCATATCCTAAGTACTGATGGAGTGCCCTACTGAAAGGAACTGAAAGTATAGGAGGAAAAAAACATGATATTTTTTATTCTCTGCATATTTCTGAGGATAAATTCTGTGTAACATCATCCATTCAGCTCTGGGAAACAGTTAATACAGACTGTGTATCATGCCCCTGCCAACACAATGAAGTGTCACAGCACCATGCACAGGTACAATGAAATGCCTCCTGAGCATGCTGCTTTGGGGCCCTGCAAAGGTAACTGTGGTAGCAAATAACACCTTTCCAGTTTTGCAGTAATTCTGTTCTGCAAACGTGTTAAAGTGAAAAGCAGTGATTTTTAAAATTTATTTGTTTTTATTATTTGATTTTATATATTTTTATTCACAAAATGAACCAGTAAAATGGAGAAATTTCCTAAATATTGAAATTTCTTTTATATTAAACAGAAAGGTTGAAAAATAATTAATTTATTTATTTTAAATATGCATGAAGAAATACTAATTTTTTTAATAGCTGTGTATTCAAAGGAGGGGATTTATGAAAATTCAACTCTGTGCTCCACAGCTTTTAGTACCCATACAGTGCAAACCAACAGTCACAGATGTTAGTACAGAAATAAATCTTACAGTACATATTAATTACAAAGGACATGTCTTTAAATATTATGTGTAGCACAGATGATATTTACAAAACAAATCAGAAAATCTATTTAAAAGCCCCCAATGAAAACAAAAGACTCTATAATATGTTAATTCAAGGGAAAGGGTTCCCTTTATTGGAATTTCTATTCTCCTTGCTTGGGACAGAGATTGATTATTTTGAACCTGATTGCCTTTGGAATCTATGGAAAACAGGTATGCAAATGTTTATGTTTCAGGTATGGAAATGTTTCCATACATGGTATGCATGGAAAACAGTCAACTTCCAACAAATTGCAACTTTCACCAGAGGAAAAAGTAAGATTAATTTTTAAGACCCTCATATGATAACTAGGCTTAAGGGTTTTTATCAAACCTGTCAATTGTCTCTTGTACAGATTTGACACCAAGGTGCTATCACTGAGGGAGAAGCAGGTATGCCAGTGAAACAAGGAATGAAGCAGTTAATGCCACTGCAGTAACTCTGACCTTTGAACTGCAGCTCAATAATCATTAACCACAGCATTCACTATCTTATCTGCACGTTCAGCCTGCACTTCCAGGTTTTAAAGCTTCATCTGAGCTCTTCACTGAGCTTCCTGAATGTCCCTGTTCCTCCTTTTCTGTGTAATCAGGCCAGTAGGAAATGCAGAAATCTCGATGATATCAGAATGAGACTGGGGACATCTGCATGAAGACCTTTCCATTACTTTAAGATGTGTACCTGCAGCTTTCTGAAAGGCATCAACAGCATTTTCAAGTCCAGCCTGGGTCTGACGATTGCACCTTGTTCCAATCTGTGTGTAGAGAGCTCCAATGTTGAATAGAACACTGGCTTTTTCAAGCAACAGGTTTTGCTGACACACTGGGACACCTGTGAAGGAATCATACCTTGGGAAACAAAGATTAGAAGTGTTAAGATTAGCAGAGTCCATTGCAAAAAAGCAAGCACTTTCATTCTGTTTTTCTGACTAAACAGTGGAATTATTAACTCTTCTGCTACAGTGGAAATGAAGGGGAACAAAAACACCATTATGTTCTGCAAGGACAATCCACATAATTAACCAAGGCAGGGAACAGCTTTATTGAGACAGTTTTCAGCAGGTTTTAGAGCAGTGCCTCCATAAGCTCATTACATTTAACTCAGAAGTGCCCAAAAACATCACAGAGGTGGAAAGCAGACTGGGGCAGTATCCATATGTGCTGCTACACTCTCCTACAGGTGCTGCCAAAGATCAACTGGCATGGTCAGATCCTCTACTGCTTGTGTTTAAAGTTTCTATTTACAATTCTCTCTAGAAATTTAACAGCTCCTCTTGGCTACATGGTAGTAATTTTTTTTCATCACAAAAATTTTCAATTCAGAGTGAAATTTTGCTCACAGATATAGTAAATACTCCCCTTTAAAAAATAAGTTGTTCTTTTCTCTTTTCTGGCCCAAGTGGTCTTCTTAACAAATTGAAGGAGAGGAATTAAGGTCTGACCTCATTCTTTGTCCTCATTTTGCACATCTAGGTTCAGAATTTGGAAACATCTGTAGCTATCCCAAATTAAGATTATTTCCTCTCTTTCTCCCTTGTGCTAACCTGTAGCCCAAATCATAATCTAGCCAATGGTTTCACTCTAAGCATCCAAGAGTGTACTGTATGCAGGTTTAGTCTTAACTTAAAAAAAAAGAAAATAAAAGAAAAAAATTGACAACATACACTGCAGGGATTCAAGAGGAGACACAGACTGACATACTTCAGATTAAAGACAGTTCATGATTAACCCATGTTCTGGGGGGAAAAAAAAGGACTAAAGAGAAACATGAACTACACACTTACCATGTAAATAAAACTCCAATGTGCCTGGTGGGTGGGAAAAATCTGTTTTCTATATAACCAAGTTGCAGGAAATAGCTTATCAACATCTCAATGCCAGCTTCATCTCTGCTAGGAGTGCGGCAGGCCTTGGAAGACAACAGATTAAAATTGAGTTACAGGGTGAATGCTGAAACCCCAGGGATAAAGCTCTGCTTCCCTTGGACTTCTGCATATCATAGAAATGTGTGGAATCTGAGAACAGAAAGCTTAAAGCCATATGGATTCATGCCAAACGTTTTTCAGCTGCACACAAGTAGCACACAACCTTTAAAAAAGCAAACAGAATCTGTTTGGCAAGTCTCAAAGGTAATTAAATAAACATTGTAGGTATTTTATGGAAGCTAGAGAAGGCTTATGTTTCTAGCATAGTACAGGAAACAAACAATAGTCAGAAATACCCACCATTCTACTACAGTATTTTGCCAGGTTAATCCACTTTAACACTCTCCTTGCTAAATTTAATATACTTTAAAATAAAAAACAGTCTTGGATAACAAAATTTAAAAAGTTACATCAATAGCTCAATCAATTTTGCATAACTTCATCTGTTTCTTCACTTTTTCTTTATTGAGATTGTAAAGCTCTTGGACAATGGCCATTCATGCACCTTGTTTCACAAATGAAGTGAACTGGAGTACAGTAAGTTCTAAGTAAAAATTTTGTATTTTGATTCCATACAAATATTATTTACAACTGTTAAAAGACCTCCTAGTATACCATACTTGAACTTACTTGTCTCAGATCCATGAGATCTGCTATCTCATCTTCATACTCTGAACTGTCTTGACTATAATGTTCCTGAATAAAGTCCTAAAAAGAGAAAAAAAGACAAAAAATTGGAATATCTGAAATTAGCCTAAACTGTTTTTTCTGCAGTTCCAAACAGTAGGAAATAGATTCAGTTGTGATTTGAACAGTGCCTACTCCCTTTCAATGAACACGTAACAATGAGACTACAGTAAAATAGCAGGATTAGGATTTGGTATTTTAGACAGATTTCACTGTGGTGTAAAGGAACCAAACATCTGCTACATTAGCTCCAATTGGTCTTAAAACAACAACACTCAGTAGTTTTGAAAGGGACAAACAAACTCTGTTATCTAAAATGACAAGGGGATCAAGTGACCAGAAAAACTTATTAACAGAAAGAGACTGACAACTTTTTGTGAGCTCCACTAGGGCAATTCCACTTAAAATAACAAAGCTGCAATGACATGAAGTGGTACCATGATCTGACCATGGAATTTAACCCACAGAAGTAAAAATAGACACAAATGCTACAGTGATACAAGGTGGTTTACTGTGAGATTAAAATCTGTATTGCACAATACACAGAAGTACAGAAAATACAGAGGATGGTTCAAACAGTCAGCAAAGTACATCAGACAACAAAGAAGCAGAGTTAATGCTGCAACACTGCTTCCCAACTGAGCTATCCTAGTGTAAGTTGGTGTATCACCACATTATGCTGAGTAAAACCTTCATTACCACTTCCTCTCACACTCATATCAGTAATCAATACCATTATTAGAAACAAAACCATGGAAGGAATTTTTATTCGTTGGTTTAACTCTGTCTTCAAAATGGAATTTCTTACAACATTTTTGGACTTCTTGTCCTAATTAGGTAGGAGCAATGATGCAAATCAGTGGTAGTTAATTTTTAACATGTCATGATCTTGATCTTAGGGCAAAACAAAAAATAATTTGTACCTGAATTACTTCTGTTTCTTTAAAGAAATCTGAAATGGAAGTTATTCCTGTTAACTATTCATTCTGAAACGTGTATGTAACACTTACCTTGAGGGGGAGTGTAAAGTCTACATCTTTGGTTTCCTTCAGGCCAAGAGGTACCAGGGGAATACTGAAAGTCTCTCTATGGAAAAAAAAAAGCAAAAAGATTCACAACTTTTTTTCTGCTTCTGTTATAATTACTTTTTGTTTTATTTGATGACAGGAAGTTCATACATTGATGGAGTAAAGAGAAAAGTATGCAGTTCCTCCCTGCACAAGAAAACCTGTCTAATGGCCTGTACTTCTCAAGAAGAGAATGAAGAAAGCTACTTGCCTGCACTTTGATTTTTTCTCTATTATTTAAGCCTATTTTTCCTCCAGGCAAAGTAAAAGAGACTCTCAAAGGCTGCCTCACTGCAATTTAGCTCCACAGCAGCAAGGAGATCTGCCACAGCAGAACCATGGTAAGAATCAGCAGTTAAAAATCAGTATTTTACAGGTAACCAATGGTTTTGTATGTAGTGGTTATGTGTGCAGCACAGGGAGAAGCAGGGCCAAAGTGCACCAGCCCTCACAGAGAAAGGGCCAGGGGTAGCAAGCCCAAGAATTACTTCATTTCTAGACAATGCTGGGTGTTAACCTCCAGACAAGTCAACCTCTAGAATATCACAGGGCAATAAGGATGAGAGCTGACTTTAAAAAAGGTCAGAATAGCTTCCAGATACATAGTTGGTTGTGTAGATTGAACAGGTCATTGTCAAGCAATTATAAAGTTCATCTAATATTTTCATTGTTCCTGAAAACAGCTTTTTGACTGTCTAACCATTGTTTAGAGCATTCCATTACCAACCACAAAATCCCATGTTCATTTATGGCCTTGTCAGCAAAACCAACTTTCTTACTGGAAAATTCCATCTTGAGAGAGTGGCAGTAGGAATGCAGCTTCCTAAGCAGAGCAAGAGTCCTTCATGATGCAGAAAGTGGCTCTGCTAGCTTGAAAAGGACTCCAGGATACAGAGCCAAAACACCATTTCAAGTGGTGCAAATGATCTGATTTCTGATGAGGCTTTTAGAAGAAACCTCAACACTTTTCCCACAGATTGTATCAAAACTTTTTCCTCAAAAGGAAGTGAGACACATGGAAAAGAAATCCTAACTTAGTGATTTAATCCTTTCTAGCACCATCCACATGCCCTGTAGATATCAGCATTGGTCATTCAAAGAAAGTGAATTTAACTTTTTTTCCCACAGCTAAGGTGCCACACCCATGCAGCCAATCATGAGAGGATTGAACAGTTAGGGAGGTGACCCTGGATTTCCAGAACTGAGAAGAAACAGCATCACCCTTCTCAATCAAGCAGAAATGTGTGCAAGCACTGGGAGGGCCAGCCCTTACATTGTTCTAACACAATACAGGGTAGTGCAGCAAACCATGGGTGTGACCTTGTGTTAACAACTGCATGCACAATAGGCAGAACAACTATTAATAGCTACTTACTGCTAAGGGCTGGACAGCAGTTACAGGGAATATTTTAGCTGATGAAACATGAAAAGCATTTAGAGCTTAAGAATAAGAAAGGCAAAACACCATTCAAAATAGACTGGGAAAGTAGGATCAGGAGAGAATAACAAGCATACTGCATCCAGCCTCAAGGCTTTTGCCTGCCTACAGCTCAGCCTTCAGTGAGAATCCAAGTATTTTTAATAATCTTTAGCTAGAAGAAGAAATAGTTCTTGTGGAACCCTGCTCTCATTTCCACAGCTGTAACTGCTCTCTGTGCTCACATGCTTCGATGAAAACCAGTAAAATCTTGAACAAGAAACCCAAATCTGAAAAAAAGACTGACCAAAACCCCCCAAAATATTTTCACATCAAATAGTCTTCAAAGTTTGCCACGGGATGGAGGGTAAGAAGTTTAACACAAGTTGCTGTTTGAGAAAACTACAACATAGGTATTTTGCATCAAGTCAGCATTCAGTTGGAAGTTACCTCCCTGGAAGTTACCTCCCTTCATCCTTTTACATCAAGAAGTCCTTGTAATCCACCTGGAAGTTTAACACCTAGGTGAGAACAGTTCGAAGAGGGACCCAAAATTATACCCCCATCACATGAAGCATGTGTATTTGTACCTTGAGCTGCTGTTGATCAAACAGTAAATATTTTAGTTTTAGGAGGAACAAGGTATAGAACTGATACAGAAATCATTTCAGTAGGCAGGCAATAAAATACTCCTTAACTTTGAAGTTTTATCTTTCAGGAATCCATTGCAATTTAAAAACTAGTGTGCTCTTCAAAGTGGAGAAAAATATCTTGGAAAAAATCCAGCTTCATCTACTAAAAGCTCCTCTGCTCTAGCCAAGAAATGTATGTTTTTCTGTCACTGAAGATCACATTCAACATTACCCAGGCTGCTCTAAACATCAGATCAGCACTGTGTTTCTGTTCTCCAGCTCCAGGGACTGCTGAATGCACCACATTTGAGAAGAGACATCACTGTATGGCTAAGTTTGCTCACTCCAGAATGCACTGAGCCTAATTCCCATTCCAGTGGGAATTCTGCCAAGTGCCAACTGCTTACAGTACAGCCCCAAGAGCTTTCAGTTCTCACGATACTCCTCTCCTCAAAGCAACTCCACATCCAAGGAGTAGTGGCACACACATTTCCCAAGAGAAGGGCAAATATGCAGGCTAACCTTTAGTCAACAAATCCACCACCAAGTATGCTCTCCTCCTATCAAGCTCTCTGCTCTTTCACACAATTACTGTGCAACATTCACACTCACCTAGAAACAATTTTGTTTTTAAGGGTAAACAGAAGATCTGTTAGTAATTGAATAACTGAGCTTTATACTTACTCTGCATTTTGATAAACTTCTACTGAGATATTAAGTCCTTCCAATTCTTCCTTTAAGATCTGCAGGTCTGAGTTCACAAAACTGAGTTCCAGCAGTACTTGCTCCCGTACTTTGTTGTTGGTGGTTGCTCTGCAGAGACATATCAAGTTTTTATTGCTCAGGAAAAGGTTTTCTGCAAGCTTGGTTGACCCCCTTCAACCTCCAATGCAAGCATTCTCAGCATTTTTAAGATTTCTTTTTATCTCCTTAAGAGATGATACAGGATCTCATGTTTCAGAATTTATTAGGTTTTTCTGTCAAGAGTGTGCCTGGGATAGTTTCCAGATAATAGCATGCAACCACAGAAAATGTCCTATAATGCAGATTTTCCATGTATGATTAAGAGTTTCAGATTATTATTTTCAGATACATTAATCAACAACACTAAAGCATCTTAATCAGAATCACTGTCCTATTTTCAGATTATGTGATTTTTTTTTTCCTATGTAGAAGATAGGTGGGTGGAGGTGAGAGGAGTCAGGAGACATCATTCAACAGAGACTTCCCCACCTTATAAAATGAATAAAGATCTTTCAAGACTTCTGACCTTAAGAATAGAAGAAATTAACTTTCCTCCAGAACTTACTGCAGAAAGGAATATCTTTCAACCAGATCTTTTTAATATAAGACAATTTTCTCTATAATTTGATTTTGTTGGATGCAAATATGATTTTGTTTGGTTGTTTCCTTTGCCATTTATGTATTTAAATGGCAACACTTTGAACTGCAAGCACAACAGATGTTAGCATTTAACACACCCTGAGCATTTCTTTGTGATTACTTATTTGTGTATTTACTTCAAAATTTCTAATCTAAGTCTCCACACTGACAATTTCATTAGAATATTACTCTATTCAAGATACTTAAATCACCTGAATCTATAAATCCACAGGGATGAAGTTAAGGTAAAAGGTATCTATGATTAACATACTGTACCTTTATATTAGAGGCTGAATCTGAAGACAATGACAAACTTAAATTTGCAGTATTTTGCATTTACCTTTATTTTAAGACAAAATTCACCTTCATAAATATTTATGAACAATCATCTCATAAATCTAGGCTCCACTTGGAGCAGTTCTCCAGTAGTGAGAGTTCTCAGTAGTAGTGTAGTTTTATGGAGCACCTTGATGAAGAACTAATTATTCCAAGACTAAAATTCTAAGTTTGTTCTTCATATTATATATTAGTTATCTGTGGTTTTTCTATGCTGTGCCTTAGAGAATAGCTTGGATTGCTTAAATTAAGCAATGTTAACATCTGTTGCCTTGATAAACCAAACAGGATACAAACATATGGTGGGGTGAACCTTCCTTGATAAAGGCAGCACCCCACAGATAAATGAGCACGTTTTGATGCCACAAGCATTTTAATTGTGATGTATTAAGGCTACATGCTTGGTCTAGGCTTACCATTCTCCCCAGGAGGGATTCTAATATCTTTGTAAGAAACCCCAAAATTCCATCCAAACTGATTTCTCTATTTTGTCTATGGCTGTGAACATCTATGTCAATTTAATTTGATTACTTTTTCATGTTTTTTACACTCTAGACATACTTTTGAGTAACAACCACTGAAAGCTACAGGGGCAATGTGATATTGTCAAGATTCACATAACTCTACACTGAATTTAATTTTAATTTTCAATAAAAAGGAGAGAGTGACTTTTAGAAATTCCAAGAACAAAAGTCTTTGCACTATGTGGATCATGTGCTTCAAGCCCAGTGCTTACTTTCAGCCAAAAGTAAAGAAACCTGAATTTCCAGATTTTTCTCAAATTCTACTCCAGGAGGCTTCTTGTGGACAGCAATTGGTTTGTTTTTTTTAGAACTTGATGAAATTCAAATAGAAACTGCAAACATAAAGCTTGTTTACATTTTTCCTTAGGAGACTGTAGATACAACTAATCTTGTGAAATGTCTGGTGGTCAGGTTACTTATAAAATTGTTTCTTTCAAAGAACTAGCAAGTTTTAATAGTTCAGCAGGTGTAAATTCATTTTCGATTTTAAAATCTTAAACATAAATCTGTTGCTCTACTCTTAGGTAGATTTAGTTCCCACTCCTGTAAATAGCAACTTCAGTATTTCAGCAGTTCACACTGGCAGCAGAAACTGAACTTTAGGATATCTGGGTTAAATGTTACCAGTTTCCACATTAGATATTACTCATCTCTTTGGCCCTTCCCAAACACTCCTGAATCAACAAGCAGAAACATTAACTGAATGAAGCATTCTGCTTCAAAAGCAGGTATAATAATTTTGTTAACCTTACAAAAAGCAGTAAAATTCTAAGTCTCACTCCTTAAGTTAATTACCAGAAAACAAAGCACATTTAAGCCAGTCACAGAGGCTAAAAGTATTTAAGTTTCCAACCTGTCACATCTCTTGCAGGAGTGGAGATAAAGCAGGTAACAGACAAGAGGCAACCCATTGATTAATGACAATTTTAGGAAAATTTAATTTATCCAAGCACTTTCACTTCTTTAAGTATATTTTCTAGATTTTGGTTTTGAATACCCATTGTTGCTCCAGTTGCAGAGAAACAGACACTACAGGAAACTACTGCAGATGAGAATTGGGATAATTTTCAGTTCTGCTGTGTAAGATTGGAAATCTACAGGATGTTTATCAAAGAGTTAATCACAGGGTCAACATCAGGCTAATCCTATGGAGACAGCCACATATGGAAACATATCCTAACAAAATGTAATAGATGAAGTTACCTCAAACTGCAGGAGAATTGAGGCAGCTGGTGGAAACCCAACCCAAATTAGATGTGTGCTACCCTGCTACTCCTGTACATTATTACAGGGAGTACAGAGGCAATGGATGGTCCTTTCTACTTGGGAGCACAGAACTAAAGGACCTTGGAAAAAGCCAACAGCAGAGAGGCAATACCTTTATTTGATTTGAGGAGTAAAAGGGACTCATCACAATATTCAGCAAGGCTCACTAGCAATAAAGCAGAACAAAGAGAGCAACCTAAGAAAGTCTAACATTCAGCTCATTTATTACAACATAGTATGAAAATGCACTTGAAAGCAAACAATGACTCTGTAGAGCTACAGCTTGAAAAAAATTCAGGGAGATTCACAAATAATTCTACACTAAGAGATGCAGCATGTTTGGGGAAGAAAAAGGAGAAAATAGCTAAGAGACTTCTACAAAATTAAAAGAAAATTAATGTTGCTTGGGCAAGAAAACCAAGAAACCATGAGACATACCTTAAAAGATTTTCAGCACCAGCTCTCATTCTCACTGCTCTTAAGATCTGTTGGTTTAGAACAGCTCTTTGATTTTGCAGTTTGCTTCGTCCAGTCTCAGCAAGAGGATTACATCCCTAGAATTAAGAAAACAAATTTTTTGTTGCTGTTAGAAGAAACTTCAGAGGAACTAACACTGAATTTAAATGAACTTTAAGGGTTCATTTAGATTCAATGTTACAGGCATAGGTTCTGTATGAATACAAATTAGCTACCTTGACAGCAATGATGATCTGACATTAACAACAGTATTTCTTGTCTCAAATTTTGTCATTAGAACCAAGAGACCATAACCACAGTACATTTTAATATCAAAATTCAAACAGAAAATATCTGTTTTAAACCTTAAGTTCACACATGAGCCAGTCTCTTCTCCCCTAAAAATATTTTCAAGATATTTTACAAATAAAGCCAAATTTGACAGAATGTTCTAAAGTTTGTAGGATTTTATGAAAATAGTATCTGGCAAGACAGCAACTCCCATCAAAGCTTCTGCTTAACCCTTGTAGAATATCAGAGCTCCAATCTGGGATATAAGCAGCCTTGAAATACAACTCTGTTCAAAACAGACTGTGGTGCTCAAAGTTTGGGCTCAAAAATCTGCTCTCACTTTTAGAGTCTCTGATCTTTCCTTCTGGTGGCTCAGACCTTCAGTGCAATTCCTCTCCCTCCTTCCCCTCCTTCTCTCTTCACACCTCAAACTTACCAAAATAGAGCTTAACAGGGTAAAATGATTATACCATCAGACTCTTATCAAATCAGGCTCTTAAAGAGTAAAGTGTGAAATCCAGAATGCACAAGAATGCTCCCGTGTGTGTGCACACCTTACACAAGTACCAGACTCAAAGTGCTGAAACCTGTGTTTGAGCAGGGCTGAGCCACTGTGCTCTGAGCACTGATAAGCTAAAACTGCTACAGATGAATAGCACTGCATGTTTGTCCTTTTTTGTTTAAGGGAAACATGATTTTAACACCTTTAAAAAATATTACAAATTTCCCTTACACAATTTATTCTTTGCCCCTGCCACCCCTTTTTTAAAAAGTATCAAATGCCTTTGAATCTGAATACTCAAGAGTATGCCAGCACATCCCTGCAGCCTTAACTAATAATTCTGAAGCAAATAAAATCACTGTTTTAAGGCTTACCCTTAAATGAAGAATGTCCTTTTGAGTGGCCTCACTGGGTATGATTACAAAGTTTATCAGAGTCCTGCTGTATTGTCTGTTACACGAGAAGGAGGCTCAGACCTCTCTAAGTCTTCTTTCAACTACTCCAGCCACTAAATTATGAACTATTTTGGACCTCTCCCTCTTAGTTTTGACTAGAAAAAATTTATTTTCTTATAAGAGCATTTAAAAATCTATTAACAAGCTCTAATTATGAGTGGTCAAGCAATGACATACCAACAAAACAAAACCTGAGTATTTAAATAGAACATGACATTCTGATCATGAAGTTCAGTTCTTGTTTTTGTTGTCAAGTGAAAGCAAATTGACTTGAAATCAGAGAAATGAGCTGATGAAACCAGATTACTCTAGTTAACTGAGAAGGCACACAGCCCAATAATATTAATTCTATATATCTAGTTTGAAACGCTTGTAATAAAGAGGTAAAATGACAGGGAGCTTGTGCAAACATCTTCACAAGCACCATTTGCTGTGTAAAAACCACACCACATTGAATTACTTCAAAACTCACATCACATTGAATTACTGCACTGAAATGTTTCTGCATTGAAATACCACTCACAGCACAAGCTCTCTTCATTGAGGAAGCTCTCACAGCAAGCTTGACACATCATGTCATAGCCCAGTTGTTTAGCAGTGGGGGCCACAGAAGTGGTTTCTGTGAGAAGCTTCTAGAAGCTTCCACCGTGTCTGACAGAGCCAATCTCTGATGGCTCTGAAGATGGACACGCTGCTGGCTCAGTCAGAGAGGCTGGAAATGCCTCTGGGATGGCACATTTAAGAAGAAAATCAAAGCAATGCACACAGTGTTTTCCCCAGGGATGGTGAGGCGCTGTAGGCACCATCTCAGTGCAGCTCAAGTCGTGCCCTGCCTGCCTGGCCACCCCTGGCCAGCAGTGGAAACATGGTGAACAATTCTGACAGGGAACCTGCACAAAATCAACCTCTCAGCACAGTGGGATGTAGGGGGATAGAATATTAGAAAATAAAACTAGTGTAGAAAGTAATCTTACACCTAAGGAGTTGCAGCTGGGCCAATTATCAGAGATTAGGAACAGGCCTGACTTTACCAGGCCACAGCTGTGAGCAGTGAGAAGAAGAGTGCTATAAAAGACTGGGGTGGCTGGGTGAGAAGGGAACTGGGGTCAGGTGGCTGCTTTGTGAAGGAGAAAGAGTCAGTGCTCTGAGGAGCTGCCCATGAGAAACACCAAGAAGGTATGGAACTCTTGTGATAAGGAGGCAATAGTATGGAACCCCTGCAATAAGATGACAAGAGTGGGATCCTACAGGAATCTTTGAGTTGGTGGAATTTGTTGCCAATAGTACCTACAAGCAGCAGTTTTTCTTCTAGTCAGAGCAGAGAAGGAAGTGAGGGCATGTGAAGGAAAACAACATGGGATCACCCAGGTCAGTGGGAAAGAAAGAGGGGGATGAGGTGTTTGAAGTGTCAGAGCTGAATTCCTCTGCCAGCTGTGGCAAGGACCATGGTGAAACAAACTGCCCCCCTGTAATGCATGAAGTGCACAGGGGATGCAGAGATCCACTGGAGCCTGTGGGAAAAACACTCAGGCCTGAGTGGGTGGGTGCCACAGACAGCTGTGATCCAGTGGGAGACCAGAGTAGAGAGAAAGGGCCCTGCTGCCAGAGATGAGAGCCCTTGCTCCCAAGCTAGAGCAGCTGTCTTTAGAGAACTGCACCCTGTGGATGAGCAACCCACACCACAACAGTTCTGGGAGGACTCTTTGCCTGTGGGATGGACCCCACAGCACAACAAAGACTCCTATCCCTGAGTGAACAGCAGAAGATCTCAGGTGCTGAACTGACCAAAACCCCACACCCTGTCTCCCTACACTGTTGGTGGGAATCAGGGAGAGGCTGCAGGGAAAAAAGGTGTTTTAAAGGCTTACTTTGCTTGTCATTATCCTGCTCTGACTCTGCTAATAATAAATTTACTTTGTACCTTTAAATTTGAACCTGTTTTGCCCTTAGAGTGTTTTCTCCCAGTCCTCATCTCAACTCATGAGCTCCTAGTTAATGTTTTTTCAATCCCTCTCATCTGCCCAGCTGAGAGCAAGAGAGGATGAGCAAATGAGACTTTCATGGGTGCCTGGTGTTTGGCCACAACACACACAGATGAACTTTTTACTGGAGGGAATACACACATACAGTAAACTCATTCATTCACCTCAGATTAGAAGCAGTGCTTTAACTACCAAATACTTCATGCTCCTTTACACACAATTATACACAAAGACATAAGCAATGCACACTTCAGTGTATAACGTGGTCTTGTAGCCACAAGCTGCTGTCTGCTCTTAGTCTGGTTCTTTTTCTGGGATGTAGCTGTTCTTCCCCACTTTGCTTTTCCTTCATTTTCTGTTGTTCATTTTGGTTTTCCTTCATTGTTGTGTTTTCTACTACTGCTATTCAAAGCTCTATCTCCTTCCATTCTATCCATGCCATTTTTCGTTTGAACCTCACTGATTCTTTCCTCTTGCTCTTGAATTACTTTTGAGTATTTAATTCTCATCTCAGACCTGTTATCTCTGTATTTGTGCACAGGCATTTCCTTCCAACTTCTTTCTTGACCTCTTAGTTCAATCACCCTTCTAAAATGTCTCCTTGCCTTGCCCTTCATTTTTTCTGTAAAGCTGCAGCTTCCTCCCAGAACTCCCTGGCCCTTTCTGTGTGTCAAGCAGGTTTGATGACATCATTTAGATATTTCTTTACAGCTTCACTTCAGAAATTTTTCAGGAAGATAAATTGCCTGATGCCCAAGCCCGTGAAGCTTGTAGGTGTGATCTCTTCATTTTAATGAACTTTTGATCAAGCTCCCACTGAACAATGAGTACAAAAGCGCGGTGATCTGAAAGTCTCTGCAAAGAGAAAAAGCATAAGAGATGTTTTCCTCCATTTCAGGTCCCCAGGCACTATTGTCTACAGGAAGGAAAAGCAGCCCTGGGCCCTGACAGGACAAGGCACTGACAGACCAAGGTATCTGTACAACCTCCAGTGTGCCTGCAAGTGTGACAGGTTTGAGCAGAGGCTTCTCATAGGTAGAGGAGTCTGTTTTCAGGATATGCTCACCTTCCAATAAGGAAGAATTAATATTTCATGTTTTGGAAAATGTTGCTCTTTACATCTCCTGCACAGGGGATGAAGACATTCAGCTAGTTTATGTTCATTTGCAGGCTTAAACTCTTAATTGTAACCAAGCTGCCATAAAACTGATGGGTAGTGTGGGAAATGGATTTCTAGAAAATTCTCCAAGCCTGACAGAAGGTTCACATAGTGTGCATCCGTACGCAGACTTTGAGGTAAGAAACACTGACTCAGAAATGCCACAGAATAGGACAGATATGGTTGAGAGAGAAATGGAACTAGAAACAAGTGTCAAAAGATAACCTTACAAATAAGACTAGATACTTTAGAGAAATAGAACTCTGAAAAATGCATTATAATAAGACCCATGAGAAGTAATTTTAGATGACTGGCGTAAAAGCATTTACAGCATAGTGTAGCAAAAATTAATAAGCCAAGAAATGCTTATAATGTATTGTGATTAAGAAATAATTAACTTCTGATTGTGATGGTGTGAATTATAACATCTGTACTGTCTCACCCTTCACATGAGACTGAAAATAGAAGTTTTTAAAATGCCTCTCAGTTACCTCATCTCTAAGTCAAAAAACAGCTTAATCTGACAAGGTAGAAGTCTGTGTAGAGAACAGTAAAATAACCAAGATCTGAAAAAAGCCCTCAAGAAATACAGTCTGGGAAAGAGACCCCCTTGTGTAAAGCACAAATTCTGTATACTAAAAAGATTTTTAGCAAACAGGTCCAAGCAAGTGCTTAGTTTTGTCTTCCTCCATGCAGAAGATCCCTTTCCCAAACAGCATTTCTACATAGTTCACGTCAGAAGTCTAGTCATGATAAATGCAAAAATCATGACTGTTTGCCAAACAATGAGTAATGGCAGTAAGTATTTGACATTAACATAAATATGCTTCACAAAGTAGTGGTTTGAACTTTTAAAGATGAGCCACAGTGTCTGAAGGTGACACAGAGTTGAAACTGGGTGTGCCTCCTTGCTGGAAGGAGAACAGTCCTTTCCAGCCAGTGCAGCTTGTCAAGCCCAGCAGTGCACACAAATGGCCATATCCTCCAGGTACTTAAACATGCATGTTTAAATAACAGCTATGGATGGAACTTTGCACACAACTGCTTTGGTTCTGGCAGCAATCGTAGCAAACAGCATATTCACACCAGTATTTCTACAAGTCCTGCTAAATTGTCATTTCCTTACTTTCCTGCAGTACTATAAGTAATGGTTCTTTGTGCAGATTGCAGATTACCACCAGTTCAGTTTTGAAAATTTAGCTGTATACTGCAGATCTTTCAGCAGCACAAGTTTTATCTGAGTGTTTTGTTGTTGTTGTTTTTTGCTTTAATAAAGAGGTTAAAGAAGTAATTATGGTATTGGACTCCAAATATGTATTTCCTACATGAACTCCATCTTGTCACAGCACTCACTAAGCAAAATTTACCATTCATATTTCATCAGAGATGTCTGTCTCTTGACTAGTCAAGTTTCAGATGATTCTTAGTTTCACATGAAGGCCTACTTTCTGTATTAGGTTTTATGAATTTGTATCTAATGAGTGGACTTTGGATGACAAGGGTTATGAATCATTGCTAAGTTGTTTCTGTCCTGCCAGACAAGTGGAAAGAGAACAAATAGCCAAATAAATATTCCTGTGGCAATGCTAATGTTGGTGGTTGCCTGGCTACTAATGACTCTAAAAGAACCCCATGAGCTAAACCCCAGTGGAAGGACAGGTGTGGCAGGTTGGTAAACTGATACATTAACAACAGGTGGGGGGAAGCCCTGCAGAAAAAAGCTCAAAAAGAGGGGAAGGCCACAGAGTTAATTAGGGAAGTGCTGATTCATGAGCTAGTTACCATACCTTATCATCATTTTCAGTCTGGTGCTTCACTTATGGAGCTGCCTGCTCCTGCTTTTAGCCTTCTTCCCTGACCAGGGGACTAATACACAGTCATTCCTTCTGAGCCAGCTGGGTCTGTGTGATAGGGATCTAGCCTCACAGATGAAAGCAAAGCTTAGAAAGAGAATAAAATTATGCACCTTTGTTCAACTGATCAGAATCTAAAGATTTATTAAGCTAGCTGTCCTCTGTGTAGCACAGTGGACTGCTATCCAGAGCAGCCAAGCTGAAGCTGAGATGTCTCACGTTGAGCCAGCCAAAGCTAGAGAGCTGCAGAAATGTTAACCTTGGAAAATTAACTATGCTTTTTTCTTACCACTTATTGCAGCTTTCTGACTGGTGAGAGAACATTGAAAATGTGGCCAGTGTAGTGTTACAAAGCAGTGAGTCAGGGTGGGAAAAACAGAGTGGAAAGAATTTGCTGGGTATCTCTTCCTTGCTCTGCTCTTCCCACCAAAAAACCAAACAAGGAAAACAAAAACCACCCCCAAACAAACAAACAAAAATAAGGCAGACACAGCCCTGCTAACAGGTTATCACACAAGCATGGCTGTGTGAGCAGTATATTAATAAGAATTAAAAGATAACTAAAAAACCCAGGGAGACATCTGAGAGAGCAAACAAGCTATAGAACCATGGCAGGTGTATAAAATCACCATGGTTGGGAGAAGCATCTAATGGAAGCAAAGCAGCACATGACCTTCTTTAATTACTATTGGTCTGCTGAAAAATGCTTCCTGTCTAAATGCTTCTAAAACAAATTGTTCTTTGCTGTTATCATTAGTTTTGTCATTATTTTCATAGACAAGGAAGACTGGGGGCAGAATTTGGATGGATGTGTGGGACATGCATGGCTGATTCACAGATTGCTGTCAGTAACAGTGAAGGAATGTGAAACTCCACACAGAGTAGGTCAAGACATGAGGCTCATGGCCCAAGAGCTCTCACACAACCCAGGAGAACAGGTACAGTGTGCCCTGGCAGTGTACACTGAAACAAGCCAAGATAAACACAACAGTAGCAAAACCAGTTCCTGCTACATTATCAGCCCAGAAATTAAAAGTTCCAGGCAGAAGCTCTATCTTCTCTTTGATGGAAAGTAAGGTGCTTCCTCCCTTTTGCCATACCCTCTTCAGGACACCACAAAGGATATTTTTGTTGTAGTCTGTTTTGCTTTTAAAAGTAAAATTCTCCCCACAAGTTTGGTTGCAGATATCAAAGAGCTCAAGAAGGTTGTTTAGGAAGGGCAATAAAAGAGGAAGTGAATGGAACAACAGTGATAGAGTTATATGAACCCTGTGTGGCTGCACAGGTAATTTCCTTAAAATCAGATGATTAAAAAAGAAAAAACACCAACAAAAGACACACCAGCACTGAGGCAGCTCAAAGCGTCTTACAGGTTTAAGGAAAAATTTGATTTTGCACATATAAATGATAAATTTTGCCACAGGAAAAAAGGAGATAGTGGAAAAAGACAGCGTCAGGGAAAAGGTCCATGTGGAGCAGCTCTGACATCACTGGAAGGGAATGGGGAGGGTAAAGCTGAGAAAGGGTGCAAGTGGACTTCAGCTCCTGGCACCCATCACATCTCAGACTCACGGCAGAGTCACTTTTAAGTGTGGCACCACAAGTCAAAGCAGGAACCATGACTGTGTACCTGTGTCCCCATTTCTGGCCAGTCACAGTTTTATGGGGTCCCCCCCCTACATTTAAAAAAAAAAGGCACTAAACAAAAACTAATTAAATAAGTTGTTTTACATACTGCATCTTGGGCATAGTGAGGGCTGCTTTCTAGTATGCTGTATTTAAAATTTCAAGAAGTATAATACATAAAAGAGCAAGTGAGACTTTGAGCACAATTCCCATAGTAATCCATTCATCAAAATAAATTATCAAAAGTCTTGATAAAAACCAATTTGATATGGTATTAATTGCCCATTTTTTCTCAATTATAAAATTTCCTTGTGCACAATATGAAATTTTTTCTTTTCTTAGAAAGTATGGGAGGCAACCTCACTGTGTAAGAGTGCTTGGAAGCCACGTTTGAGCAGGACAATGCAAAGCGTTTTCACCTTGCTACACAGCTTACAGAACAAAAAAAGTCCATTAAGGAAATACCTTTTGACCTAAAAAGACAAGGACTACCCTTGGAAAGCGATGTGATTCTGCACCAACAAGTGTGATAAACCAACCCTCAGATCTTTTCAGGAAAACAAACGGTGTGATTTAGGAAGGAAGGAGAAAACAATGCCAAGATAACTCAGAGGGGAAGGGGGAAGACCCAACGACACCCATCCAAAGCTCTGTCCCTAATCTCAGTCACATGAAATCACCAAGTTTACCGCTCACAGGGACATGTAGATACCACATTGAAAGAATCTCCTCGGGTTCACAGTTCGTACGTGGTTAAAGATTCCAGCAGAGGGATTGTTTTGGTCCATTTTTTTGGTGTTTTGTTTTTCCTCCTCCTTCACTTGGAACTTCTAAACCAGAATTAAAGCTCTGACTTTCCAGACCATTCAGCTAACATATAACAAGATATACTATTTTCCTTCTTACTTTTAGGGACTAAAGGCTTTGAGCATCTAGCCTAATCATAAGTTCATAAAACTTTATTAAAGACACATGAGCTGGCTGAACCTTTCCAAGATCTGAGGGAACAGAGGCAAACATGTGGCTCATTCAGATTTTATCAGATTCTCATTTTTTCATTACTTATGTCTTAAAGCAGTAAGTAACAGGAAAGATGCTCCTGATTAGGTATTACATTGATCTTACAGTATTTTCATATATGAGAAAAACTTCATTCTTGTCCAATAGGCTTTACAATGATCTAATACTGTTTCAGCGACCATAACTGCAACATAAAACAACTTAATTTAAAACAAAGTCTTTTAGCACGCCGGAGTGTAGATCTACTACTCTTATGACCTGAGGCGCAACTTGGCTACTAAACCTCAGTTAGTCCTTATCAGTAACTTAGTTCATGAAAAATCAACTTTTTCATTAACATACCTCAAGGCAGCCTATGAGCTTCCTACAGTGTAGAAAACAGCTATGAAAACTAAATAATTACAACTTGGCCACATGGTATGGCTGGGAAAGACTGGTAAAGATTGAAAGTTCTGCTAAATACTAAGAAAAAAGTGATTTACTGACCAAATATTATAGTAGGATTACTCAAATGAGGAAGCCAGACAAGATTTGGTCCAAGTTTTGTTTCAGTCTCTCTAGTTAATTTCAAGGCGGTAGTGATTCCTTGCTGCATGGCTGGCACAGGTAAAGCTCGGCTCTTTTCAGCTAAAAACAGTTCCTCTGCTGAAGGGCAATGTTCATGAGTTTGACAAATACTGTGGCAAAAAAATCTAACAGCCTGTAAATACGGCAACAAAGCCAAGCCTACGTGCGTCCTTGGCAGGTAATCCAGGTGGTTAGTAAGTGCGCAACGGGGCTATTTCTGCGCAAAGGCGAGCAGCAAGAACCTGATGCACGCAGCTTTTTTTTACCCCCTCCATAGACTAGACAGTTCATGGTCTTGGATCCGAAACCAACAACAAAACCCACATGGACCTATGGACGGGATTTACAGGTGCTGAGAACTTAAAAACAGCGAGGGAAGGCCGAAGCAGAGCTCTCTGAAAACGGCATTTGCTGCCTGCCCTTTACCTCCAGTGAAGTTCACAAAACCCCACAGGGCTGCATTACAAGCGATACTTAACTCTAATTACTGTTGTGCAGAAAGAACTCAGGTGCAGGTTATGGTATAAGCCGCCCAGTCGGTCTGAAAAAGTAATTAGGGCAGATGTTCATTACGAACTTCCTAATGAATCTGTTAACTTCGTTACCTTACTCCAGTAAACTTTCTTACAGGTACATAAAGCAATTTACTAGAAAGCGCGCGAGGAGACGCAGCGAGACCGGGGAAGGGACCAGGGGCGGGGGGTGAAATAAATAAAGACAGCAAAAAGACGGCGGACAAGTACAATTTGACTCATTTTTGGCAGCTATGAGGGCTCTGTCCTTCAGGGTGACGCCCAGCTCAGAAGCAGGGGAGGGCTGCGGGATCCGAGCGGCCGCGCTCCCTCAGGGCCAGGTCCCCATCCCGCCTCCCTCAAGGCTGCTCCCCGCGCCCGTGGGCAGCCACAGGACGGAGCCCACAGCGCTCCGCCGGGAGAAAACAAACCCTGAGCGGCGGAGAGGGGACCCCAGCGACGAGCCGGCCCCGGGAGGCGCTGTCCCGGGCACACAACCCACTGTGCACGCAACCCACCCGCCCCGGGCTGGCCAGCGAGCCTCCCACCTTCCGAAAGTAGCCGTCCCCCGCCGGCTCCGCCGCCTGGCGGGGCAGCAGGGCGTCTGTCATCTTCGGGCGGGCCGAGCAGCCGTCCGTCTGTCCGTCCGCCAGCCACTGCTACGAGACGAGCTCTCCTCGGCGAAACCACGACCCTGCGGAAATGCCAGCGCTGCCCCACGGCACCGCCCGGCCCCACCTCCGGTGGTGGCGGGGAGGAGCTGCCCCGCCCCACGGCGCTGCTCCTCCGCCGCCCAGTGGTCCAGTGGAGCTCCTTGCAGCGACCCCCGGGTCTCTTCCCGTAGAAGAGGTCCCCGGTGGGGTGGCTGAGGTGCCACAGAACCGTGCGGAGCCGAGCGGCGGCTGTGGCTGACTGTGAGCGGAACCCGGTGCCCAGCTGCGCGGTGGCGGCTCGGCTCGCTCCTCCCTGGCCCTGCGGCCGTTCTCCGCTGGAGCGTGCCGGAGTCCGGCTGGCCGCCTCGAAGGCACGGCTCGCCTCCTGGAGCTTCCCCGCGGCCTCCCGCACCGCCGAGCCTGGCCACAGCCCCTGGGGGTGGCCACCCGGAGCGGCCGCTCCCGGCGCCGTGGGGCCGCCACCAGCTTTTCCCGGGCACCGCCTCGGAGAGGCGAGGCTTCCCGGGGGTGGCTGCCCCTCAGAGCGGCTGGTACCCTGGGGAGGGGCGCTCCCAGCCCCGCTGGTGGCTGCCCCTCAGAGCGGTTCGTTCCTCGGACAGGGGCGCTCCCAGCCCTGGGGATGGCAGCCCCTCAGAGCGGCTCGTTTCTCGGAGAGGGGCGCTCCCAGCCCCGGGAATGCCGCCCGCAGCGAGGAGCATCACCGTGCCCCGGCCCCTTAGCACTGAGTGCTTTGGGGTGGGTATCGACCCACGGTTCGCAGCACTGATCTCTCCCTGGCCCCTCTGGGGGCCCGGCCGCCCGCACCCTGATCTGTGTAAAGGCTGGGACAGGTCCCTGAGACCGGGTCCCCAAAAACGACAGCAGTACCTCAGTGAAAGGCAGGGCTGGTCCTGCTCCAGGAAACTGCTGTGGGACCAACCTCAGCATTGCCGAGGTCTGCTGTGGTTCGTGCTGCACAGACCACCTGTCTGAAACACTCCCTTGTGTAACTGGTTTCGCAAATGTTATTGGACCCAAATATTGGAATTTGCCAATATTGGTTTCTGTTCCTAGCTGTGCCTTACCTGCAGAGCTTCCTGCACATTTAGCATCAAAAGATGCAATACTTCCATCCATATCGCCAAATTTACCTTCCTCCCCACCTCCCCCAGCCTTATTTCTCTTTTTTTAGCTTTCTTTGAATTATGGTGTAGTTTTGTCAGGCAAAAAAGTTTGGAGAGAACATTTTTTTATCAAAGGAAAAAATATGCTTAGAATTATATCATTAATGGAAATTGTTCTTTGCAAATATTGGGGTCTCCAAAGGGAGGCTGGTTAAACTGTGTGTCTACTGCATGTTTTTAAGGAAGAATACTAGAGTCAGCAACTCAGAAATTGGGATCCAAAGATTTGCTGTGTTGAAAGCAGCAGAATTTTGTTTGTTGTGATTTTGCTTGCTCTCACCTCACTATTTTTCCCCCAATAATTCTAAATACTGGATGAATGTATAAAAATATGTATTAAATATGAATAGGTGAAAGCAGGAAACTTGCTTCAATTTCTGATCTGAGTGTATAAAAATGTTTTAAATTTTATGCTGTTAGAAAAGGTACTTATCTGGCAAAAAGGATTTTAAAATTCAAATCTTGCAAATCAGCAGAAAACTCCAATGCAACACATAGAAACTAGTTTAAGGTTAGTAATTTGCCAGGTGGGCTGTGCTGATACAATCTGCCAATTAAAACAACATCAATGTAACCCTCTTTGGAGTTTGCACGGCTGTCACTGGCTTTACTGAAAACTGATCCCATTGGAAGGCTACAGCTATTACTCCAAAAAAAGTCCTAAGAGCTTGTAGTTAGGCCAAAGGCTCAGTTAACAATGATCATTATCATGGTTATGTGTAAAACACAAATTTGCAGAGACTTTTGCATGACACACCAGAGGCACTTTCTAATATATACTGGTGGCAAAATGCAGCTTTTCTTCGTTGTTGTTGGATTCTTTGAATAAAGCAAAATCAGCACATCTAGTAAGTTTGTACAGTAAAAGCAGGAGTCCAAGACAGCAGGATTCCTCCCTGTCAGTGTCTGGGGTTTGTCACCAGCACCCTCACAGCTGCCAGACCAGACTGTGCCTTCCCCTGGCTCGAATAAAGGGTATTTCATCATCACTGCATTGGGACTGAGTGTTTCTTCACTAAGTCACTGTAGGTTTTGTGTGCATATAGTGAACATGTTTTTTTTTGCAAAAGGTACATATTGATTGTATGGTCTCAGAAGTGCTCAGCTGTGTAATGACTGAGTAGGAGTGCTCTCTGACCCTGGAATGTAAATTGCAGCTTAGAACATTCCAAAACCTGATTTATGCTCAAAAAAACCCCATGTCCCTGCTCTTTTCATCATCTTGTCTCCAACAGCTTTTTCATTGCTGTTAGGATTCCTAAATAGAGTTGGGTTCATACCACAAACTTCCTCATGATTACTACCTGAGTCAGAAGGCTTGGCTGCTGCGTTGTAAAGATTGAGAAATATAGCCTAGAAATACAGATTAATGCATTCAGAAAATGCATTATGTTGTATAGATGCAGATGTTTGCCTGCCATTTAATATCTAAAGGGAGACAATTCTGTGACTGGGTGCACTGGACATGCACTATCTGTAAGAAATCATCAAATGCTTAAGAATTTGCACCTAAAGAATATCAGTATGTGCTGAGGCCTGAGCAGCAGGCCTAAGCCAGGGCTGATTTACAATCCTGGGCACTGTGTGACCAACACCTAATACTTACCTACAAATAGATGACCAACACACTTATGCCAGCTGTTTAACACCAAACGGGCTGCTTTGGAAATTTGCCCATAATCTTGTGTAGTTATCTGCAAGAAATGTATAATTTTAAGCAACTTTCCCAACTGATATTAATAGAGGTTTGTTTGTATGATATTTCAGGGAAAACCCACCCAGCCGAGGCCTGGGCCCAGTGTGCCATCAGATCCAGGTGTTTCTGTGCTAAAAATATATACAGGTCAAAGGACTGGCTGATTTGAGCTGATAAAAACTGGACTCCCTTTCAGGGCGAATTTGGAAGCCTCACCCATGGGTGGATGCACCAGGTAGGATTTTCCCAACTGACAGGAAGAGTTCTCCAGATCCTCTCTGCGAAATGAGGCTCACAGGCAATTGCAACTGTGGATTCTGGGTGATGGTAAAGTATTTAGGCACTTGGTGATCTATCTTTCTGCTATTTCTTTCTTGTAAAGTAATGATTAGGTGAATTACTTGCTTATTTTCGCTTGTTGTTAAAGCTGACTTGAAAGCTTATTGTTTTATTGAATGTATCATTTTACTTTTGTGTTGCCTTACTGTTCATAGTAAAATGAGACCATTCTCTCCATTGGTCTCTGTGTCCTTCAAGTTGCCCTGACAATTGGCAAAACGGTTCTGTTTGAAGTGTTAAATCTGAAAGAATTGGTTCTTATCTGTGCATCATCTCTCCTAGTTCTTTCCAGAAGAACCCATCATCTCCTGGTTCTTTGCAGAACTAGGTGCTAAGTGGCTTTGAGCATTTTCAGATAAAGCAGCCAGGGGATGTAGACAATGACCATGCTGAAACAGGCACGGAATGGCAGACCCTGAGCTGTCCCATGTTTTGTCACACAATAGTAAAAGTTAGAGGGATGAGAATTGGGACCAAAATCTGAACATCCTTCCCGCAGACACGTATATATGATACATATGTATCTATTTCTCATTTGTTTGTGTTACTCCACTCGTTCTCTCTTCTTCTCCTGCTCATATGAAAAAATATGTGAATATAAGAAACCCCATCAATAGTCTCGTCTTTGGCCACTAGGGAATATCCCAGTTTGGGAATTCATTTCCTGCTGGGGTACCGGTTATGTATCATTCCACAGCCAAGACAGGAATCTGGCTGCTCTCTGGAGACACAATGTTTCTTATCTCTGATTTTACAGACCTTTTGGCTCTATGGTGCTAGCAGGTCACAAGACATCTTTTGTCCCAGAGAGACCTCCAGGCTTACCAACAAAAGCACATTAGAATTATACTGTACGAAGGGAGAAGTATGCATCAACTCCTGCTGCTTCTCAAGGTAGGTTTTTGAATTCTGAACCTGATACATGGCTACACATTTCTGTTCCTATTGTTGTTGGCTTTGAATATTAAACTTAGATTCTGATCCGAAAGATTTTGTCAGTAATCTTGACAGCTTTTATGTCAATAAATTCCAGTGCAGTGATTTAGTTGAGTTAGTATCTTCCTTTATTTCTGAAGATTGAAGTTCTTAATGAGCAAATGTCTGCCTACTGTAAGCAAGTACTAGGTGAGGAGTGAGGAAACATGATCATAGGTCGATTATTTTTTCCATTCTCTTTCCAAATAGTATTTGTGGGGAGGAAAAAAAAGGTTACAAATTACAAAAATAGGGCACGAGGCACAGTAGCAGCAGTAATGTAACTCTGCTTTGAGACTGTTACAAATTTACTAGACGGAGTAGAAGATTTCCTTACCAAGAAATTTACAGAGGAACAATAAAATGATCTGAAAAGGGTACACAAAGTCAGTGTCAGGACTTTGGATAAGCACGATATGATTGCTGCAGGCGCAGCGCTCCACTGCTGCTTCTTCACCTTAGAGGTATTAACTACACTTATTAATTGCAGCATTATCATCACTGAAATCACATTTATTATTAAAGAACTAATATGCTTTGCCTGTTCTGCTGTGAAATCACAGTGGAAAAAAAGACACTGCAGTTTATGTAGAAACTAAGACCAAACATGGGCAAAATCATCACCACTTTTCCCAGCTAATGCCTTGCCTTTAACCGAGATGGACAGATAAAAGTCTGGGTATTTAAGAACAATGTGTTATCTCTTTATTTTCCAGTCCTTTAAATAAAGAAAATTAGCACTTTGGAGAAGCTAAGGCAATGCCTCGGGGGCTGACCTTCAGGTGACTGTTTTGTCAACTGATACAACAGCTCTGAGTTAGCAGGGTGAGTATTCAGTGAAACAGTGAATGCAAGATAAGGCAGAGATGAGTTTGTCCTATTGTTTGTAGAAATATGGGACTTTTATATTTCCTGTGCTTATGATTTTTGGGGTTTTTTTTCTTTATTGGGATTTTTAAAGCCCCTTTAAATTAATCGAGTTTTTGCTTTTTTTCTTTTATATATCGATTATACAAATTGTAGCCTGAAGTTCCCGTGACTTGCATGACTTAAAACTAATATATTAACAAATATATTAACAAATATATTTGAAGAAGTGGTCTCACATAATACAACAAAAGACATAACAAGACACTTCCATGCTTGATTTTCTCGATGAACCAATACAGAACCAGATGTTGAAAACTATGTATTGGCAAACAAAAGTCTAAAGTCTACCTCTGGCTTTAGGGCTCAATTTCAACGGCAAATATCTGAACTTTCATGCAAAAATGCAGATTTTTTTTTTACCAGGCAAATTTCTGTAAAAAATTATTTGAAACGTAAACTATTCAGTTCTACTAATGTTTTAGTTTCCTTGAAATGAAAAAAAAAAAAAAACATTGAAATGATAGTCTTATGTAACAGCTACAAATAGCAACTGTCACCTGGTTTAGTAAGCATAAACGAGAAAGTTTAACATGGAGAAGGAAATACCACCGGGATGCAAAAGTAATTCTAATCTGAGAAAAGCCTTAACGGAAAAAAGCTTCAGTATTTGATTACCTCAACTCTTTGAACTCATCAGGCAAAACACTCAAAAGATTTTCTGTTAGCATTGTGCAAAAAAAGTTTATTTAAGCCGGTGTGTTAAGTCAAAGTCACACAGTATCGACTATTCAGGAACAATTCTGTCCTAAACAAAGAGGAACAGGAGGTATGCTAACAACTCATTGCCGCTGTATGTTCTAGCTAAGTGCTCCGTAATGATGAGAAAAGACAATGCACGTAGACTGTCTGTGGCTTTTACTTTATTGTTCCTAAGTGAATTAGAGACCTGAATGGAACAGAGAAATCCCTATTTGCATGGAACCGTGTCAATATTCCCATGGAAACCTGGAGCCACGTGAAACTCCGGCAGTTTCACTGTGACAGAAACCAGTTCCATGTAATCAAATGAAGACAAATACTGGGATGGAGAATACACACACGTCTTACCTGTTAAGGGAAGGAATACCTGAAGACTGTGTTTTGATTTATTTTCAAGGATTTCAGAGAAACTGGTGATACTTTAAAAAGTTGTGGACTGATAGAATCTTCAGTGCAAATTGAAGCGTTTGGGTTTGGGTTTTTTTTTCGTGGGGGCGGTAACAGTGGAAATCAAATCGAAATTTTGAACACTTGGGTCCTACTAGTGAAAACTGGTCTTTGTACAAAATACATTCAGTAAACGTTTCTCTCTCGATACAGGACTTCACAAAGAGGTTCAGAGATTCCTGAAAGCCTTCAGGGATGAACTCTGTGAGAGAAAGTTTGAACGCCCAGACTTCTACCCCGATTTCTACGCAAATTCTTCTTGAACAGCGCGTAAGACAACGTGGTTAGGCAAATTTTGCCATATATTTGCTTAAGTGTACAATGAAATTCACAACTCCGTTAATTCTGATTCAGGGTGGAGTCCGCTTTACACCTTGATTTAGGTGAAATCAGTTTGTCAGTCGTTGCTGCCCTTTTCTCAGCCCTGAGTCTGAGGGGGGCTGATCTGGTGCACTCCATGACTCAAGGGAATGGCTGCTGACCACCGGCAGTTTGACATTATGTGCCGTGGGTTATTTCTGAAGACACCAGTCAGCGTTTCGGAGCGGTAATGTGGAGCCGCACACGGCAGCTCCGCGGGGGCTGGGGCTTTTCCAGCCAAACACGGCTGGGCTGGAGGGACCCGAGCGCCCGGACCGGCTGCGGCCCCCGCCATGCCTTCCCTCACAGCGGGCACCGAGAGGGGCCACAGCACCGCGCCGTGCCCGGCGGGCAAGCCCAACGCTGCCATGAAGCCGTGAGGCACTGAGGGGCTCCAGGCGATGCCGCCGCTCCCCTCCCGCCGGCGAGGTCCCGGCGGGGCAGCGTGCCGGTGCCGCTCCCGTCCCGGCGGCGGGGTCCCGGCGGGGCAGGGCGCCGCTCCCTTGGAGAGCGGTCCTGGTGCCGGGAGGTGCCGGGAGCTGCGCGGCTCCGCCTCCTCTGGTGACGCCGCCGTGTCCCGCGCGGCCACCGTCGTATAAGATGGCGGAGAGCAGCGACAGCGAGGAGGAGGATTTGGTGAGCTATGGAAGCGCGCTGCAGCCGCTGCAGGAGGGTAAGGGACCCCCGGGAGGTTCATCTGCACCTCCTCCTCCCTCCCTCTGTCAATACGAGAGCTGCAGAGCGGCTCGGCGTGAGGCGCTGGGGCCGGGGTGTTCCGAAGGGCCTGCGCGGTCCGGTCCGGTTCGGTTCGCGGCTGATCGCCGCCCAGCCCTTACCGTGAGGGGCTGCGGTGTGTGGGCCCAGCAGAGACCTGCTCCCCCTGCTCCTGCTGCGGGGAGCCTTGCTCGGCAGCCGAGCTGTGCTGCGGGAGGATGGCCCAGCACAGGGCGGGCGGAGCGGGGAAAGAAAGGCCTTGGTACCGCTGTGGCTGGGGTACCCCGAGAGGCTTGTGTTGGCTGCTCCGGGTGAAGCTGGGTGCCCATGTTTGCTTCTGTCCTCCCTATCCCCCCAAAAACCCCAGTACAGTTCAAATAAAACACTTCAAATGTACGCAGTTATGCTAATCTGACCGTCTGATGCTTACATGGTTGAGATGGACAGGGCCAGGACTAATGTACAGTTGTGACTCCCAAGTCTGTGCCTCTTTATTCAAGAAGTGTTGTCAAAAAGAGGTAAATGTTTGTGTCAAAGTCTAGGTTTTTTTGTGTTTTGTTTCATTTTTTACACTTTTGATGTGTAGTTTCTCAAGCAATTACTGAAGTGAATAAATCCTGCCAGAGGTCTTGGAAACTTCAAAACAAAAAGTTTCCTTTCACAAGAAAAAATGCAATGTTCTCAGAAGTCAGTAGAACTGAGGATTTTGATGTGAACACTCTGTGCTTTTCCTTTATCAATGATGTGCATTAATAGTTACAGTGGAGCGTAACTAAATGAAATGTGGTGATTTCTACATCAGGATGGCTAGTGTTTGATCCTGTTCTTACTTGCAAGGAAGAAATATCTGCTGGAGGAAATAGGAAATGGTTCCTTCATGTAAAGTTGTGTCTTACTTTCTGGTTTATTTGATTGTAGGTGAACGAATTAAAAAGCCAGTTCCTCTCCAAGAGCAGACTGTTAAGGATGCAAAGGGACGATACCAGCGTTTCCATGGTGCATTCACTGGTGGCTTTTCTGCTGGCTACTTCAACACTGTTGGGACAAAAGAAGGTCAGATGTTTTGCTGTCTTCCGGGAATGGTTATATTGAGAACCATATTGTCATGCTAGTGAAAACAAATTAACTGTCACTAAGCATTTTTGTTCCTGCTATTCCTTATACTGTGAATAGTTGAAATAGTATTGCTGAAGTTATTTCTCCCTGAGTTTTTGGACTGTAATTTTACAAATATTTCTTTGATGTATCCTTAAGATGTAAGGTTGAAATGTTTGAATTGTTTTTGAATACTGAGTTGCCTGAGGTACCTTACGTAAATATTTGCCTTCTTTAAAGGATGGACACCATCAGCTTTTGTGTCATCACGGCAGAAGAGAGCAGACAGAACTGTCTTTGGACCAGAAGACTTCATGGATGAAGAGGTAAATTTAGAAAGGAATTGAAAACTTGTGTAAATAGTTGCCATGACAGCAAAAATTGAAGTTGCTTGAAACCCTGAAATTGCTTCTTGTATACAATGTTATCCTACTAGCTTATACAGACTATTTCATAGGTTGATTTAAGAAGCTCCTCTAATGTCAGTATTAAAAAATAAAAACAGAACTCAATCTTTTCACCTTATCAGAAAATGCAAATGCTTTTGAAACTGTTTAAGATATTTCCACTAAAGTTATTGCAAAAACAACTGCATAAGTGGTTTGAGAAAATTAGCAAATATCAAGGTCATATGCAATTTTCATTACTTTACTATTACAGTAAGAACTTGAAGGATGTTTAATCTAAATGTTCTCATTTTTGTGTGTATTTGCAGGATCTTAGCGAATTTGGGATAGCACCAAAGGATATTACAACTACAGATGATTTTGCATCTAAAGCTAAAGACAGAATAAAGGAGAAAGCTAGGCAGATTGCAGGAGTAGTTGCTCCCATTCCAGGAACCACTGCATTTGATGATTTAATTGGACCATCTAAGTAAGTAAATTTACCTGAAACTTTGTCAAACCATTCATTTCACTTAGAAGTGTTGTATTGCTTAGAAAAGTAATGTTTGGCCACTGCAATTGTGAGACTGGAAGATCCTGCAGTGGTACATTTCCTAAGTGGCCTCCACCTGGATTTTTGTTTTGAATGTGCAGACTTGCACCAGGTAGTGTGTATGTAAGTGGTAACACTTGCAGATTTGATTTTAAAGCAGGATATAAAACTAGAAGTTCAGATATTATATATGTACATCATTTATCAACAGATAATAAAGGTGTGGTTTGAAGTAATTTTGGGTTTTGTTTCCTTTTTCTTTTTTTAGAATCACAGTTGGGGTTGAACTGTTACGAAAAATGGGCTGGAAAGAAGGACAAGGAATTGGCCCACGAGTCAAACGAAAGCCACGCAGGCAGAAACCTGGTGAGTTCAGGGAACTTCCTCAGCTAATTAATTTCCTTGGTAGTAGAAAGTTAACATTCATAGACTGATGAGAAAGATGATTTTAAAACCTCTTTTTGTTTTTATGAATGTAATAATGATGTTATCGTGTCTCTTACAGATCCTACAGTGAAGATTTATGGTTGTGCATTACCACCTGGACTGTCTGAGGGTTCTGAGGTACTGAACAGGGAAAGTGGTCTGTTGGCTTTTGTAAGAATATGTGAACAGATTAAAGAACAAAACAACCTCTTTAATGTCCTCAAACAGTATTTTAAAATGCAGTTTCAAATCTTCTTAAAAGTGTTTATAAATACTTTCTATGCTTAATGTGAAGAAAGGTGTTAATATCTAAATTTCTTTTGCTAAGTAAGAAGGTTTAGTTCATACACAATTCAGGAAATGCAAACTTGCCCAGGGTCATGTTAACTGAGTGTTGTAAAAGCTCAACATACAGAGCTTTGAGTCATATTTGCTCTTATAAATTTTTATTTTGTACAAGGATGAAGAGGATGAATACCACCCAGAGAATGTGACCTTTGCACCAAAGGATGTAATGCCTGTAGACTTGACTCCAAAAGAGAATGTCCATGGACTTGGCTATAAGGGTTTGGACCCCTCTCAGGCCTTGTTTGGTGCCTCTGGAAGAGAGCACCTGAACCTTTTCACAGGTGGTTCTGAAGAAACAAGCAATTTACTTGGTGATCTGAGACACAGCAAAGGAAGAAAACTAGGTATTACAGGTCAGGTAAGGACATTTTTTAATGCATTTCATCATTAGTGTAGTAAAAGCCACATAAATTTTGTTTTAAGTTAAAAGCTCATTGTAATATTGTAAGAAATGTTAAGTGTGATTTGAGAATAGGATTTTTTTAAAACTTATTTTGAAGATGCCTTCACTTACTGAAACTGTAAAAGACAGCTATAAAACTACTCAGCTACTCTGAGTAGCTGGATGGAAAAATGTTCTGTGTTACTTTGAGATAAGGTTAATATTCAGTTTGTTTTTAGTTTGTTTTTTATCTAGTGTACTTTCAGTAATGCTGTATCTGTCAGCTAGAGAGGTTTTGTGTTGCTCCAGGATATTTGTAGTTCTTCTCTAGAAGCACTGTCAGTTTGTATTTTCTGGGAATTCTGCTTGCTTAATTTCCCTGTTAACTGCCATATTTTTTCCTTTCGAGAACTTAACCTGCTCTTAGTCAGATTATATGTGTTATTTTGGTGGAATTAGTCTGCTGTCCTGTTCTTGTTCACACCAAACTTGCTGTCTCTCCCTGCCAAGGGAGTGGAATGTGTTTGGTTTTGTTGCTTTTGTGCTCGCTGAGGTGTGGGGCTTTGCCCACCTCAGTTTCTGTGGTGTAACTCTGCATTTTTCCCAGTGTATCTATATTTGTACTGTAGACTTTATATAGATGAATAGATATCCATGTAGATGTGTTCTGATATGTGACTTCAAAGTTTTTCCACTTTTGAGTTCTCATTTAAAATCTGTATTTTAGGCTTTTGGTGTAGGAGCTCTAGAGGAAGAAGATGATGATATTTATGCAACTGACACACTGTCAAAATATGATACAGTTCTAAAGGATGAGGAGCCTGGGGATGGCTTGTATGGCTGGACAGCACCAAAACAGTACAAATCCAAAAAAAGTAAGAATTGTGGTTCACTTTAAAGATTGAGTGTAATATGGGGGGGGGGAATAAGAAATGTAGACTGTATTTGCCATATATTGTAATTTTCAGCCTTGATATCTGAAAATCCAACTAGTCCTCCTTCTATATTGAAGTGTTCAATTATGGAAATAATTTCCAAAGTCCTCCACTAATCCCAGTGTAGATTAAACTCTCAAAGCTGTTTTTTCAGAAGGATAATATATGCTGCTTTTTGAGATACAGTGCTCAGTTTCACTGAAGGAAACAAGTGATTGTGAATCACAGTTACAAAATATGGCCCAGCACTTAAAAAGAGAACTTTTGTTTTAGATGAACTTCTGTATTTTCAGATAATTTTTGTAAATTGTATCTTGGTGCCACTTTATTTTTACTGCACTGTGTAAATGCATAAAATACTGGTGTAGTTTTGGAGCAGCTGTTCTTGTTGGTTGTACACATTAATGGCACTGAGGGTGTTGGCTGTGCACAGTGTGGACACTGCTGCTTCACTGTAAGCCATGTTCAGCCTTCAGCAGTCACTCTGGGAGCAGTTTTTAGTTGAATAATACTAATGCAGAATCAGAACCCCAAATTTTAAATGAAAGGTGATGAAGACAAACTACAACTATGACTCAAAATAGACAGTGACATATGGAAAATATTCAGAAAAAAAATTGCCTATCATGCATGTTTTAAATATCATATCTATGATCATTTTGTAGGGCCTGAAAGAGATTTTAAATATATAGGGAAAGTCCTGGCTGGTTTTTCCTTGGCATCAAAACCATCAGCTCCAGTCAAGGTAAGCAGATAGTGATATTTTATGTATTAAGAATAACATCATTCATCATGGGAACTGTACAGACTCTGCTGCTTCTTGGTGTTTTTCTGTTCTTAGAAATAAATGGTTTGGTCAGCAGTAAAAATTGCTTGAATGAACAAAATTATAGCACTGGGAGCTGTTCAATAGAAACCTAAAATTTATCAGATTCCTGAAGGTATTTAACCTTTGCCTGGGTACTGGCTTTGAACAAAGGCCTTCCACACTGTTCACTGCTACTTTCCATAAAGTTGGAGGAATGGTTTAATTTAATTTTAAAAATAATTTTAAAAATTACATATTTTGGTTCTAAATCTTTCACATGTAACATTCAGTTTTCTGTAAAAAGCAGGCCTCATGCTTTGTCCACTTTGCTGACAATTTAATTTCTTAGTCCTATCTTCAGGTTTACATAATTCGTGCCATATATATTTGCATAAATTAGAATGACAAACAATTTTATGACAGGGCCCTCTTTCTAAGGAAGAATATTTGTGTGGCATATAAAATCCCATCCTATAGGGAGCACAGAGATAACCCTTTAAGTAACAGCTTGGATGAAGAACATGGGGAAAAGCACTTTGAAAGATGTTAAAATATAGCAACCATGGAAGTACTTAGTAATGCAATTGATTAAATCATTTGACTTGTGTTAAAAAAAATATTAAGCAATATTAAAAGGTGTTTTCTCAAGTAAAAGCAGTACATCCTAAGACTAGTTTTTGTCACTTAATGTGCATGTTTCATATTTTTCCACAGCTGTAAATATATTGTCAATATATTTGTTCCCAGAGTTTGTATTACAGTGCCACTTACCAGTCTGTAGGAATTGGTAGCTTGTACTATCTGTTGGTAGCTTGTGCTATCTGTTTCTACTGCTAAGATGGAAATTGAGGAATTCTTGGGTTGTGCTTTTTCTGGAGCACATTAGTAAGTGTTGCACACAAAGTTGTCTCTCTGTCTCAGTGGGTTTTTGTTTTGTTGCCCCTTTCCCCCCAGATTTATCCCCCCCCCAGCCTGCCCCGCGATTACAGACCAGTCCATCACTTCCGACCGGTGCTGCCCCCTGGGAGTGAAAGCTGCCGCCTGCAGAGGGCATTGGAGCACTCAGCTGGGAAACTGGAGAGTGACCCGGCCCAGCACAGCCGGCATGCTCTGAGTGCAGCTCAGAGGAGGGAACAGCTGGGGGAGGCTGAGCTGAAAGGTGGGAACATACCTGACCCTGGCTTTGCTTGTGTTTCAAGCATGTTTGTGTGTTTAGTTATTGAACAGTAAGAATTTACTCTGACCTTGAGTGTTTATTTTCTAACATAAATATATCAAGTCTAGTTACCATTTCATTGTTCAGTTTCATCTCAGCAGGTGAATTGTTGACATAACTGTCTGTATATTAATTTACTTAAATATTTTAAAGACAAAAAGTATGTGCTGGATTATGTTTTTTTGACAGAGTTGTGGCCTTTTATGAATATAATAGGCTGTGATAATTTTTTCTGTAAAATGTTTTACTGAAATCCATTCAGATATACTAAGAAGATAATTTATAACTGTGGCTCACATTTGTATCTCCAATAGTAAACTTTATCAAGTTATATGTAAATAGCATAAAAGATGTAACTGTGGCCAAATTTTTATTTGCCATGTATGCCATTTTATTAATTTCTACTTAAAGCATTTAATTTGAATTTATACACATGTGGTAGGGATTTTTTCTTCTACTAAAGTGGAAGAAATAGTTCTAGTAATTTTTTCTTTTCTCTTTATTATTCACTGCTTTTTTTTCTGCTTTAGGTCCAGCTCCTTCTGTTTTGGAATATCTGTCTGAGAAAGATAGAGAAAGACTCAAACAAGTGAAACAAGCATCTGAACAACAAATGAAAGCAAAACCAGTGCCTCAGCAGTCCCCAAGTGAGGCAAAACCAGTGCCTCAGCAGTCCCCAAGTAGCAGATTCCAGCTGGCCTCCAGAGAAGATGATGCTCACAAATGGCAGACCCTGCTGGGAGGGCAGTTAGCAAATGCTGGTTCTAGTGACTTCAAACCATTTGCAAAAAATCCAGAAAAACAAAAAAGATATGAAAATTTTGTGAAAAGTCTTAAACAAGGAGAAAGAGGTAAAATATTTCTTGATTTATTTTTTCCTTCCCGTCCCCCCACTTTCTTTTCCCCAGTGCATTTTATATTGACAATGAGTGCTCTTCCTGAATTTCACAGCATTTCTCCTTTTGCTTCTTTTCAGGACCAATGTTTACAGAAATCTTTACTGGTACTTAGTTATGTTGATTTCAAGAGAACTGCTCAGTTATTCAGTTGTCAGCAAGTCTTGATTTTAGGCATTAAATTTCATGTAGTAGAAGTTCAGTTCTACTTCATTTCCTGGATTTCCCTTCTTTCATTTGAAGGTACACTTCAGCTTTGGTCAGTGGAACAAGCCTTTTAATTTAGTTTGTTTCTCTTTGAGGAGCTAAACTGACATCATAAAAAGGCAGAAAGAGGATTGGGTAACAGTAGAAGCAAAAGAAACCCCATTCCCTCTGCACCAGGGGAAGATAAGAACCCTAAAGTGAATTAAGTATTCCACACATGTCAAAGCTTCTATTGCATGTCCTGCAGATACTCAAACTTCTGCTGTCACTTATGTTCTTCTCAGAAAAATTTATGACTGCAAAAACACAGCATCCATGCAGAGCTCTTACTCCAAACCAAAAACCATCCAACCTCCTTCATCATCTCTTTTCATGCTGTTTCAGTCTTCTTCCATTTTGTTTAGGTTTTTGATATTAAATGATACTGTGGTGTATATTAGATTAAACTAGGTACTCACAATGCCTTGTGGTGAGGTCCTCAGTTCTGTGACTTTTCTGTAAGGCATGAAAAGCTGAAATTGATCTAGGGAGTTCATCATCAGCCCATGACTTTAAATTGCCTTGAAATAAACTTTAAAAAAAAGGGTTGGGTTTTTTCCAAATTTTGAAGTCCACAGGGGCTACTGGGGAAGAAGAAAATGGGCACTAGGGAAATTTGACAGAGGAAAGCATATGGTGTCAGGTAGAAAACCTGGGTTTGTTGTTTTAGTTGTGATTTGGGATTTTTTTGTCTTTTTAAAGTCATTTTCATGATATAAAATAAATATTTTCTGGTCAGTAGCCTCTTCTGGTTACTGCATTGGGACAGACTACTTGAGCTTTGAATCCATAGTTCCTCTGTTCAGGACTGGATTTTCCCTGGGTAAAGTTGACTATTCCCAATTGTGGCTGTGTTATGACTGTAGGTGCCTCCCTAGTCATTACAATGGAAATGTATAAATAACTGAAATGGTTAAAGGTCTGTTTTACTGTAAGTGTGTTTGCTTGGCTGGAGTTATTTCCTCTTCCTTCTGGGAGACAAACTGAACCTGTTGCTGTAAACCTGTGTGCAAACTCTGTATTTATCACTGGGCACTTCACAGCTCGCACAGCAAGTTACCAAAGCATAGCCAGGCTTAAATTATTCTGTTTATTCTGTTCTATGTTTTTCTTATTTGATAAAGCTTTGGGTTATACTTTTTGTTTTAATCACCTGTTAAATCCATTAAGTATTTTGAACATTCTTTAAAGGGCAATGAATAAGGAATCAGTTTTACAAGTAAAATTACTTAAAATATCAATTTTGCATTTGGCAAATGCTGTCATTCTTGCTGTCTTGAAAAACGACCTCCATTTATCAGGGATTAACACAGTTGAGGTTAATACTACCCTTAAGATAAATATTCATTAAATACTTGCAAGAATGTTATTTTTGTTTGAAAAGTGTTGACCCAAAGCAAGCTGCCATCTCTGCTAAGAATTTCTCTCCTCATCCTACAGGAGAAAGACTGGAGAGGTTTTTTGACCAGAATATGACAGAGTGGGAGAGAGGCAGAGAACAGGAGGAGTTCTTCCGTGCAGCAATGTTCTACAGATCCTCAAATTCCACACTCTCATCCAGGTTCACCAGGGCCAAATATGAAGATGATGTTGACAAAGTTGAAGTTCCTCGAGACCAAGAGGTATTTGCTGTCTTTTAACACATTGGAGCTGCAGTTGTTGCCTCAGCCCTGACTTTTTCTTTTAAACTCTCATGAAGATGTGTCACTGTTTTGTTGCCCTTCTGTTCAGCAGCTTTTGAAAACACTTGGTGCATACAGAATAGTCTTACTCAGCATTTAAATATTGATGGATTTGTCCTGTTCATAAATCTTACAACAGTTCAGTAAGATTTTTGTCAGTGTAAATTCTGCAATTAATTCTGTAAATTCAAGAGTGTAAATTCTGCACATTGCAATTGTATATAAAATACATTTTATATCTCTCTTTAAAAAAATTATCAGCTATAAATGTTTGACTTTTTCAGAATGATATTGATGATAAGGAAACAGCTGTGAAGATGAAGATGTTTGGCAAACTCACCAGAGACAACTTTGAATGGCATCCTGATAAGCTGCTGTGTAAAAGATTTAATGTTCGTGATCCATATCCTGAGTAAGATAATTTATGCTTATATTTTTAAAACTTTTTATAAATTCTAAGTTTTTCATTTACTTGTGGAAAATCTGGCTTGATGTTTTCTTGTGTCATAAGGTTATACAGAACTGCCCAAAGTTTTTATTTGTGTCACAAAATACAGAAATCTCTGATAAAATAGCATGCATTTGAAGGACTACTGTAGGAGTTCAGGTTGTTGTAGCTAATTTGAGAACTTTCCTCCTGTGTTTAATACAATAATCAGCAAACAATTTTATTTCTCTCTAGTTCTTCTGTGGTGGGTTTGCCAAAAGTGAAACGAGACAAGTATTCTGTTTTTAATTTCTTAACTGTGACTGAGCCCACCACATCTGCAACTCAAGCAACAAATGAAAAGATCCAAGAGAGCAACAGTCTCAACAGTAAGTTTGTTGTTACTTTATTAATCTAGCTATACATGAGGTAATAGTACAGAAAAGGCATCTTTCTCATTGAGAACCTCGCCACATGATTTTTTTTTTCATTAAAAAATCCCAAACAAAGGAATTGAAAATAAAAATTGAGTGCCATAAAAACTGAAGTTAGTGAAACAAACCTAATTTTTTCTACCTAAAAGACATTCATAGGTCAAGTGTTCATTATAAAGATTTTAAAAATGTCAAACTGAAGAAGCAGAGTAATTTAAAACCAAGTAGGCCATGAAATGTAGAACAATTTGGCATGCAGGTGATTTGAATATTTTGGATGTTTTAGAACCAAAGAAATCTTCAAGGTGGGATGTGTCAGACAAAGAGAAGGAGAAAAAAGATTCCATCAGTGAATTCATTAGTCTTGCTAGATCAAAAGCTGATGCTCAGCAGCAGCCCCCAGTGCCAGCCAAAGAAGAATGTGGAACTGGGACAACTGAAACTCCTCCCTCTGTGGTGAGTTTACAACAGGGTTTGAACTTAAAGGGAACAGCTGTAAACCTTGAAAACCCAGAAATAAGAGAGGTCAATATATTAATTGTTTGTATATGTTAATATTGTTTATATATGTTAATATGAATTGTTAATACATGAACACAGATCAGGTTGCACAAGAGCCAAGTCAGGATGAGCAGGGGCATGAGATGGCACTTTGAAGAACTTTGAGGTTATAACTCTGAGATGCAAGATGTTTGCAGCTCACCTCTGATTATACTTGAAGCAGAGCTTAAGAGAAGAAAAAATGTAGCCCAGTGGTCTGGGAACTAAATTCAGTAACTTTGCCATCACTCTGCTCACAGGCACAAAATGCATTTATTTCTCCTTTCCATAGAACAGAGTGCATATTTTGGGGAGAAAGGTGATGTTTGCATTTTGATTAAATTTGATATTCTATAATTGAAGTATGAATTAGAATTTATAATATCTGGGGATCTATTTTCACAAACTGCACTACTCTTTATAGGACACTGGCTTAGTTCCTCAGCGTTTCAGAGCTTTCCTATTTGGAACTAAGATTGTTTATTTCACAGCTGTTGTGCCATCCAAATGTTTTGTAAATACCTGTCAGCATGCTTGAGGTTATTCCTTGTCAGGGAGAGATTGTTAGTTTCTGTAGTGCCTAAATACACTTTGTTGTGATGCTCTTTAGCAGGCAGCTGAGGAAGATAAGGATCAGGAGGAAGAAAGCAAACGACCACCCATGGACTTATTTAAGGCCATCTTTGTGAGCTCCTCAGATGAAAAATCATCTTCCTCTGAAGAAGAAGAGAGTGATGAAGAAGAGCAACCAACTACTTCAGAAAGACAGTCACAAACCACCAAGCCAGTTGATGTAGCAGACAGTTCTTCCTCTAATTTACAAGGTAGTACTTACTGGAAGTTCATTTTTATGCAACATAAAATAAATACCTTGTAAAAGTTCCACTTTTGAATCACACATTCTTGGACTGTTAGGACAGTGCTAACCAGTGCAGATCATCAGAGATTGGCAGAGCTGGTTGTGTAGAAAATGCAAATAATACAGCACTGAATAGGGCCTTGCATGTTACAGTGTTATTAGCATTGCCATGCACCTTTTGGGTGGAGTTTACAGGCAAACTGCTGTATGGAATATGCCTGTTACACAGTGAGGGGGAGCAGAACATCTAGTGTAAGAACATACTTAAAATGAAAATACTTTGTTCACTTACTGTTCCAGTTGGTTCTATTAACATTTAACTTGTAGTGTTTATTAACCTTATACAGCTCATGGAGTTTTTTATTCATTCTGAGTAATGGAAAAATAGTACTGTTACAAAAGGGAAGAAAATAAATGCACTAATAGCAATTTAATTAATAATTTATAGTTTAAAAGGTAAATTTTGATTTAAAAGAAAAAAATCTACAGTATGTTGACATGTTTCAGAATGGCAGCTACCCAGTTGGCCAAAGCAGTTCATAGAGATAGAGGATGCTGATCAGTTTGCTTTCTTAAAGGTTTTTAGAAAGCCTCCTTGAGATTTCTTCAACACTTCTTGGAAAAAGTATTTTCTTATTTTCCTTTTAAATATAGCAAGTTTTGGTGTTTTTTCATAGAGAATGTGACTGCTACAACTGATTCTGGCATTCCTTCATTGCCTACTTCAAAGCAGGAGCTGGATGCAGCAGAGGAATTTGGACCAAAGTTGCCACCAGCTTTTTCTTCTGGTAGGTTCTCTAAGCATCTAGAATATAAATTCTGCACATTGAAATGGTATATAAAATACATGATATCTCCCTTTAAAAAAGCATTTGTGAATGGGCCATCTATCTCTCAAATGTGTGCTATGTAAACAGGCCTCACCAAATGTTTTGTTGCCATGCTCTGACCCACAACAGGAACCTCTTTGCCTGTGTGCCAGGTTTATTTTAACTCTACAGAGGTAATCATAAAAATGGATGTGAAAATATAGGATAGTCTTGCAATTTCATTTTTTAGCAGATTGGAAGGGCATTTAATTACAATAGGGATGTTACAGGTGGGAGTTTTAGACATGTAATTTTCTTTTTAAAGTAAGAGGTTTTGTTTGTTTAATTATCAGATTAGGTTAAAAGTAATACAGAATGTAACAACCAAATTACCCTATTTTTGTTGGGGTTTTTTTATTCTTTATACATTTGCTTTGTACTTTAGGCACTACTTGGCAACAACAAACAGAGGTGCCAGCAACTTTTCCTGGGCCTAGCAGGAAAGAAAAGCACAGGAAAATCAGAGAGAGGCACAAGGCTAAGAAAGAACGCAAACGCAAAAAGGAAAAGGTAATAAATTTAAATACTGATTTCTGATTTATTGATTCTTTGATCTGCCTTTCAAAATGTTTTATTATTTAGGCTTGGTTGTAGAAAAAATATATACTGGGACTAGAATTTAAACAACAGAATCTTGTTGATGTTTTGAAACCAGAAAATTATCCCATTATGATGCTGCTTTTCTCATATGCACACAGGTGACTACAGGTACAACAGTGTGGGTGGTTTCATGTTCTGTGTTGAAGATGTCTGACACATTCTGGGAATTGCATTCATGCCTTATATTCAAATAACTGTAATGAAACATCTGCTTTAGGGAGAGTTGAGTGCTTGGATTAAATGAATTTTGGTTTTTAATAATTTTTTTTCTTTAAGCTTAGTCTGAATAGTGAAAAAGAATCATTGATAGGTATTCTATTTCAGTTAAGTCCATACTGAAATGAACTTTTTTCTTTTGTTGACATTCAGAAAAATCCAAGTCTTTCACAAGGAGATAAAGGATTATTTCTGTTATTTTACAGAAAAAGAAGCATAAGAAGCAGAAAAACAAAGGAAAACACAAGAATAAAAAATCAGAAAAAGAAAGCAGCTCAGACACTACAGATAGCAGTGACAGCCTTAGTGATATGGATACCACAGGCTTGTCACCTAAAGAACTTCTTAGAAGGTAAGCAGAAAGGTTACTTAAATATTTGCAAATTTAACAGTGAATAACTAAAACATCAATTTATGAGGTGTCATTCTAGTGAACCTATTTGCAGCAAATGTGAATAAGCCAGTTTCTTTATGAAGATAAAATATTGCTCACTTTGGTGAGGAAAGTGTACAAATATTGGACATTTTAATCTAGAGGGTAATTAATTTTAGGATAGAAGCCGAAAGACAGCTAAACACACAGGCCTAGCAGAGCTAATGGACATTATAATTAAAGATGCCTGATATTTTTGGAAGGTATTTTGAACTGGAATTAAAAATTGAATTAGTGCAGGTGGAAATTCGTATTTTCATTTATCTCCTTCTCTTGACTTGGGAACATTGGAAGAAACATTGTCTGCTAAGATTCCATTCAGAGAGATCTGTTGTGTGGCACCAATGCTTCATGGTGCCAAGTGTTTTTATCTGATACAACTCAGATATCTCTCTCTGCAACTAAGGTTTAAGAAACTGCTCCAGTAATGAAACGTTCCTAATGTGGTGTGTGACTGTTGAGTGTGACCTTTTTTCCTTTTTTTCCTTCCTTTCAGATTAAAACAACTCCAGTATTGAAGAGCTCTCTTGTGTTCTTCAGTGTTGTGTGACTTCATCTCAGATTTGATCTCCTCTGTGATGGTAGATCAGTGGTGTACAATGTGAAGCACTATAGATACAGTATTCATATTGAATTGCTTTCAAAGTACATGTGCATATGTTTATGATGTTCCATGAGTTCAAATGTATGGATTATAGAACATTGAAATGACCCCTTTCTGGGCACAATCATCTGAAATACTGCAGGCTCTGTTTTATTTAATAAAACAAAGCATTTTAATAAACTTTATTATTACAAATAAGTTTTGTGTAGTGATAATTTGCTATGCCTAAAACCTCTAAAACACTGGAGAGTAACTTCCACTCTAAGTTAGGAAGTTAAAACTAAAGCAATGGAAAATTTTTATTGGGTGCAAGTATTTTTTATTGAATCTAATGTAGAATTTCACATTGCAGTTTTTGAGTATCCAGCTGTTATTTTGGCCTCTCCAAATTGTATAACATTTACTGCAGCAGCTCTAAATCATTAACCTTTGACAGAATCACAGAATATGCTGAGTTGGAAGGGACCTATCAGGATCATCAAGTCCAAGTCCTGACCCTGCACAGTGCATCTCAAATAAATTATCACAGCTAATGAGCTAAAAGATTATGTATGATTAGAAACTGCCTCATTTTATGTAGTTACAAAGAAAACTGTTCATGCTACTTTTTATCTGCAGTTGGCATATAGAAATAATTTAGAAAAATTTAGATTAATGTAGAATAATTTAAATATGAGTCATGAAATAATACAGAGGTGGTGGGGAGCAGCTGTGGGGCAGCTTGGAGCCCTGCAGGAGTGTGGGTTCAGGGCTCTGGGAAGGGCTGGGGGGGCTGCATGGAAAGCTCTCTGACACTTTCTGTGGGGTAATGCTTGTGGCAGCTGGTGTTTGGTAGCTCTGTTCACACAAACACATGCTTGACAGTCATGAGCAAACTCCCAAATGAGTGAAGAAAAGACTTTTCCAGATATCTTTGCCAGAATTTGTAAGTCTTGGCCAGAACATGTGGTCTAAAAGCTCGATGTGCTCATTTTGATGGGCCACAATCAAGGAAACAAGTGTTTGAAAGACTTGAGAGACTTCATGAGATTTAAAGATTATTTTTTTTGAGAGGAAGAAGAGTTTGAAAACAAATATCCAGAAAAACAAAAACACAGTCCCATCCATCAGCATTTTTTCTTCTCAAGCAGATTCAGTAAATCTGCTCCAAGGTGGTATCAAGGATGTGAACTTTGTTGTCAAGTGGAACTCAGGGTCCATTCTCCTGTGGTTCCTGCTGTCACACTCCCCCTCGTGGACTGAACTCAGCTCATGTGAACCCCTGAGTGCTGTGCAAGGGACTCTGTGCTGAGCACACTGCAGCATTGACATCTGCATACATTAAACAAAATGACTCAATCTAGGAATGGGTAATGAGTAGTAGTGCATTAATGTCAAATTAATTCAGATGAAATAATTTAACGAAGTGTCTAAAATGTTGATTTCCTGCTGTGCAGTGCCAGGTTTCTACCATAACCAGAAGCTTTTCAGGCATACTGAAAAGGCCCAAGAAGCACAAAAGCACAAAAGTCCAGACAAGGTTCAGCTTAGCAGCATTTTCAAGAGCTGTGGATGGCTAGCTCCAAGAAAGCAGGAAATGGAGAAGGAAAAAGTCACATCTTTTAATGACAAGTAAATAAACACATGGCAACTGTAGCAGATATTGTTGATTGGAGATATAAAAATAAGTGTCTCAGTGTGTTAGTCATGAGATGTACAGCTGAATAACTGTCAGACTGACAGTTCCAAACTTTCCTGCTTTGTCTGAACTCAGAACTGGAACTTTTATTTTTCTGTCTTCAGCAAAATGCTATTTAGCTCTCTTATGTATAAGTAAACTGAAATCAAGACCAGAAAATAGGAAGATAATCCATTAATTTTTAAAAGTATAATAGATCCTTGAATGTTCTTTGCTGAAGAGGCTATAATGTGACACTTGTCTGAATTGTCTAACCTCTGTTTAAGAATTTTTCTCTCTCTAATTTTTATCTAAGGAAGTTTACTTTGACACTTGTTGAGCAATGATTCTTTTTCAAAATCTATCTAAAAGTATTTCCCTGAGTATTGAGAACTTCCTGACAGCACTGTACAGGCAAGATTATGTAAAATATAGTGAAAAAGGCCTGATTTCCTCCCCTACAGCAACAGCTGAAGCAGACAGAATTCAGGAGAGTATGGTGGATTTGGATCATGGGGGACTAGGACAGCCCTGACAATTTTCTCTCTGGCATTGTCTTTTTTCCCCTTTGAAAGAGCAGATACCAAATGACTGGCTGTACTGAGAAAGCATTTGAAGTTGTTCTTGACAACAAACAGTATCTCTGGGAACTGACAGTGCACATATCTTTGGGAAAACAAAGATTAATGTGCATGCAGCAGACAAAGACTGGGTAAGTCTGGAAGGGCAGTTTTGACTGCAAGACTTTTTTGATTCAATAGAACAAGAACACACAGTAGCTTTGATCTTTTTTTTCTTTGATCTTAGAGACATTCCTAATCATTCTGGTGTCAGTACATTGACACACACTGAGAAAATAAGTGAAAAAGTGAAAAATAAATTTACTTTCAAGTTTTGTCTGTTATCAAGGGCTGCCAAGTTAGCAGGATAGCTCCTTCCAGTGAAAGCCCTTGTGAGGAACAGCTCTAGATCTGAAATTTGGTGTCAAAAAGGGCAGTTACAGTCAGAGATACAAGATTTTATTCTCATATTGAAGACAAATGAAAGAACACATCATGAAGGGAGTTTATGTTGCCTACTTTCTGACTGATTCTAAAACTTCTTTGTACTTAAACAAAAATGTGTAAGTAGATTGTAGATTGTAGAAATTAGGTTGATCATGGAAATGGAAGATGCTTTACCTAGTGAAGGTATGAATGTTGATCCTGTGATACTCTGAAATGGGAGCTACTCTGCATGTCAGCAGTCCTCATGGGGTTTTGTGGTGGATGCTTACAGTCAGGTGGGCACCATAATCTATGTATAAATCTTGATTTGTATTTTTATTTGTTTCACTAAAGAACTTCATAGAAACAGAATTGTTTGGGTTGGAAGGAGCCTTAAAGATCATCCAGTTCCAGCCCCTGCCATGGCAGGGACACCTTCCACTGTCCCAGGCTGCTCCAAGTCCTGTCCAGCCTGGCCTTGGGCACTGCCAGGGATGCAGCACCCACAGCTTCTCTGGGCCACCTCACCAGCCTCACAGCAAAGAACCTCCTCCCAATACCAACCTAAACCTACTCTCTTTTAGCCTGAAGCCATTTCCCCTTTTCCTGTAGCCCTTGTCAATAGTCTCTCTCCATCTTTCTTGCAAGCTCCCTTCAGGTACTGCAAAGGCACAATTAGGTCACCCCAAAGCTTCTCTTCTCCAGGCTGAACAATCCCAATTATCTCAAACATCCCAATTATCTCAGTAATATCCCAATTATCTCAGTCTTTCCACAAAACAGAGCTGCCCCAGCCCTCTGATCATCTTGGTGGCCTCCTGTGGCCCTGATGCAGCAGCTTCCTGGCTCTCCTATGCTGAGGAGCCCAGAGCTGGAGGTGGGATCCAGCTGGGATCTCACCAGAGCAGAGGAGAGGGGCAGGAGCACCTTCCTGGACCTGCTGGTGACGCTTCTTTTGATGCTGTACTTCAAAGCTTTATTTATGGGTTAGGACTGATTGTGTTTTGAGGCTTAATTTGGATATTTGAAAAAAAATTCTTCATGCAAAGTCTTGTCAAGCATTGTGACAGACCACCCAGGGCAGTGGTGGTGTCATCACCCCCAGAGGGGTCTAAAGGGAGGGACTGTAAATGTGGCACGAAGGGATGAGGTTTAGTGCTGGACCTGGCAGCACCTTGAACTTTATCACCTTAGAGGTCTTTTCCAGCCAAAATGATTCCATGATAAATGAGCCACTAATTCAGTATGGGCCATCACCTCAGCACTTCAGCAGTCTGTGCATTGCTGCTGTAAAAAAACAAAATTATGTTTAAGTGGCAATGCCTAAAGTTTCAGTTTTTATGTTTTTTCAGATCCTGCACTGCATTAGTGCATAACTCTGAGCTCCATGTAAGTGTCAGTCTTCACATTCTGGTCAGACTAAACAATCCTTCCAGGCTGAGAACCAAGGTCACCAACACAGCCTCAGGCCTGAAAAGTATAAATATAAGTGAAGTGGGGGGGAAACAAACCAGGGAAATGTGACTTCATTACCTGAAGCTATAATTGGATAATTAACCTCTGATATGCAAATAGACCAAATATCTTATATCTGTGTGAGAAGCTCACGACCACCCCACATTTTGGGTGTAGTCTGCAAGGCTGTTGCACTGCCCAAGGTGTATCTGCTGAAGGTGGAAGGAATGAGGGACTTGTCTTTACAAACCAACCCTGGGTCTGCTGGGAAATAGAGCTGGATACTGCCAGATAAACAATGGGAAGGATTCCACTGATTGAAAATGGAATGAGAGATGGAATGAGGGAGATTTGTCTTTATAAACAATAATTTACATAATTATATATAAATATATATAATTTATATAAATTCCATAAGGAAATCTACCAATTGACACAAGGAAAAGACCAAGGTGTACCTTTGTCAAGTACCTCAGCCAATGGGGAAAGAGGAAAATGTGGCCAGAAAATTGGGATAAAAAGAAGGCTGCATCCTCCAAAAATCTGAGAGATCCCAGGGGAAATGCCCCATGGCCTCTCCCTTTATTTGAATAAAGTTACAGTACTCTTCTGTCTCCTTTTTGGACATAAACCTCTGGTGTTTGTGGATTAATTTTCCTGACAAAGGCCTTCAATAAATACCTACTTTATTCTTTTAACTCTGTCTAGCCTCTGTTCTAGGCAGCCACTCCAAGACATCAGTGGGATTTTCTATTATGAGAGAGATTTCCAGTTATTTATAGATGAATGCTTCAGAACATGAAGGACAGCAAAGGGAACCCCATCAATTTTGAAAATGTAACAGTGACAAAGGCTGGCATCAGAGGAAAGGCAGAAGTGAGATGAATATCTGAGAATCAATCACAGAGCTTTGGATTTGAAGGCAGCATCTGTAAGTTGGATGAATAAAGAGAAATAATCAGATTGCCCAGTCAGCCTGTGTCTGAGTGGAAGTGGTGGGGAGCTGTTTCTCACTGCCCTGGTTTCATTCCTGGATCAGAGACAACTCTTGGTCCCTCCACAACATGAAATAAGTGCTACTGCAAACCACTTGTTAGGAAAATTAATCCACAAACACCAGAGGTTTATGTCCAAAAAGGAGACAGAGGAGCCCTTTTACTTTATTTGAATAAAGGGACAGGCCATGGGGCATTCCCCTGGGATCTCTCCAATTTTTGGAGAACACAGCCTCCCCTTTTTATCCCAATTTCCAGCCACATTTCCCTTCCCTCTTTCCCCCTCGGCTGAGGTACTTGAGACGTTCAGACTTCCTGATACACCTGATACCAAAGATTTCCCTCTAAGGTACAACCCTCCCTTTTCATTTTAATTCTTATGGAATTTAGGGGGTTTCCTTCCACATTGTTTCTTTCATCTTTCAATGCCCAATTTAATTTATCAGCAAACCTAAAATTTATTTGTAAAAGCAAATATCTTTTTCCATTCATCAATCAGTGGAATCCTTCCCATTGTTCCTTTTTTCTCCCAGTGCTAGTTTTATCTCCCAGCAGACCCACAGCTTGTTTGTAAAGACAAATCTGCTATTCCTCATACTGCTGCTCTGGACAGCTCCTCTTCTCTGCACTGCCAGGGTCTCATGTGAACTTTTACACTGTATTGTAGTTGGCTGTTTCCTTTTGCACCTGCAGACCTGAATGCTGTAGTGAAGATGACTCCTGTGCTGCTGCCACCAGATTAATCTGGGCTCACACGCCAATGGTGCCAGTTCAGTCGGGCAACTCAAATAACTAAATAAGAGTTCTATGGGGAAAAGGTACCTGTGGGTTGGGGACATACAAACACAGACCGGTTTGTGAGTACTGAACCTGAAATCATGCTTTGCACACTGAACTCTCCTTTGGTTTTATTCACAAACTAACAATTCTGAAAGCGCCTGTATTTTAATTTTTGAACAAGATATCTCCTTAATTTTGTAAATCAACAAAAGTTTTATGTATTTTTTCCATTTCATTGTGTGTTGGGAGTTTAGGATTTTTCCTTTTTTTATCTGTCACGGAATTTTCTCCCATTTGTTGCCTAAGAGATGTCAATGATGATACTTGGGAGACAGAAGAGGAGGAGGAGGAGGAGGAGGAGGAGGAAGAGTGCAGCTGACTGCAGTCTCTTTCTTAGTTGTGGGGCTTTCCCTTGGGAAGTGCAAATATCCCTGGAGATTCTGGCTGGGATTCAGGGGCCGGGCTCAGCTCCTCTGTGATCAGAGTGCACAGGGGTGGTTTTGGTGCCAGACTTGCTGCCCAGAGTGTTATAAATGATCAATCGAAAGCCAAATTTTGGAGTTTGAATACACATCCGTCCCTCCGGCTGCTTGTGGTCTGAGACTCGTTTGGATTTCACAATCTTTATAAAATACATTCTTTGATAGCATGAATTATTTTTAACATGTATTATAACAGGATTCGCTGCCACTGCGGAGTTTTCATCATGCTCTGACTCCACTCTCTCTATTCACTCTTACTCTCGCAAGAGCAGCTCTTGGATCGGGACCTTTTCCAACCCTGATCTCGCTGGGAAGGGGACCCCGACCCCAATCCCTTCCCGGCGGCAGCATCTTCCGGCCTGCGGCAGCGCAGCTCTGCT
>JAXCLO010000026.1:2964233-2986687 GCA_035583995.1 Arremon aurantiirostris | reverse complement strand
CTGTTCTCTGCCACCTGCCCCGGAGCGGCACCGCGGGCCGGCCATGGGGCCGCGCCGGCCGCCCGCTCCACTCCCGGCTCCCCGGCGGGCGGGGGCACCGCGGGCCGGCGGCGCCGCCGAGGACTCCTGCGGCTCGGCGTAGCGGCTCGGCGGGCGCGGAGCCGCCGCGGTTCCCCCCGCGCTGAAGGGCAGGCGACAGCGACCCGCCATGGAGAAGGCAGCGGCCGCGGAGCTCCGTCAGGGCGCGCTGGCGCCGCTCACTGCCATCTGCCTGGGTGAGTGCGGCCCGGCCGCTCCCTGGCGGCGGGGCACGTCCGGGCAGCGGCTCTGGGGACCGCTGGGCCCCCTCCTCCCCTGCGGGAAGTGCCCGTGGGGCGCGGGATGGGACGAGGCTGCACCGCCCGAATGGTGCCGGCGGAGCCCCCTCCCGTCACCGCTTCCGAACGGGCCCCGGGCCGGCGCGGCCCCGGCTCGCTCAGCGCCGCTCGGGCTGCCGTGCCCGGCCGTGTGGGGCCGCGCAGAGCGCTGCCGGATCCAGCGGAACCCATCGCCTTGCCCTTGGCTCTGGAAGCGCTGCCATAACCTCGCATAGCTCTGAATAAAAAAAAAAAAAAAAAAGTTTAAGAGGCATCAGCGGTTGTTCCGTGGGCTGTGAGCTTGTGCGGAGTGCGGTGCGGGCTCGGCCAGGGACTGCCCGGCGCTTCTCTTGAGTGGCAGCGGGAAGAAACATTTCCTCTCCCTCCGTGTCTCTGCCATATTCTGCTCTCTTCCCTCCCTTCTGCTTGAAGCCGTTGCTTTCCGCTCTGCTTCTCAGCAGGTGTTAATTTATGGCAACGTGATGAAGCGTATTGCTGCTTTCCAATCTGTCAGCTCGTTCAGGCAGGGCATGGGTTTTGTTCGGCAGAAGCGTCGGCGCCTGGCTGTGACAAGAAGGAGCGAACGACAGGCCCGGCGTGTTTAACAGGGACACGAGAAGTTGGGAGCTGCTCGAGCTGCCTTAACTCTGCCAGGGCATCCTGGTGGGGCAGCGCATCAGGAGCAGCTGAGCAGAGCTCTGCTGAGCCCTCCACACTCACTTGGTAAACTCTCTCAGCTCCTTCATCCAGAGTGCTTTAACTCACATCTCTGTGCTAATGAAGTGGATCAGAGTTAATTTTTAATAATCCCGAGTGACAGTTACTATTTGTTGTGCAAACGATCAGAAAGGGATATCTTGTGGCCAGACTGCTTGTTCTGTAAACCGGACTGCTTGTTTGTGTAAAAGTGCTTCCTTAACATCAGCGCTTACCTAGAAAAATGTAGGAAGTTGAAGTTTAAAGGTTGCTGTGGTTATTTCAAATTTTAGTCTATCTTAATAGATAGATTAAGATAGATAGATTTTAATCTATCTTAATAGATGTCTGTTTTAATTAATGTGAGTACAATGTAAAAAGCTAGCTAAACTATAAAACACTTTGAACATCCAGGTCGTACAACTCTTCTTTTTTGCAGAATCTTAACGGGATTTCAGAGATGTGCACAGCATGAGGATAATGTCTACTGCACTTCTTATTTAAAGTTAGAGAAAGATACATATTTTCCTTGTATCTCTGAATTTCTTAGTGTTTTTTGGGGAGTGTTTTGGATTTTTAAAAATTTTATTTAGGGTTTTTTTTTTGTGGCCCAGTCAGACCTTTCTTAAACGTGTTATTAGTTGAAATAAATAGCGTGGTTATTGTTAAAATGACTAATGAGATAATAAAAGGTTATGTAAACTCCAGAGCTGAAGTGAGAACACTTCTTGTGTTTAGGTGTGGGTGATGTCAGGCTGAAAGTTTAGTAGATTTCTGCTTTCTATGACTTCTAGAATTTCACTGTCTGGCTCTTCTTTTCAGCTGGAATGTTTTATTCCTATTCCTTGCACAACTGACAGTAGTGGAAGTTGAGAAACATGAGAGGTGGGAAGCTTGTAAGGTATTTTGCTTCAGTGAACCCATAAGAATTTAATGCTGCTACTTTCACTATTTTTATGTTTTACTTCCTGCTTGTCTGTCCTTTCCTTTCATCCTTGGTTTTGGTTCTTGCCATGCTTTCCTTGTTTTCTCATGGGCTGTGTGTGGGTGTTTGGTGTCTGTATCAATGCACTGACCATTGCTGTGTGACCTCATCTGTAAACTGCTGCTCCAAAGGCTGGAATTTGGTTTGTTTCAACTGTTCTTTTGTGAAGCCATTCTGTTTATCATTCCTGAGAAATTCTGGAGGACATAGAAAGTTACCAAATAAGAAGGAATCAGTGAAACTGAAGTCTCTCCTTCTGGCTATGGGGAAAGCCTGGTAGCTGCCATTTGGTTTGGAGGTGCCAAGATGTAAATGTCCCTTTTGATCCAAATTGCCACTTTCCAAGCTGAAAACCTCACCCTGAGAATTATTTAGCAATCCACATGAATGGCACATTTAAGTTTCCTTAAGTGGCACATAGTAGGTTTCCTACATGGAGTTCAAGCCTACTGAACCACTTATGGGTTTTTTTTCTGGCTTTCCCAGAACTGCTCAACAGTTTAAAAAAAAGGGCATCTAGGAAACTTTCTAATACTTGAGTGTCTCACCTGTTTTTATTTTGACAAGAGACAAGAAAATCAGCAAGGACTGGCTGTTCTTTCTTATGGGCCTCTGCCAGTTTTAAGAGCTGGGTCCTGGTTTAACAGTGCTCTTGTGGCTTGATTTGAGGGTTCTGAGTGAGCAAAATGGGTATTGGAAACTGTAAGCTTATTCAGTTGCTTGGGAAAATATCTGGTGTGACATTTAGATTTTATTTTAAAGATCTATTTTTGCTGACTTCTTGGTATAAAAGGGTTTGAAAATGAGAGTGAAGAACTTGCAACTGCAGGCAATAAAAGTTTTCTGCAGAGATAAATGAGTATTTGTGGGTGTTCTCTTAGGTATCTGCCAGGTGTGGTGTGCAAGGTTGCCTGTATTAACCACTGCATTTGTGATAGTAAGCTGGGGCTCTCTGTTTAACAGTTCTCAGTAACTCTGAGTTGGCTAATTCCACTCTATTATGCCTTTTGTCTTTATCCTACTTATTTCCATTTAAAGGGCATAGGGGCCTTTTTTAAGCCATGTGAGGGACCCTCTGCTTCAGAGCTTGTTTCTCTTATGGCTGTTGGGAGTGTTCAGGTAGGAAACATAAAGAAAGATTCCAGTGGTAGTACAGACCCAGACTCTTCCATACATTGGATCTTCAAACATTGCTTTCAGTTGTGCTGAAATTAGTTATGCAGAGTATATTCCTGTACTTTCTTTGGCACAAAACCAAATTTTACGTCTCATGAATATAAATTTGTGACATAATCATGGATTAATTTCATCTCAGTCTTTAGGACTATATTACTATGGTTACAGAAATAGTGGCACTTTAATGCTGGATGAGGAAATGTTGTGTTGCTGTTGCTGCTGTGATCCTGAGTTTGTCACAAACGGATGCGCTGCTTGCCAGAGTTAACAGGGCTGTGTTGTTTCCTGGTACAGGACAGTATTTTTGCTCCTAGGTACTCTTACTCACCTAACAGAGCAAACCAGCTCTGTGAAAGAAGAAATAATTACATGGCACATTGTTATTGTCACATAACAAATGTTACACATGTTAGCTAATTATGTAATAAAACCAGTGCTGGTAGGGTCCTTTGAACATCATAATAATGCTTATTAACACAAGTCTGTGGCTCAGGTGTGTTTCTCCTCAAGCTGTAGCATTACATACACTACCATTTAGTTGCCCTCCTGGTTTTGTGTATTCCTAAAAGCTCAGTCCCAAGACTGCTCAGAAGGAGGGTGAAGTCACTGCCCTTGTCCCTGAGATGGAGCCTGAAGTCTGTGACAAGTGACCCCAGGAGCAGTCTTTGTCTCTGTTGTGCAGGGCCTGGCCTCAGCCTGAGGTCTCTAGCAGTCCTCCCAAAAGGAGAAAATCCAAACTGTGGGTAGCCACATATAAACCATGGAGGGACTGCTGTAGGCACCTGGGCTGCTGCACTGTGGTGGTGACTGAAAAATGTGACTGGGCCTGAACTGGGAAGCTGAGGCATTGTTTTTTATTTCCACCCCTTTAGTACTTCTTGTACCTCTTGTGCTGGTTTAAGTTATAACAGAAGGTAGGGCAAGGGTCATTGTTTAGGGATGTGTTTGGACAGTGTAGAAGACAATGGGGGCCCACTCTGAGCCATAAATAGTGTTAATTGTCAGCTGCTTCCTAAATGACTGTTGGGAACAGGGACGGTTTCTCTTCCTCTCTTCTCCTATTGTTGATGCTTAAATGATGTTTTTAATTAAATTCTTGCCAAGAGATTGCCTATTAAAAGATTTAGGACTTAACATGTGCAAAATAAAGCCAAAGTGAGTTCTCAGGCTGGGATGTTGTAAACTAAGTTTTTGGTAACATTTTAAACCTTTCTAACTTATTTTAAGCGTTTGTCATTTTACTGATAGACTATCTTTGTAGATTACAGATTACTGCTGAAATGAGAGCAGTCAGTGGGACACACTGTAATTTTTAAAGAATATGTGGGGAAATTAAAAGGGAACTACATGTTAATGCTGACTTCTGGAGCAACAATGACACAGGACAAATTTTCTTTGGCAATAACTACTCTTTCCAGATCACTTTAATGGTATACACTGTGAGAGGAGACTTGAGAAAGTGAAGAGTCTTTGGAACTTAATTTGCAAGTCAGATATGTATTGCAAGTACTGCCTCATCCTGTTTTGATTGTATTAGTGGACCTTGTTGAAAACTTCATTGCTTTTGCTTAGTCAAGGCAATCATGTTAGCTTTAGCAGCTGATTTTCAAGGTGACATTTACCTGGGGGGAGCAAACTTTGCTGTATTCAGAGAAGTATTTAAGGATAATAATTGTGTTTTAATGTGATTGTTCTTCTGTGTTCTGCAATTAAAATTAATCCTATGAGAGATAATTTAAAGTAGATTGGCAGTTGTTTCTTTTGGTAGCTGTTTCAGAGATACTAAACTTCCACTGTGTATTGACTTATTTTAGCTGCAGTGAAGGATAGCAGTTGAGTACACGACTTGCCTGTGCAGATAAGCAAAGTTCTTGTTGGGAAACTGGAATGCATTTGTGCTAACACCCCAGGAATGGGTAACTATTGACTGCCACCCTGTACTGCTAGAATTTGTCTGAACATCATTTTTCTGTCTTTACACAGTGAATCTCTTCCTGACTGGGAAAATAGAAAGTGCTGTCACCTCATTAGGTAAGACATACTTTCCTTACCTCTATTTACTGTTCATTTGAGCTGTTACTGTTTCTTCCTCATGCGGAGAGATGTTGAAAGAGTGACTTTTTAAATGACATTTGTTTAAGACAGACTAACAATGACATCTTAGGAAGTTTAGGACTTCAGGTCTTCCTGGGCTTTGTCTCGGTGTCAGCCAAAGTGAAGGATCTCTGTCCTGTTGTCCCCAAGGCCAGGGATCACCATCCTGTTGTCACTAAGGCGAGGGATTGCTGTCCCACTGTCCCCAAGGCTTGGGTGCCTGTCCCTGTGCCAGTGCTGTCCCCTTGTGTGCCCGGTGGGGGGACAAGGCCAAGGTGCCATGCGGAGGCCGTGCCACTGTTCTGGTCACTCTGGCCCTGTCCCTGTGTTTTGGTCACTCTGGCCCTGTCTCTGTCCCTGTGTTCTGGTCACTCCTGGCCCTGTCCCTGTGCTCTGGTCACTCCTGTCCCTGTGTTCTGGTCACTCTGGCCCTGTCCCTGTGTTTTGGTCACCCTGTCCCTGTCTCTATCCCTGTGTTCTGGTCACTCCTGGCCCTGTCCCTGTGCTCTGGTCACCCTGGCCCTGTCAGGCTCCCAGGGCTTTGGCCATCGCCCTCTGTCACACACTGCTGTCATTTGTGGTTCTGCTGTCATTGGTGGTGTCACTGTCACTGATTGTTTTCTCATCTGGTTGCTGTTAAATTGTGAATTGTAACAGTAAATTGTTATCTCAACCCCTAATCTGCGTTTCATCTCTCTCACCTGAGTGTTGGGGGACAGGAGTGGCTGTGGGGTTTATTTTCCACTTAGGTTTAAACCACAACAGGATTATGCACTGCATCATTGTCAGTGATAGATAAAAACTGTAAGCTTGAGGCTGAGGTTGTAGTGCTGGGTCTGTTTAGAGTAAAACTCTGTGTTTAGAAATGTGCCTGGGAGCACCAAGTCAGGGAGAGTGGCTCATTCCTGAAGAAGCTAAAACAAGAATATTAAAAATTTCTCAAGAATGTCAGTGTGGATATTTAACCAGAATCACAGCACTTAGTGTAATTTCCTTCTTTCTAGCAGTGCTGTGACTTAGTGACATTATGGGAACATTGCAGTCAGGGTCCTCTTAGTGATAAAACCTTCTTGTGATTGTCAATCCACCATCATACATGTGGATGTACTTTATTCCCAGAGAGGCTGCAACTTATATTAAAACTGGAAATGGCAAATAAGGGAGATGGGAGGAAAGATATTGGAGAACAGAAAAATAATTCTAGGACAGCAGATTGAATAATATTGGAGCTTGAGTGTTCAAGTCAAAGTTGGGGGTTGAGAGGAGGTTTAAATCAGGAGAAGGCAGTAATTTTATGATTAAGTAACCTGCTTAAATTAAGCCTTAAATTAGAGGAAGTGTGGATAAACCATGCAGGACATGTTGTTTGCAAGACAGTATTTTCCATTCTTTCACTGGAAAAAGTACAGAGTGTCACTTATGTCCTAGTATGTTCTGCCTGGATGGTTCTTTAGCTTTTGATGGACTTTGGCATCTGTTTGGTGTATGGTGCATGAGTTTACAGAATGTAAATTAAGTAATTACACAGTTGCTTACTTGGACTGGTGACACTGCCCCAGCCTGAAATACATAGAGCTTCTTCTAGTTGGCTCTGCTGCTTTTTAACACTTTTTTTTCACTAGAAATAAGTTGTAACATCTGGCTTTTATTCCTCAAGTATGCTGAAAACCTCAGAGTATTGTAGCCTTCATGTTTTCTTGTGTTCATACAGTTTTGAGTTACCTTGTCTCCTGATGGTGTAACTGGAGCTTGGGATGAAAATGATCATCAAAGGTCATTGCACCAGAGGGATGAAAATGATCAACAAAGGTCATTGCACCAGAGGGATCCATCCCTGTGCAGCTTCTCTCACCTGTGCTCACACCAAGCCAGGTGGGCCTGTTGATGGAGCAGTGTGAGCTCAGGGTTTGTCACATCTGTAGGTGGAACCCTTGACTCTGCCTTCACTGGCTCTGGTCAGGGGCAGAAAAAGTCAACTGGAGTCTGGGCAAAGCAAAGGGGAGCCTGAAATCTTCTTTTTCCACAGGCATAAGGGATCTGCATTAAACCACGTGTGCAAGCCCCCCTTGAGGGAGCATTGTGAGAACTTGGGGAGGGTTTCCTGCTGACACTGAGAGAGCTACTTGAGGAAATATGTATTGCCAAGAATTTGGGTTTGAGAGGAGGTTCTTGTGGCAAGTACAAAACATCTTTTATCCTGGAGCAGATGGTTGGGATGTGTTCCTTGTGACTGGTGCAGAAGAATGTGAAGCTGCAGGATTTATTTTTGTCTGGGATTGTCTGAAAATGTATTCCAGCACAGCATAGTACCCTCAGTTCTGTCCTTTGGTGAAGTTTAATGTATGTTTTATTACAGTTACTCTTGCAAAAATAAGAGTAATATTATTAATGTAAAGGTTTTGGAAATGTCATTGCACCTATCTGTAACATACTTAACTGGTAGAGGGAATCTACTGCTGTTTACAGTAGAAGAAATCCATTTGATTGTTACAGAAAGCCTCATTAAGATTTATGCCCTCATTAAGATTTATATCCTCGTGACAGAAACTCTCTGAAGTCAAATCTCTTCTGGCATTTGTTTAAGTTTGGGGTTTTCTTTTTCTTTGCTTGTATAGTTTTTGTTGTTGTTGTTTAGGGCTTTCTTTAACTGTGAAAGATTTATTATTGTTAATTATTTAATAATTTATGTTTTTTTTAAAAACACCATCTCAGTAAGGTTTTTGGTGGGTTGGTTGGACAGTCCAGGAATTGGTATTTTTATGTTTCTTCAGTAAGCTAAATGTGGGAAATTTAAGCAGTTTGGAGTTTTTAGTGAATTGGGATTTCACTTTTCTTCTAGGTTTGTGCAGAAAGGCTGTGGAAAGACACTGAATTGTTGAAAAAGTGTTATCACTGTTCTTTTGTGTTGTAACTGGTGATAAGGTCTTCAGAATCCAGGACTGTGCCTTTCTATTTAGGAACTTCCCTTTCCTTTAGATGTTTTGGCAATTTGAGCAGGCTTTTGTTTGTTTTCCTGAAGGAATCACAGTGTCATGCTGAAGCCCTAAGTACTTATTAACACAGTACTTAGGCATGTGTGTGATTTTGCAGACTTCATGGCCAGGAGCTGAGGAGGGAATTGGGACCCTTTTATTAATAATGAAGCCCCAACAGTATAAATTCTGCCCTCGTGTGGTTTTACCATTTTGTTGTCAGCACTGAAGGCTGTGTTTAGTAAAGGTATTTCTTTCAAAATTTAAGTGTGTGACAAAAGAGCTGCTGAAAGCTGTGCTGGGATATTTCCCCTTTTCTTCCTTGCAGCAGTCAGAGCACAAGGAGTGGAGGGGCAGGGGCTGCTTTAGGAGGAGATCAATTGATGTTTGCAAAGGCTGTAGTAATGAGCGTTGGTGGGAAAAATGCATCAAAAACAGGAGGCAATTAAGTGAGGTTTGGGTAAACACTGCAGTGTTTTTGGGAGGGGTGTGTGTGTGTGTGTCCCCAGTGTGCTCCAACAGGTTTAGGGGACCGTGGATGTGTTGTTAAAACAGTGTAATTAAGTTTTGGCAATACTGTCTTGGTGTCATTTGTAATGGTAATGATGGTGTACCCCATAATCATCTGTGCCCAGAAATCCTTCTGTATCTCGGAAGTTCCCTGGCCAGGAGTGGTGTGTGTGTGATGAGGTGGGTGTGGTATGGTGTGTGTGAGCTTCTGTGTCTTTAAGTGCTTTGTGTGAGTTTGTGTGTCTGTGAATGCTTGTGTGTGTCTGTGACTGTGCTGTGTGTGAGTTTGTGTGTCTGCGTGTGGTGAGTGTGAGTTTGTGTGTCTGTGTGTGAGTTTGTGTGTCTTTGTGTGGGGTGTGTGTCTGTGTGTGGTGTGTGCTAGTTTGTGTGTGTGAGTGGTGTGTCTGTCTGCATGTGGTGTGTTGTGTGTGAGTTTCTGTGTGTGTGTCTGTGAATGCTGTGTGTGTGTCTGTGAGTGGTGTGTATGAGTTTGTGTGTCTGTGAGCTGTGTGTGTGTGTGTCTGTGTGTGGTGTGTGCCAGTTTGCTTTGGCGCGCTGTTCAAGAGCTGCCCGAGCAGCCTCTCTGCCCCTGGTGCTTGCAGGCTCGGAGATAAGGGAGATAAGGGAAGCTGCAGCGACGCCGTTTCGACACCAGGCTCGGTGTGTTCTCCTCCGGCCGTTCGAGAGGCAGCAGCAGCAGCCATCAGCCATTTCCAGCCCAGTGTCTGTCGGTCTGTCCCCTCCCCGCGGTTTCGGGACCCCGGGAGGACAGGGCGCTGCCGCCCGCTGCGGTGCCAGCCGCTGCCAGCCGAGCATCCTGCCCAGCCGCCCTCACTGCCCCTGCCTCCAGCGGGACAGGTGCCCTCCGTGAGCTGGCAGCCCTGAACCCACAGAACTTAAGGCAGGGCTCCAGCCCACGGGAGGTAAGCCCAGTGAGAGATAGGAGAATGGAGCGGGGCGGTGGAGAAATGACTGACACCGTTTCCCCTTTGTCCTTTGACTGCGTGCACACCTTGGGGGCTGTGCTTGGCAGTTTTTGTTTGGGGTCTCTTTTTGTTTTGGGGAGTCCACAGGGTTGAGCAGTTTTGTATTCAGTCGTTATTTGCTGTTGTTTCTTGTCGTTGTTGGATTAGGAATGATGAGAAGCAATGACATTGACGCTGAAACTCAGGAGGCACGAAGTGAAACTTCATTAGGAACTTCACATATTTATAGGCAGGATTGTTCACCCAAAACCTGACTGGTTCTCAAACAACACCCCTCTCGCAATTGATTTAATTAGGAACAACACCTTGTTGTCCATAAACATCACATACAACATTCCACATGTTCGCAAACACCAGGTGTACAGACTTGAGATAAGAATTGTTTTAATTCTTTTCTTTGAGCTTGCCACAACTTCCCCAGGACGATGCCTGGGAAAGTTCTCTGTTTCTCTGTCTCTGACTAAACTGTCTCAGCCACAGTTTCTGACTGTTGCTATTCTGCTTTTTAGTAAAGGGTTATTTTCTAACTTAATCTACTTACATTCATTGCTTATTTGGACCCCTGAGGGAGATCGCTAGACCCACATGCTTCTCCTTTAAATTGTCTTAAACCAAAACAGATATTAATTCAGATTTGTGGTTCATTCAAATCAGGACCCTTTGCAAGAGCTAAGCAATTGTCCTTTTGATTTTGAGTAGGACGAGTCTGGAAAGCTTGATAGGTGTCAGAGGGGATAAGGCCGTGGTAAAGTATTGGCAACAATAGCCATTGTCAGATGAGCTGCCAAAAATGGCATTTAGTGTCAGTGCAGCCCTTTCCTTGCTATGGCCTTAGATTTGCACAGCTGCAGTTCTTCTGGTGAGAGGAAGAATCTGTTTCTTTTGTCACTTGTTTTTTTCTTGCCTCACTTTTATATCAGATGTGCAGTGTTAGTAAGAAAAAGCATTTCTCACTGAAGACCTGAACTGTGATGTTACAGAAGATCGTCTACATAAGGAAACAATGGTACTCCAAAAGGAAAATATGTAGTGATATTACTTCAGAAAAGCTGGGGTACTAAAGTAACTATAGCTCAGTCTTTGTAATTACTTCCTAAAACTGAGAAACAAGTATTTGGGAGAATAATAGCTCCCCTAACTACACTGATGGATGTGTGAATGGAAGTGCTCATGCAGAGCCATCAGCCTGTCAGTGGGACTTCCTCAGAAGGGAAACTAAATCAGTTTTGTGTAATTTTAACTCTTTTTTTATTGCAAGTACTATGTAAGGGATATTAATCCAGAACATAATATGGTACAAGGACAGCAGAAATATTTGCACAGGTGTTACTGGAAGCTTCTCGATAGTGCTGTCTGCTGTATTTGTTCTTTCACTTTCTCTTTCCTTCCCATTTTGAAGTGTTATTAACCTGGCAGTTAGGAGATGCAGCCTTTCCAGCTCCTTATGTGTTTGCTAGCTCTTGGTCCTCTGCTACTGTGATATGTTGATGCAGTAACAAGTATGTGGAGGAGCACAGCTGTGGACCTAAAGAAACTGAGAATTGGAATTGAAAAGTCCTGTGGATCTTACATTTGCTTTTATGTTTCTGTAATTGCAACTGCATCTCAGTATTTGCCAGTATCTGGCATGGAGCTGCTCTGGTTCTAAAAATGTGATAACAAAAATCTTGTTCTTGTTTTTGTAACTTCATTACTGCAAAATATTTGTTTGGAAATAGATGTTTTCATGTACTTATGTAATCTGTATGTTTTTGTGGCCTTTGAAACTGGTAGGAATTATATACTTGTATTTCAGTGCAATGCTCTACCTGGAGAGTAAAAATAATAGCATTTTCATGTTTTGCCTCGGGTAAGTTACTCACCTGATGCTTTTTGTATTCCTGTGGCTCTCACTTCAGAAGTGCTTACTGTGAACAAACAGAACGGTGCCAGCCTAGGGTTCCTGAGGGGATGTGCTGCAGCCCTGCCACCTGACCTGACTGCAGCCAAGCAGCTGTGCTGGTATTCCTCCATCCCTCCAGTGCAGCTAAATCTGATCCCAGCTGGGAATTGCAAGTGGTGTATTTGTGTGGCTGGATTTCAAGCAATACTGCAAATCTCTCGTTTATAATGCAGTGGATGTGGATGTGGATGTGTATGAGGTGACAAGGTATAGGCAATCCTTTTTTTTCCCTTTCTGTATTTTTCAGCTACAAGAATTTAAGCTTCTTTCAAAAATGAAATATTCAGCTGCAGTCCACAAGTCATGCTCTAGATAGTAATTTGTTTTAAAAATAGTTTAAATAATATTTTTGGAGAATGTTCGGAATAGCTATTGCATTGCAGAGAATTTTCCCTCTTGTAATCTGCTTGGAGTATGTTTTCTTATCAGAACAGCTTTTCAACTTGTCCTCGGAACATTTAATTTTCATTTTTGAATTGCTTAATTACAAATTATAAGTATTTGATAAAGCCTGCTGTTTTCCATAGGAAGAACTAAATGTGCTTTGAAAATGCTGAGCTTTATTTGGCCTTGTTTGCTCCTTTCCCTGTCTTGAATTTTTTCCCATCTATGTGGGTTCAGAAGGAATTTAGAGTACTTTAGTAATGTTCAGTGAAAACATTTAACATTAGACTGCAGTTTACTTTTTTGTGGGAGGTGTGGGGGTGTGGTGGGTGGTGATATTTTGTTAACCCTTACAAACTCTTTATGTGGTTAAGAGAATAAACAGCATGGCCAGGAACATGGCACAACAAAATGAGTTCCTAGTTACTTTACAGTTAATACAGATCATCTTCACTTGCTGGGTGACCTGCCTAGGCTTTGGAGGCAGGTCAGAAGGATTTCTGTATCACATCCTCTTGGCAATCCATGCAGTAATATTGATTGTAGCCTGTGGTAGATTCATACAAGATTATTGATTGGTCCTGCATTGAAATGCAGGTTATGCTTACCTACACTTGGTGTGGGTGTCTTAATTAAAAAACAGGGCAGGGAAGAGAGCAGTAAGAGGATAAAACTGTTCACTCTCATATGTCTGCAGTCTCCAGAAACTGATGAAAGCCCTTGAAGCTAATATGAATTGTTGATTAGTCAAAGCATTAACAATATTATTTTTCTCCCTTTATTATCAGCTGCTTGCAGTGGAGAGCTGGAACAGCACACAGAGAGACGAGGAGTCATCTACAGCCCTTCCTGGCCATCCAACTATCCTCCAGCCATAAACTGCAGCTGGTACATCCAAGGAGATCATGGAGATATGATAACAATTAGGTATGGCTGGATATTTGTGGAGGTAAAGCATTGCTTTGCTGAAACAAAACTAAATGGGAGTTTACCTGATACACCAATGTGAGGCTGTCTTCAGAGGCACTGGATGATCAAAGAGAGCTGAAAATGGTTACACTGGAACATGATTCCAGGTTGGGCACCTCTCTCTAGTTAAAAATGCTTCACTGTGGCTTGTTTCTGTAGGCTGCTCCTGACATCTGGGATTACAGAAGTCACTTGTGGTCTTTTAATGTATTTATCTTCACAATGCCTGTGTGAGATTTCATACAGCCCTGACATTTGAGGGAGTGGGAAACAGCAATATATTTACTCCCATTATATAGTCCCCCTTCCCTTCATTGCTTATAAATAGGAGTAGGTGAAGGCAATAAAACCTGCAACAGCTTCAGTGGACATGTAAAATTCTTAGGAAAAAAATACCATTTTCACCAATGTCTTGAAATGGTGCTATGCTTAATAGACAGTTGAAGACAATTATTGCTTATTCTTACTTGTTTACCAAAAGACACATGTTTTTCTGCTTAATATTTATTTCCAACAAATCAAATAATAGTTAGCATTTGTGGTACAATTTCAGCTCAATTCTAGAAAAATGCTCTTCAATAAAGACTAAAATGTACTGCAAATGGTTTGTTAAGAATGTTTAGGGTATAGCATGAGCATACTGTGAATGTGCCTAATTTCTCTGGGCTAGTGGTGGGGTCCTTCATGAGCCAAAAATTTCTTACTTAAAAAATAAAACCTAGGAAAAGTTTTTTGGGGAGTTTTAGCACTGTTACATTTGACACCATCTGCTCATTCTTTGCTCAGCTGCTTAAAAGGGTTGCAAAACCTCTTCAAGTGCAGATGCTCAGAAATTGAAAACAAATCTGCCACAAATGGAAAATAGGAAGGCTCCACCATCCGTAGTTCAAAATAGGAACTACTCACCAAAAGTCATGAAGTAAATACCTGCCTGCATTTGAAATTCATAAATAGAAACATGCTTTTAAACCCCATTACACTACATTGGATGTGGGGAATTTGTTTCAAAGCAGAAATTGTTGGAAGCTGACAAAGCAGACAAATGAGAGACAGGACTTGAATCTGGAGAATAATGCTGCAGTTTAGGCTGTGAAAATGTCCCAGATCCAGTTAGAATTAGGGCTCTCTTCTGCAAGTGTGAGTGTAACAGAGGCTGGGGAAACAACATATGAGGTGTGGCAGCTGGTAATAATGTGTGTACAGTTTAGATGTGTGCACAGCAATATGAATGGCAAGACTTCTGAATGGGTCTGTTTTCTCTCACTGAGTGCACAGCCATATCCTGCCCTCCTCTGCACATGCAAACAATAGGAACAATGTGTTTACATCCCAGGGATGTGTTGTGGTGGTGTGTTTGGGACTATGAATGTGCTTGGAATGACTCACTGCAGGGTATGAAATGCAGAATGTTACAGCATCTGAGGATTCCTTGGCAAGGCTGTTGCCCTTGCAATGGCAGGGATGTGAAAGAAGGAGCTGACTTGCCTAGGCTAGGAGGTTTCAAATGCAAACATGTTTTCTGCTTTCCAGTTGGGTATGCTTCTTATTCTAACAATGTGTTGGTAAGGGCATAAGAGTAGCTTTTTACATTTTCCTAGGAAAATCAAACACAGTTGTTGTGCTAACATCTGCATTTTGAGAGGTTTCAGAAAAGCCCATCTCCTTTGTGTTGTGTTACACAGTGTGCACTTCCTTTGATCTTGAATTCTCGTTGACAACAAGACAGCAGTGTTATATAAGAGAAATATAAAGTGAGATACAGCAGGAGTTATTAAGGGATAAAATTGCAATTGAAAGTATTTTTATTTCTAAACTGTTTGCACTTGGTGGTTATTTTTATAAACCTATTTTTCAGCAGCCTTCAGTAGAACACTGACCAGACCTACATGTGTATGTAAGATGCTGGCTTCTGTGGCCATCTCCTTTAGAAGCTATGTCCTCATGTCTGTCTTTCATGTGTTTTCTTCATATCCTCACATTTCCATGCCTATTGTTTTGCTCTATAGTTTAATTTTTAGAAATCCTTCAGGGAGCTCTCCCATGAACAGGAAGTTTATGTTCTTTAGGCTTATACCACTCTGTATGCATATTTCAGTACTTTCTTTCAGGTTTGTGTGTTGCTGATCAGTTGCTAGTTATTGTTTTGGAAACTATTTGATTTTCCCACCCATTTTCTCTATTTTTGTCCTTCTTTTCACAGAGGATTACATAAAACCACGTAAGATCATATAAACACATCATATGCAGTAACTGCCTCTGTACCATCATTTACAGGCTTTATAGGTTTATGTTTCCTCATATCTATGAAAAAAAATTGTTTAGCAGTTGCTGTTACTTGATGGTTGTAATTAACCCTGGTGTGGGTGGAGTATAAATTCATTATTTTATTACTGGAATTTAGGGGACTGCAAGTAAAATGTTTTCCATGTTCAGAATTCAAGATAAGAGTATTGAAAAGCAATCTACTTAGTGACCCACTCAAGCTGTCTGTTATTAATTGAGGTGAGGGGATCACCTTCATTGACTTTCACTTCAGTGGCTTTGAAAAAAAGCAATTGTCAGATACCATTTGAGTTTCAATTTCTGCATAAAATTGAGGCCTGTTCATGTATTCCTGCTGGTGTGTAATTGTGTGAAGAGTTAAAGGGACTGCTTCACAATCTGTTTACCAAATTCATAGTGTTTCAGAACTTGACATTAATTGGAGAAAACCTCACAATAGCCATTTACTTGCTCAGCCCTTGAAGAAATAGCCCCTGCTAGGCAGTGTCTCTTGTCTAAGGTTATGCAGTTAGCTGCTGCTTGGGAGCTGGGAGTGCAGTGGAGCTCTCCTGACTTCAGGTCCTTGTGCTTCAGTGGTTAAGCAGGAGTTTTTAATGAGCCAATTAAGTCATCAGTTGTTCACAGTCTACACTGTCTGTGAGAAGTTGGCAAATAGAAATAACTTTTCTTGCTTAATTGGTTGGGTTTATTTTGGGACTGTGCTTTACTGACCTATCCCTAATATTTATTCTCCAATTTTAAAATTAGTTGAGAGGGCCAAATTGGACATTTACTTTTTTATTTATTTACTAATTGCTTTCATTCAGATTTTGCATCCCATGTTTGTCCTGTCCAAGTTACTAAGAAAGCTTTCTTTTTCTTTAATCTGCAGTCCCTCGTGCCTAAATTACTGAAAGGGTTGTGGAGAATTCCCTACATTATTTATAGAAGTACTTTTTCTTCCCTAGCTGCTACTGTTCCTTTCAGTGCAGATGGCAAAAAACTAAGCTCTGCTAAGCATTAGTTTTGCAGGAAGTACATTTTTCTCATATATATAGATTATTAATGTGTGTTTATGGTAGTCTGGTTTAATGAAGTATTTTCCAGCAATGTAAAAATAGATAATAGGAAGATACCATGGTAGGCTGTTACTTCATGTGAGTACATAGGCAAAAACTGATATGTATGAGTAATACAGTAATTTCCTGGAAACCCTTGGAGGTCTATTTACTGTTGGTAACTTCTATTTCAGTATCATTTCACTGGAAAAAGAATCAGATGAGTTTACTCATTTCTGCAGAATTCAGTAAAAACAACATATAGTGCTGCATTTCTCAGTTCACACTGGGTTGTTCTGATCCTCAAATTCTGAATACTTTCAGTGTTTAATTGGCTATTGTTGTACTTCTCTATAAAAATGTGGAAGAGACATTCCAAGAGCAAGACAATAACATCTTTCAGGAGTGTCGCAGACATCTGTTCATTAAAAATCCTTTCTTAGGATTTTTCCTTCTGAGAAGCTGAGAGGCCTCAGGAACAAAATGTAAACAATGGTTATCTGCTGCTGTGGAATGCAACAGGTGTGTCTGTGATTGGCCCATGTTGGATATTTGTAATTAATGGCCAATCACAGTCAGCTGGCTCAGACTCTGTCTGAGACAGAAGCTTTTGTTATCATTCCTTCTTTTTCCATTCTTAGCCAGCCTTCTGATGAAATCCTTTCTTCTATTCTTTTAGTATAGTTTTAATACAATATACATAAATATAATATATATATATCTCAATATATATATATAATAAATCAAGCCTTCTGAAACATGGAGTCAGATCCTCGTCTCTTCCCCCATCCTCAGACCCCTGCAAACACCGTCACACCCCTGGCTGTCCTCCTTGCCCTTACTGTCCACGGTGAGGTTGATGGTCTTCTCGCCGGTGAAGGTGTCGTCGGTGATGGACACCTCCACCTCGTAGGCGCCCTCGTCGGCCAGCTGCAGGGGGCTGATGAGCAGCGAGCCGTTCTCCAGCACGCGGATGCGGTCGCGGTAGTCGGGCCGCAGGTTGCCGATGATCTCGGTGCCGATGGACTGGACCACGGTGACGGGTTTGTCCCTCTTCAGCTGCCACTTGACCACGGGCTTGTCGGCGCTGGCGCTGGCGTAGCGCACCGACAGCAGCGCCGCCTTGCCCGCCGTGCCCCGCACCAGCGGCGTGGGGCTGGTGATGTTCACCCCTGCCAGCAGACCTTGGGGTGTGGGGGGAGACAGCGGGGTGCCCAGCATGGAGGAAACAGGGAAACGCCAAGTGAGCACCCCCAAGGTGCCCAGCTTGGTTCCATAAGCTTTGCAAAGACGCACGTGTGACCCCAAAAGTGCGTGAGGGGTGATGTTCATCATTGCCAGCAGACCTTGGGGTGTGAAGGGAGACAGCGGGGTGCCCAGCATGGAGGAAACAGGGAAACGCCAAGCTGGAGCTGTGCTGAGCACCCCCAAGGCGCCCAGCTTGGTTCCATAACATTTGTAAAGATGCAAGTGTGACCCCAAAAGTGCTGGTGATGTTCACCCCTGCCAGCAGACCTTGGAGTGTGGGGAGAGACAGAGACAATGGGGTGCCCAGCATGGAGGAAACAGGGACACGCCAAGTGAGCACCCCCAAGGTGCCCAGCTTGGTTCCATAAGCTTTGCAAATACGCACGTGTGACCCTAAAAGTGCATGAGGGGTGATGTTCATCCTTGCCAGCAGACCTTGGGGTGTGGGGAGAGACAGGGGGTAGAGGAAACAGGGAAACGCCAAGTGAGCACCCCCAAGGTTCCCAGTTTGGTTCCATAAGCTTTGCAAAGATGAACGTGTGACCCTGAAAGTGCATGAGGGGTGGGAGCCCTCCTGCACTCAGATCAATGCAACACGAAAAAAATCAAGGAATCAGCCCCAAAATTGCTTTGGGCATGGGAGGTGGGTTGTCACAGACATCTTTTATGAAAAATCCTTTCCTTAGGATTTTTCCTCTTGAGAAGCTGAGAGGCCTCAGGAACAAAATGTAGACATTGATTATCTGCTGCTGTGGAATGCAACAGGTGCATCTGTGATTTGCCCATGTTGGTTGTTTCTAATTAATGGCCAATCACAGTCCAGCTGGCTCAGACAGAAAGTCCAAGCCACAAGTCTTTGTTATCATTCTTTCTTTTGCTATTCTTAGCTAGCCTTCTAATGAAATCCTCTCTTCTATTCTTTTAGTATAGTTTTAATATAATATATATAATAAAATAATAACTCAAGCCTTCTGAAACATGGAGCCAGATCCTCGTCTCTTCCCTCATCCTCAGACCCCTCTGAACACGGTCACAGTGGGCCAATGCAACCCCCTGGGAAGATGCATTATCACCCCCCAAAGCTGCATTGGGGGTGGGAGTGCTCCTGCAGCCAGGTCAATGTAACCAACACTTTGCAAAAATGCATGTGTCACCCCAAAAATGCAAGGAGGAGGAGTGGATGGCACACCCCCTGTCGCTGGGTTCTGCAAAAATGCATGTGGTGTCCCCAAAATGTGCATGGCTTGGGCAGGAGCTCTCCTGCAGCTGGGCCAATGCAACCCTTTGCAGAAATTTATCTATCACCCCCAAAAATGCAGGGGGAGTGCTCCTGCAGCCAGGTCGATGCAACCCTTTGCAAAAATGCACACATGACTGGCAGAAATGCAGGGGGTGGGAGGCAGGTTGAGGCAACCCTTGGCAAAGCTTCATCATTGCCCTGCAGAAACTGCCTGGGAGTGAGAGATGCCAGCACTCTGATCAGTGCAATGCCTTGCAAAGATACCTAAATTCCCCCAAAAATGGTGGGGGGGAAGGATTTTGTGTCCCACCCCCATCCCCATTGGATGCTCCTGTCCAGACAAAGCCCCCTCAGACAGAAAACTGCATCACGAGATGCACGTGCATTGCTCCTCATCGCTGGTTTTGAGCCAAAAAAGGCAGGGAAAAAGCGTAAAAACATGATTTTCTGAGGGAGGGCACTCTCCAAAACATTCTCCCTCCCCAAAATACCTTTAGCATCCCCGTCCTGACATCCCAGAGGTGCCGTCCGTGAGCCCCCCATACGGACACCGTCCCCCACAGCGAACAAACCCCATATTGAAGAGGAGAGGAGAGGGGGAAAACCAGCTGGGCTGGGAGAAGCAGGAGCAAGAAAGGCCTTAAACAAGCCCGAAAAGTCATGGGACCTATTGGTATGCAGCGTCCGTCCGTCCGTCCTCCCCGGCAGCGCCACAAACAGGCCCCGACTCGCCAGATTTGGGGGAACCCTCGCCCCACAGGGAAGGCCAGGGCAAGGGATGGGGATGTGGCCTTCCATGCATCCCTGCCCCCTCCCCGTGCGCTGCTCTTTAACTGTTTCTTCCCCTTTTTTAACCCTGCTCCTAGCTTTTTCTCCACTCTGGATAATAAAACAAAATTGGGGAGTTCATTAATAAATCAGGAAATGTTCAATTTTCCTACAGCATCCTTGGCTTAGGGACGGAGATCTCCCAGCCCTTTTTAACGGATTTGTTGAAAAAGCCCACCAAAAATCCTCATTTTCACACTATTTTGTGGCACAAATCCCTTTTTCTTTTTCTTTTTTTCCCTGCACTATTTTTTGGGGTGTCCTCACTGCAGCCCTGACTGTTTTTAGGGTCTAAATCAAAGCCTGCAAAAACCCAGTTGGTTTTGTTTTTCATCCATCCTCCCCATCTGAAGGGAAATGGGGCCTCCCCAGAGCTGCTTTTGGGTGCAAACTTTGGTAAAACGGAACCAAATTGTTGAAGGTGATTTTCTGTGTTGCCAGACCTGGGACGGGGTGGTCTGGGCCTCATTGAATTCCAAGAAGTGATAATTTAGAGAAAAAATTATGGAGAAAATGATGGAGAAAACAGAGAGTTGTAGTGGGATGGGCAAGCCTAGAAATGGGGTGAAAAATGACTTTTTAAGGGTAGCTGAAGAATGAGTAAGAGAAAATATTTGGAGATGCTAAAAAATTGGGAAAAAATGGGATTTGGGGAAGGAAAAAACCTGGGGAGAAGCTCAGGATGGGGGCAGCGCCAAATCCTCCCCGACATCAGGACCTGCTTGGCTCCAGAAAAGCGTTTTCCCCATTTTCATTCCCATTTTCCCCCCTTTTTTCCCAGCTCCCAAGCAGAGGGTACGCTCGACAGCGCAACAACCCTCCCTCAACCCCCCCCATAGGGCATCACCACCCTCACCACCCCCCCGGCCCGCTCCCTCCATCTGGACATCCCCAAAAAAACATGGAAAAAACGGGAAAACAGTGGGAAAACAGGGAAATCTGCGTACCTGCGTGCAGCGCCAGCAGCCAGGTCAGCGGCAGCAGCCCGGGGGGAGCGGGGTGGCCCCGCGGGGCAGCCGGCGCCGCCGTCGGTCCGGCTGTCCCAAGGGCGCTGGGGGGCAGCTCCCCGGGCCGTGCCCCCCTCGGCGTTCCCGTGCCGCGGGCAATACGGGGCGGGCAAGCCCGGCCGAGAGCCCGCGGAGCCGCGGCCCTGCCAGGCTGCCTTGCCTCCCGGGCCGGCTGCACCCGGCGGGTCGGGCAGGGCAGGCGAGCGGCAGAGACCGCGGGCAGCCGGCAGGGAAAGTTGGAAAGGCCTGGGGGAGAGCCGGGGCAGGGGGCTGGCAGCGGGTCGGCAGGCGCGGAGGAGGAGCGGGGAGAAGCCGCAGCGGGAGGAGCCGGAGGAGATCTGCGGGCGGCGCATCAGGCGCCTCCGGGGTAGAGGAGAGGGAGGACCCGGGCGGGGAGCACCGCTCCGGGTACCGGTGGCCGGGAAGGGAGAGCTCCGGCGGCATCCGGGGAAGGCGGGGGCAGCGCCGGTGACCTGCCGCAGATCGGCTCATCCGCCGCCGGAGGATGCACGGAGCGCCGGCCGCCCGCACGGCCCCGCCGCCGCCGCCTCCTGCCCAGGGCGGCTGCGGACAGCGGCGGGAGCGCCAACAGAGATAGGGGAAAGAACGCGGGGAAAGTTGTGCTGGCCGGGCGTAGGGCTGCGTGCCCCGCTGGGGCAAGAGGGCACCGCCGGCATCAGCGCGGAGAAAGTGGAGCTGGAAAGCAGTTTCTGGTCTCGCTGCCAGCGAAGCGCATTTTACCAGCTTTACGGGGATGAAGGGAAACTGGGAAAGTAACTCGGAAAAGTGAGTGGGATTTTCTTTTTTTTCCTTCCCTCTGTTTTGCTCCTAATCCGCAAAGAGCCGTTTAAAAGGAAAGCAAAAGCCGCCGTGTGCGCCCGCTGCTGGGAGAGGCGCGGGAGAGGAGCGCACTGCACACCGGCACCCTTGCCCACGCTGGGCGAGGGTGCGGGATCCTCTGCCCCCACACCATCGTGTACCAAAGCAGCTACTTATAGTAAACAGATTCATCATACGACAGAGCGCAGGAAGGTGAGACAGAAGCAGAAACAGAAACTAACACTGAAAGGAAGAAAGAAAAAAAAAAAAAAAGACAGCGACTGCGAATTACTTCCAGAGAAAGTGGGTGGATGTTGTGCAGCAGCGACCTGGGATTTTAGGGGATGCACCCTTATATTTTGCTTCTCTCCAGTCCGAGCCTCCCTTCTCCGGTGGCAGAAAGCGGCTGTACTCGGTACAAGAGGAGGAATAAGCAGGAGGGGTTCGGTCAGCAGTGCTTGCGGTGCCCTACTGATCTGCTTTAAGGATTTTTTTTCCTTTTCCTGGTGGATGTTTTCTTGACCTTGATTTTGAGACCTCTTACTTGCATCGCAGTTTTTGCGGCTTTATGTCCTTTGGCGAAAAGTGGAAAGGGGAAGGCTGGCTTCAGTGCTGAAAGTTGCAGTCGTTATTATTTTGGAGCCAGCATGTGCACCAACATAGTCTACGAGTGGCTGAAGACCCTGCAGCTCCCCCAGTACGCGGAGTCCTTCGTCGATAATGGCTACGACGACCTGGAGGTCTGCAAGCAGATCGGCGACCCGGACCTGGATGCCATCGGCGTGGCCGTGCCCCAGCACCGCCGCCGGATCCACGAAGCCGTGCGGCGGCTGAAGGAGGCGGACGAGAGGGCGGCGGGGCTCTACTTCACCCTGGAGCCGCCGCCGCCGCCGCCCGCCCCCACCGGGCGCTGTCCCCGCCG
>JAXCLO010000026.1:2922199-2954601 GCA_035583995.1 Arremon aurantiirostris | reverse complement strand
CATATTCTGTAAGCTAAGCAGTCTATTGGTTATACTACAATATCAGCTCTTCCTCATTCTTTAGAACTTACATTTCTTTTTCTCTCGTCTCTCTCACTACTTGTTATTGTACCACAGCTATGCTCAAGGACACAGTGTTTTTGCAGCTGCAGGGACTCAAATTAGCTACAGCCCTGTACTTTTCCAATTCCTGGTTAGCTATTATTCCAACACGAAGTGATGAAGGGAGAGTGAGCGAGGTCCAGCCAGCCTATCTGAGCAGTTTTTGGCAGTGCTAATCCTTGAGTGAGCTTTTTTCTTTTTGTATAACAAGGCAAGAGCTTTGTAGCCTCTTAAGTTATTCCAAGACCCATTTCTTGATGTTTAACTGACTGGAGCTGGGACAGCCCTTATCAAGAATGTTTCCTTCATGATGGATGACAATATGAATGTCTCTATTTATGGGAAGAATAACCCATGAGGAGAATTTATTTTTTAACTTTGAGGATTTGAAAAAATCTCTTTTCTCTGAGCTGAAACAGCTTATGGCAAGTTGATCTCACCCATTTGCAAAGAACCCAAGAAGGTAATGTCAATTCTATTAGAAAAATAATCTCCCACCAATAATAATAATAATAGGGGTGGAGAAGCAATCCTTTTGAGGCAAATTCACTGAGTAATTCCTGTGAATTTGCTCTTTTCTTCTCAGAGTTGAGATGTTAAACACTTTGCTATCAATACACGAATTATAAAGATTACTATTTCCTTTCCACTCTTGAAAAAAAATTAAGCAAGGGAAAAGCTGCAGTCGAGCATTATTACTAGAGGTATGTGTCCTTCAGAGAATACACCTGGGTTTTGATGAATACTGTCTCAAAGAGTGAGGCAGTGTCCATAGAGAAGATGTAGTGGGTTGATGCTGGCCAGATGCCAGGCACCCACCAAAGCTGCTCTATCGCTCCCCTCCACAGCTGGACAGGAGAGAGAAAAATTTAACAAAGGGTTCATGAGTTAAGGACCATGAGACACCATTCATCAAATACCATCACGGGCAAAACAGGCTCAAAATTAGAGACATTAATTGAATTTATTGCTAACAAAATCAGAGCAGGATAATGATAAGTAAAATAAACCCTTCAAAACACCTTTCCCCCACCCCTCACTCCTTTCCAGCTCTACTGTATCGAAAACAGGGCGCCCCAGACAAAGGAAATGATTGACATCTGATTCCATTGATTCAGAATGCTGAACAATTGCTTTATTAAAACTATATTACATTATACTATACTAAATTACATCCTAAAGAAAACACATGACTGTCTCCCAACAGTCAGGACACAGCTTTGACCCAATAGGCCAATTAATACAACTATCACCGGAGTCCAATTAAGAACTCACTTCAGGTAAACAATCTTCCTAACACATTCCACATGTGCAAAAACAACAGGAGCAGCAAGTAGAGATAAGAATTGTTTTCTCTTCTTCTGAGTTTCTCCAAGAATAAACCTGGGAGAGAGAATGATCTCTCTCTCTCTGTTGAGAGAAAGTGAATGCCACATTTGGTGTTCTCCAATAGTTTGTTAGATAATACACATTTAAGGAGCAAGCACAGGGATGGAGTCTGAGTATTGTGGCAAAGTGGAGATACTCATGGGGAGAGGAGGGTGTAGCAATCTCTGGGGTGTTGTGCAATGCTGGTCTCTCCTGTGTGTTGCAGGCCTCTGTGCTGCAGAACATCCGCACGGCCATGCGCAGGCAGATGCGGCGCCACTCCTCACGGCGCAGCTCGTCCCGCCGGCGCCTGGGCCGGCTCTGGAGCAGGCTGTTCCACAGGCCCCGGGTGAGAGGACAGATCCCCCTGCTGACACCTGCCCGCACCTCCCAGACCACGCTGGGGGATGGCATCATCAGCAGTGCTGCTGGGACTGCTCGGAGCCCTCCCCCTTCCCCAGCAGCACCCAGCTCCGAGGCCAATGGCCAGGCCAGGGGCCCACAAGAAGCTGGATGTAGCAGCCTGCAGCCAGAGACTGAAATCACAGAGCCATCGCCTTCCAGCACCTTCCAGCCAAATACTTGCACAGCAGCACACGCAGAGCCTGAGGCTGGACACACCAATAAATCTTTAAGTGCTGACTCTGACCGAGAGCTTAAGCAGTGCAGTAAAGCAGATACAGGAAAGGCTTTCAGAGATCCTTTATCTGAAAGCGTTACAGAAACGATCCATGGAGGGTCAGTATCCAGGAGGACTGTCCCAGAGGACAGTAGTTTAAGTGGAAGTCATCCACTGAGTGAAGATCCATGTAGATTACCCTTAAAAAAGTGGGAGTCTGGTTATCCAGACAGCCCTATGAATGTTCATATCCAAGTGAATGGACAAAACCAATGTTGCCCTAACTCACACCAGGAGGAGCCTTTGGGTGTTCATGCAGCTTGTTGCCATTCTGTGGAAGTGCCAATGTTACAGTCATCTACTTCCCTCTCTGAAAACAATACCAGTGATGATGAATCTTTACTTGTTTGCTAATAAAAATTTTTGTTTTGTCCATGTAAATTTTGTAGCTTCATTGCTTTTGTGGCAGTGCACTTCGATGGTAGGTGGTATGTCTGTGCTCCCAACTTGCTCACTAAAAATGAGTGTGCTTTAATGCCACAGAGAGTGCAGTACAGGGCTAAATGGGACATGTTTATGTCACTGTTGCTATTCCTGAAACTGCAGTGGGGCACAAGTAGGCCAGTATGTGGTGTTACAGGCTGGGAGAACAGGAATGTGTCACTGCAGTTTGAAGCCATCTCCATCCTCTGGTATTTCTTTTGTACTTTTACTCACTCTGCATTCAGTGTTCCTTTGCCTTTCAGTGGTCTTACTGAACTAGAGAACTCTGCTGGAACCTGGGGCAGACACTAGTCATTGTAACTCTGAGGACTAAGCTACAAATAACATTGTCTTTTTAGGCATAATAATTTAATGAAAATTTAATAATTTTAATTAAACATGCTTAGGAGGAATTAAAATCCCTTTCTCTCTTATGGAAACTGCTCACTTCTTTTGCTCCCTTCAGGAATGTTTTGATGGCCATATGAACCTTAAAGCATCCATGAAATCCAAATTTTCTGTGTGGAATACCCAGAATGAAACCAGGTGTCTTAGCTACTAAAGCTTTGTAAGGAGAGAGTAGCAGTGTTCAGTGTAAGTGCAGTGCATTGAATCTTAGTTGCAGCAATATTTCTTTCCGGCATTGTCATGTGTTGCACTTTGTTCATGGTGATGTTGGGAGTGTTGCAGAATTGTTTCCTCCTTCTCTACCCTTTGTCCTCTCCTCCCTTGTGTTTTTCTGAGTATGCTGGTACCACTTTGAGAGTGCCTGAAGGACCCTGAGGCTTTACAGCTCCTTGGGGCTGCACTGAGAAGTGCTGAGCACTTGGTCAGACTTCTGGTTTATTTTGAAATAAAATCTGTCTCACACGTTGCTTGTAAATCTGCTACTTAAGTGCAGATGTATAAGCCAGTAATTTTATTTATCTTTTATTTTTAGAGAATGTTATTTTGCTTTTTTTATTTTTTTTCTTTGTAGAACTGAAATACATCAGTGCCATTTTTAAAGCTGACGCTGTGTAGATTGTACACACTTACATGTAAACAGGTGCCTTTTTGGTTTTTAGAGTGTTATTAGAAGTAATTAAGTTATTTACCTGTAAGAAGGTGGCATTGCTTAACGAGGAGTCCCTGCAGAATGCCAGAACTCTGCTGGGTGATGGCTTGGTCCTGTTGTGGTGGCCAGACTGTCCCTGCTCTGACAAGAGCTCTTCAATTCCCCCCTGACATAGTGACATACAAAAATGCTTTATAAAGGAGGTCACCAGGAGGTTGATGCTGCTGCTCTGTAAATATCTGAGTGCTCCAAAACCTGTTTGTTGTTGTGGGAATTCAGGTTGTGCAGAGTTATTAACTGAACCTGTGAAATTTGGCATCTGTGGGCCTGAGTTGTGCTGCTCACAGGACTTTCCTGGCTGTAGAGGCAAACAGACTTCTGCAGTGAACAGTTTACATCAAAGTGTCACAGATTTTTTTCCTTTAAATGGGATATATTTTGTCCTGGATCTTTCACTAGGACTCTTTGAGGGACTCCATTGAAAAAAACAAGGAATAGGACTTTTCCTACTAAAATGTAATACAGAAGAATTAAATAGAAGTGATTTTTTTTCCTCTTCTATTGCAAATTGGTTTCATACTGTGCATTCCAGAATTAGAAGATTCAAATTCTTGAGGACATTAATCCCAGGAAGGGCTTGTAGCAAAATGCATAACAAGAGTTGTAGTTGCATTAAATAAATACTGCTCAGTATTTTTTCCAGGTTCTTCTGTGATCAGAACTCATTTCATCAAAGAAAATGCACTTTTGAAAGAGATCTTGCTTTCCTAGCATTTGTAAACATTTTGGGTACATTCCACTTGTGCAAGGCCATGTACTGTAGTCATTGCACTGCCAGAGTATTGTTTCCATCAAAGGCTACAGGTTTTAGTGTCTTTATTTTTTTTGTCTAGAGGTAATTTTAAATCCATAGCCTTGTATGTGTAAGGTAGTTAAGTACAGCTGGGAGAAAGATTAAAGGTTTATTTTGTGTAGATATGAAGGACCTTAGAAATACATGTATATTTGTTTCTGTTACAGAAAAATATTTCTATAATAAAATAATGCTGATCATGCCATGCCTTAAACCATCACCATCATAAGGCTCATAAAATTGAAATATGTACTTCAGAGTGCTGCTGTATTTTGGGAGCAACCCTGAACAGCTAAGATGTGTAACTTCCCATTATTTCTTTGGTGTATCATACATATTTTATGTATTGATTCATTTGGCAACTCGGTGAAAATTTTACTGAGAAGGTTTTACTTCTAGAAACTTAAGAAAGTCCAGATTAATGAAAATTTGATGTTGAACCATAGAGAAGTATTCACAGCCCTCCTTACTGAACTATATACAGCTTTGCATCAATGAGAAATACAAGCCTGGTGCTCTTTGTAAGCACTGACTGCTGTGTGCTGCAGGGCAGGTTTCTCTCCTAGCTCATACCTTGCAAGGGAAGAGCCACAAATTCAGTATTAATTTCACAGAAGAAATCTCTCTGCACTGTGAGCACAAAGAGGTGCAGTGCCCTGGAATGTCAATACCTGTGTAAATCACAAAGTCTGCCTTAGTGTGTGCCCTTCTGCCATCTCCTGCAAGTGTTAAACAGGGACTCAACCATCCTTGAAGGCATCTCAGTTCTGGCTCATATAAACTGCCTCCCTGTATTCAGAACTTCTAAAATTAGAAAAAAGTGGAAATACAACACTTTAAAGACTTTACAACCTTAAGTTAATCGGCTAGTAAACTTTTCAAAAGTTCTGTTACTTTAACAATGTTTATCTGCATTCTTTAAGGATTTTTGTAGACAGGATACAAAGTGCTTAAGCTGTTTGGTTGATTTTGGTTTTTTAAGATACAAAATTCCCCTGTCCAAGCAAGCCAAACAAAAAAAACCCAAACAACCCTTCTAAAAAACCCCTTTCCAGAAAACCTCTCTGAATAGAGAAGAATAGCAACTGGTTTAAAAAGAATGCAAGCTCATGGGCAGCATAAAGGGGAAAGTGATTCTCTTAATATTTCCTTTATTGCTGTTAAAGCAGAGAATATTTCTGTTAGAAATTCTGGTACCTTCCTGCTTGTCTGTTACTCTGCAACATCCCTTAAGCACACTTGTTCTCTATTTCTGTTATCTGCTTTTTGGCTTTTTTGTTTGTTTTTAATTTGTGTTGTATATATTAATTTAATTACATTTTACCATAGTGTGTGTGCGGGCAGATGATTCAGGTATGGCATCATGTTTGTCAGTGTCTGCTGCTGCTTCCTGGACTACTGAGCAAGATACTGAGCCAGAAAGATGCTGGGCATCATTGTGCTTTGCCTTGCTTTGGATCTCTTGATTTTTAATAAAATTTGACATGTCCAGACCCTGTGGGTTCCTGACTGTCACTCATAATACCTAAGCTTGAGGATTCTTAAACTCTGCTCCCATGGTCTTAGTTTGACTCAGACTCTTATGTGTCAACCCATGACTCCATGTGTGGACAGTAATTTGATGGGGGAGGGTGTATTTTGGTTTGGTTTTGTACCTTGTTTTTTTTTATCATCTGCTTTTTCTGGTAGCTGAAGCTGGTCAAAGGGAGGTATTTTAAATAATACATGTGAAATCTTGGTTCTAGGAAATTCACTGTGGTGTACAGCTGCCTTTGATGTGTATGTATGCATATATCCCAACCAAAAAAAAAAAAAAAAAGAAGCTCTGAAGTGTATGACTTTTAGGGTGGTTAAAGAAATAATTTCTGAAGTACAGCCTCTCCTCCTTCTGAGGCCAATGCTTGTTTTGCTGATGCTTTTCCTTCCTCATATCTTTGAACTGCTGCTGGTTCTGTCCTGCTCTTTTTTCAGGAGAAGGTGAAAGCTGAATTATTTTGTGTTGACTGTGTTCCAGACTTGGAAATCTGTATCTGTATTGAAGAGAATTGGACAGACTTCATGATGAGCCCAGATTATGAAGGATGGAAGGACCCAGCTTGTTGCACAGGGATACCACCTTCTAGCCTAGCAGAAAGGCTTGGCTTTGCTGTGCTTTGGGTTTGTTTTGCCATGAAATGCTCTTTCAGCTACAGGAACAGAAGCATTAATGTTTCAAACCATACCATCATACCCTGATGTGAGGCTGGAGTGAGAATAACCCAGGAGATGAAAATAGAGTTGTAAATGATACCTGAGTGTTTTGACAGCCTGTGCAGTACAATAGGTATGTCTTAAACCAAGAGACAAACTTGAGAAACCTGAAGGGAATTGGGTACTTTGAAGACCTTTCTCTGAGAGGAAAAACTGCCTTTGCTTATTTAAGATTTTTGGACTTGGCTAGAAGTTGAGTTTTAATCTCCCAGGTAAGTGCCAGGATTTAAAATCTGGTGCAAATAGCTGTCTGAACCTGAGCCTTGCAGGCAGCACACCTGGTGTCCTGTGTTTTGTCAGTTTGTCACCCTAGCAAACAGCTCAGTGAATTGTTCTTCCCTCTTCAGATTCTGGCTCTTTAATCCCTGCTGGCTGCAGGGATTAAATGGTTACCAAGGCTAAGGTGAGTGGTGGAGGTTTTCATTTTATTCCCTTTTGTTCTATGTGTTCCCTGCTTTATGATGCTCTCTGGATCTCCCTCCCTCCCTTCCATCCCTGTCTCTTACTGTAGGACTTTTATGACAAATTTGGTTTTGGCCTCTCACTATCTTCTTACTCACTCACTTTCTAATCCTTCTTCTTGGATTTTCTTTCCTTTTCCATTTTCCAAGTGCAGAAGTTTCTCATTGAACATAAAGCACTGGTGAGAGGTGTCAAGGACCAAGGACAGGAGGTTTAAAAACCAGAGTTCAGTTTGCCTGTACTCACAGCTGGAGGTGGAGAGAGGACACATATCTCTGAACTGTAAAGCTTCAGGAAAAGACAAATTCTAAGCAAAGTTTACCTTCCATTTTTGTTTCAATATCTCTCACAGAACTCCTCAGCAGGTGAATAACTGTGAGCAATTTCTGGTTTGGTTCTTGGTACAAAGGGGCTTGAAACCAAATGATTTTCCCCAAGTTTTAGCAGTAAGTGAAACATGAGAAATCCCTTGACAAAGGCCTCAGAATATGAAGTGTGGGACAGCATGCATGTCTGTTGAGGGCTAGTTGGTTGTTCATGTGTTGTCTTTCCTTTGAAGGTGAATTATTTTGTTTAACTCAGTTCTTAGCACATTTTTCTCTCAGTAGCTTGTTTGGAGCTGGACTGTGGCTGTGGCTCTGTCCTGGGCCCTCAGCCCACCCCAGCCCACCCCAGGTAAAGGTGGCCTCCCTTGGTGCCACCAGCCCCTGTCCTGAGGCTGGCAGCTGCCCCGGGGGTTGTTCATTTGTTGTCTTTCCTTTGAAGGTGAGTTATTTTGTCTAACTCAGTTCTCAGCACATTTCTCTCACAGCATTAGCCTGTTTGGAGCTGGGCTGTGGCTCTGTCCTGGGCCCTCAGCCCACCCCAGGCAAAGATGGCCTCCTCTGGGGCCAGCAGCCCCTGTCCTGAGGCTGGCAGCTGTGCCAGGCCTTGTGCTTTCACAGTGATGGAGGGTGGCAAAGGAAATCTGCTCTTGTGGTTTTACATTTTAGTTAAATAGTTTGCTCTGTCTCACCCCTCGAAAATGTAGGGTTTATTGCAGGCCAGGTTTATTGATCCTCCCATGAAGCCTCATGGATCTGTAATGCCATTGGCCCAAGGCTTATCCTGTGCCCATTTTTAATCTCCCTGGTAAACTGTGAGGGGACACCGCAGATCCTCTCTTGGCCCTTTTCTCTCTTGGCCCTTTTCTCCCCAGGCTCTCCCTCTCTCCCTCCCGTTCCTCCCCTTCCCCCCTTCAGGAACCATGCTGCTCCCGGGGTGGGACCCCAATAAACCCTCAGCTGATGAGCCCCTCAGGAGCCGTGTGGAGTCTCCTCTCCTTGCCTGCTGCTACCAGCGAACACACAGCCCCCCAGGGACCCCTCAATCCAACTGCAACATGCTCTGCATGGTTTTGGATACGTCTTTTGGAAAGGTGCTTCCAAGTCTAATGTATTATTAAATACACAGGGACTCGTGTCCTTAAGTGGAGGAAGGCTCTGGACTGAAACAGAGCTCTGAACCCAATCCCCCACTTGGGCCTGTTCCTTCAGAGCTGGGTTCCATGTTCCTTGTGGGTCCCTCCCAACTCAGAATATTCTGTGATTCTGTGAGTCTCATCCCTTGATCCTTCTGAGATCAAACTCTTCTGGTTTATGTACTAGTGCGAATGGAAGACAATAAATTCCTTTATGAAGTTTTTGAAAACTCTTGAGGGTGGCCAGGCCAGCAGAAGCTCTGCCTCGTTCTCCCTGTGCTTCCCAACTGTGCTCACCCAGCTCCTGGAATTTTATCTTCTCCACTTCTGTCTTACAAAGCATATAGCACAGTGATGATGTATCTGTTGCCACTGTTTTCAGTCCTGTCATAAATCAGGTAAGAATAATCCAATCAATTTTTTACTGACTTTGCCTTAGGCTGACTTACAGGTGATACTCCCCAGAGTACTTTCTGCATTACAGCCCCTAGTATTTTATGCTATATAAATATATAGGCTTACATAGCATTGCATTGCTATTCAAGCTTTATTTTAACTCCTTTCTGTTGGAAGCAGCTTGCCTTTCTGTATCAAGTATCACAGTTCTCTCAACATGCTGGTAGTGTCAGCTGCTTCAAGGCTTTTTGTTCAGTGGGCTTTAAAATTATGTCTCCTTTGGGGCTAATTGCTTTGTCTTTGGGAAAAATCTCTCTTATGTGGATTGAGTGTGCTGCTAAATTTCATTTAGCATATGAATTTAAATTTCTAATTCTGTACATTGATTTCTGTGGTTAGAAATTCTGCACATTAGGCACTAACCTTAAAGCAAAGGCTTTAATGTATGTGATGCTGGGAGCAGAGATGAAGCTGTTCCTAAAAATGAAACACTGTGGAACACTTTTTGGGGATTGGCATGTAATTCAAAGATAAAGTCTAGTAAATCAGCCTGTTCTAAATTAAGCCTTCTGATTTAAGGCCAAATGTTGTTACTTTTAAAGCATGTCAGTATAACTAGGAAAAACTTGAACCAAACTCAATTAACAATTATGAGGAAATTTGTTCTTTAATTTTGCTTTTGATTTCCTTATATAACAGCCAAGAAAAGCCTTGGTAGCTGTTGCAGCATTACTACTATTACTATTATTAATATTTTCTCATTACCATACAGACTTGTCTCAAGAGCTGCAAAGTTTCCTTGCTGGCTGATTTCCATACCTTAATTGTTTAAACAAATAAAAATAAACCCATGCCAAAACTTAGCAGTTATGAAAGCAATCAGTAATTCTGATGCTGTAGTACATGTAGTTTTCCCACTAACTAGTAAAGGTATTGAAAGAATTAATCTGTTGGAAATTATACCTCAGAAAGTGGATTTTGAGCTATGGAAAAGGAGATTCAATCATGAGAGCCTCTGATATTAGTTAAAGGTTCAGGAGCTCCTTAGCCACAGGGAGGTCTGCTCTGAACTTTTCTTTTAAAAGCAAGCTGAATATTTATGATTTCCATTAACTAACTATATATTCATGCTATTATTGAAAATGTGGAATCTTTCTCTACAAGTGTGTGTATATATATATACATACACAAACAACTCCTTTTTTCTAGCTAAATATGTATTTTAATCTCTTACAGTTAACAGCTTTATACAAAGAGAAGAATGTAAACTGTTTCTTTTTAGTGTCTACCATCTGAAAGATGGAGATTAATAGAATTTTAATATCTAGATATAGATATTATTATTTTATTACAAAAGTATTTCTGAATAATTAACTAAGATAATGAATCCATAATTTTTGTGCCAAGGCCATGGAAAGATACTTTTTAAATTACATTCAGATGGCTGTTACCAAGGCTACTGAATGTGATAGGTTTTGTTTTCAAATACTGTGAAAGAACAGTAGCTCAGTGCTGTTCTCACATCTTGCATTTTTAGAAGATTCCCTGGTGTGAAAGTGGCCATACTGCTACAGTAACAAATCTCCATATATTTATTAAGTGCATGATTTTTTCCCCCTAGTGTATGGCACAAATAAAATATGCAAAACACTTTCTGAGGAGCGTCTGATGTGTGAGTGATACTTGGCTGAGCCCAGCTGGAGAGGGGAATTGGTCTCTGGAGCAGTGTGACAGCACCTGACACCTGTCAAGAGACAGGAGCAGCATCAGGGTCCTCTCTGTGCTTCCCTTGAGCTCCATGCTGAGCCTGCTGCAAACTCCTGCACATCTCCATCCTCCCCAGGTGGCATCTGGAGCAGGCTGAGCTCCCTGGGTGCTGCAGGAGCCCTGTCCCATCAGGGATGCAGGAACCCCCTCCATCTCTATATCAGGGCTTCAAAACTGAGAAATCTGGGATTTACATCACTGCAAAATTGAGATACTTGGGATTTACATCTCTACAAATCTGAGATACTTGAGGTTTAGATCTCTACAAAACTGAGACACCTGAGATTTAGATCTCTGCAAAACCGACACTTGAGATTTACATCACTGCCAAACGGAGATATTTGAGATTTAGATCTCTACAAAACTGAGACATTTGAGATTTAGATCACTACAAACCTGAGACACTTGGGATTTAGATCACTGCAAAACTGAGAATCTTGAGGTTTAGATCACTGGAAAACTGACATACTTGAGATTTAGATCTTTACAAAAAGGAGATACCTGAGATTTAGATCACTACAAAACTGAGATACTTGAGATTTACATCACTGCAAAGCTGAGCTACATGAGGTTTAGATCACTACAAAGCTGAGATACCTGAGGTTTAGATCACTGCAAAGCTGAGATACCTGAGAGCTAGATCACTACAAAGCTGAGATACTTGAGATTTAGATCTCTACAAAACTGAGATACTTGGGATTTAGATCTCTACAAAAAGGAGATATCTGAGATTTAGATCACTGCAAAACTGAGGTACTTGAGATTTACATCACTGCAAAGCTGAGCTACATGAGGTTTAGATCACTACAAAGCTGAGCTACGTGAGATTTAGATCTCTACAAAACTGAGATACTTGGGATTTAGATCACTGCAAAATGGAGCTACCTGAGATGTAGATCACTACTCTGTACCTTTTTCCTGTGTCCCACAATGATGCTGGAGGGTGCAGGGGTTGTTGGTGCTTTTACTCTGCAGTCTGTGCTCAGTGCAGCCCTGGCTGAGCTGCTCTGTGGAGCTGGGCTGGGGGTGCTGTGCTCCTCAGGTGTGTGGAGGGCTGAACCCCTTTGGGTTGTACCTTCCTGGGCACTCACCCCACCCAGGGACAGCAACAGGTCTGTTTGTGCTCTCTTGATTTCTGTACTTGGATTTTGTGTTGGGAGCTGCCCTAGTTTTGAAATGCCTAAATTTGTGTGTCTCTGGTGGACCCTCATGGTGACTAAAATCAGTATTCCAGAGCTGTGTCTGTGCTGCTTTCCCCTGCTGAGCAAGAATGCTGCCAGAAAAAAAAAAACAAACCCCAACCAGCTCCTTATTTTACATTTTATTTTTTTCTCTTTTTTTCTTTTTTTTTTTTTTCTTAGGGAATAACTAAAAGCTACAGAGGCCATAAAGGATGTAGCTCATTTTATGGGCTTCACTATTGGTGCTCTAAAACAATTTTTTTTTTCCAGAAAAACTTTTTTTTTTTTTTCAAAAATCAGCATGTAAACAAGAAGCCACTTCAGCCTCAAAGGCCACGCTGGTGTGATTTCCTCACTGCTGTGTCGCTCACCAGCCTCCAGGAGTGGGAGGAGGAGGAGTGGGAGTGCTCTTCCTCTGCACTTCCACACTGAGGGTACACCACAAAACACAGCTTCTGCCCCCAGCACGTCAGGGACTCTGCAGGGAGCAAATCACCAGCGTTAGCGGGGTTAATGGGGGCTTCCAAACAAAAATGGGATGTTGGAGCAATCCCCTGTGGGCAGGAGCTGCACAGCCCTGCTGCCCCCTGAGTGCCCCTCCCTCCAGCCCGTCTCCCTCCAGCTCAGTCTGCAGAGTGCTCCTGAAGCAGGGCAAATGAAGGTGGGACACCTCTAGGGACACCTCTAGGGACAGCCTTCCCCAGCCCCTCACAGAGCTGCCAGTGCTGCCCATGGCAGCCTGATGGGATGGGAAGGGGATGGGGATTGGGATGGGATGACAGCCAGCCCTCCTGGCACTGTGTCAGCCCAGCTGCAGTGACCACTGGCCAGGGGGAGCTGCTGGCAGTGCAGCCAAGTGCAGCTGACAGAAACCCTCTAGAGGGTTGCAGTGTTGCTTGTTTGAAAGTCCTCACCTTGGAGCAAAGTGATTAAGAACCAAGCACAACCAAAACATAAAAGACTGTTTGCAGTTTCAATTTTATATGAGGGGTAACGTGAGTCTTTGTAAGAAACACTTGAGTATGAGATAGCTCATCATGTCACCAGGGCTTGGTGCACAGGGGGAGGAGGCAGGGCAAAACAAACTCTTCAGTCCCTTGGTGACTGTCCATTCAGTCTCTGTGTGTATAAAATGACACCCTGTGTATTTGCTGGGGCAGGCTGCGGTGAGCAAGACAAGTGCATGGGCACAGAGGCATGAGAGGAGGCAAATGTACCCAGGAGTGTGCAAAATAGCTGCCCAAAGCAAAGCAGTGCCTGGCCAGCTTGTGCCCAGGGGCTGCCGTGGCTGGGAGGGGTGGCCAGGCTCCTGAGGCAGCTCCCTGCCTGGTTTGGTGCCAGCAGGGAGGGCAGGGAGGCACACAGTGCTGCCTTACCTATTAGCCTATTTACACACTTTGGTTTATTTCTCCAGTAGACTCCAAGGAAGAACACTGGCACTCCAGTTAGAATGATAATGAGTCCAACCCCACAGACAACAGGCTCGGAGTAGAGGCTGAAGACCAGCAGGAATGCCCAGAAGGCCAGGTAAGTGATGGGGATGAGGAGGTTCACCTGCCAGGAGAGAGCAGAGCAGAGCAGCACTGTGCAGAGCAGCAGCAGGGGCTGGGGGGCTGTGGGGGCTGCAGGCAGGGCAGGCTCCAGCCCCCCCAGGCTGTGCCCCCTTCCCTCCACCACTGTTCCCCTCTCTGCCCAGCTCACAAGGGATCTGCCTGTGTACCCTTCTGTTACACTAATGGCACTCTGGGACATGGTCTGGGAGGTGTTCCCACCCCACTCCATCCATTGCAACCAAGAGGTTGAGCTCTAATAGTGTCACCTTGATAGGTCTGAAGATTTTGGGTTTCTTCCAGCGTAGAACAATCAGGCCAATAATTGTCACTCCATAGCAGAGGTAGTTAATGAAGGACACATAGTTGATCAGTGTGTAGGTGTCTCCAACAAGCATGATGATGAGTGTGACCAAACACTGCAATGAGAGGAGCACAGCCTTCTTCAGCCATTACTGGGAAAGGTAGCTTAAAAACAACAAAACCAAGCAAAAATCCCATTGTTAATTAAAAATCCCATTGTTTGTGGCACCTGCTGGGCATATGCTACTTTCTGTGGCTCTGTTCCTTAACCCAGAGCTGTGCCACCAGGGCTGGGGCTAAAGGGGTATTTGGGGTGATTTGGGGCATGCTGAAGCCAGAGGGTCTGTGTAAAAATACCCTGTGCTGGGTGCTGGCACAGGTGTCTCTGCTGCCCATAGGCAGGCAGGGCTGGGAAGGCTGGCAAAGCTCCCACTCCACCTTTTTCTGTGAAGTGTTTTAAGAGCTGCTGAACCTTGTGGTGAGGACTCCAGGTGAAAAGGGTTTTGTAGACTTTACATGCTGTGTTTCAGGCACTGTGTTGTTGCAGGTGCTCTGTATTTTATAAAGAATTAGAGGTTTGCCCTTGCTCCTGCTGGCTCATGTCACAGCTAATCAGCATCATGAATCTTATGAGCATTACTACTGTTTGGAAACTGGCAGATGGATGGTGGACATTTCCATGCTTTTGCTTGCTTGCTTTTTGAACTCTATGTCTGCCTAATGCTGATAGGGAATTGATTTTCACCTTTTTGCTTTTATATTCTCTCTATATTCTGCACACATACATTTGTAGGGCTGTAGCCTATTCTAGTATTCATAGCTAGCTTTTTACGTACTCTGTTAGACAGAAAGATGAAATAAATTCCCCTGTGGGTCCAAGCTGGGGCTCCAAGTTTAGATTTTCTGGGAAGCCAAGGCTTAAACCAGCTCTCCAAGACACATTTTCATTAACAAAGTTTAGTTCCTGTCTAATTGAGTGGAGGGGATTGAAAGGGTTGAACTGAGGGGGAATCACCTCATCATTTATGCCTCTGATTGGGGTTTCTTGTTAGTTATGCTAATTTGCTAAACATATAGAAATTGTATGCACTTTAAACATTAAGTGTGCATCTTTGTTGCTTTCCACCAAGTTATGCACCTAAGAATCCTTGTAAAGGTAACTCCTCTTTAGCACCTGTGTCTAGCTTGTGATTTTAGGACCAGCAAAAAGGCATCAATACTGCAGACCCAGGAGAGCTGAGCTGGGGGCCAGGGCACTGCTCCTTGAGCTCCCCACCCACCCTGGTACCCCAGGGGCTGAGCACTCACCTGCACAAAATACCAGCCCAGTGAACGCTGGGGCCCAGAGCCTGAGGGAAACTAAATATCCAAATCCCTCCAGACAGTGCTCAAGGTTTGGTTTATGTTGATCCAGGCTCCCTTTTTTCTTAATTTGCTGTTTCAACAGTACATTCCTCCCAGGAAGGAAGGTTTCTACACCTCCAGCAGAGGAATTAAGCACCACCATAACCAAACACCCTGTTGGTCCCTCTGCTCCCCTTTTCAAAGGCTTGGAGGCTTGGCAGGGGGATTTCAACACCTTGAACTGTCTGAGCACAAAATGGATTTAAAATTGGGCACTGTCTCATACCACTACCATATAACACAGGCTGTGCTGTCCCCTGCAGTGTGCACTGTGTCACACAACTGAAGGCTTTGCAGGGATGGCACTGGGAGTGGCACAATGCCACTGGTGTGTCAGATCCACTCACAGGGTGGTGCCAGCCCCTGTGGCTGAAGAGGGGCTGTGGAGGGACAGAATGTAAGAAAATAAAGATAGTGCAGAAGGCAATCTCACCCCTGAGGAGCTGTAGCTGTACTAATCACCAAAGATTAGGAACAGCCCTGCCCTTAACAGGGCACAGCTGTGTCCAATAAGGATGAGGGCTATAAAAGAGTGGGTTTGGTTGAGAAGAGAGCTGGAGTTTGTTGGTTGTGCTGTGAAGAAGACGTTGGAGTCAGTGCTGTGAGTAGCTGTCCATGAGAAATCACAGAGAAGGTATGGGAGCTTTGCAATAAGATGATAACAAGGGGGTGCTGCCCTCCAGCTGGCCTGGCCACAGCCCCCTGGCTGGCAGCCACTCCCCACCATCCTGCAAAAAATCTGCAGCCCAAATTTTACATTTAGCTTGGCCCCTTGATTTTTGGCAGTAAAATAGTAAATCAGTAAAAATAAAGGTCTTACTGGTAGTGTTGAAATAGCCATTCTTGGTGTACAAACAAACTGCTCTCCATGCAGAGAGCTAGGTGTGATTCCATGGAAGAGACAAGGAACCTGATGTATTAATTAGGTTGGCCTGAAGTGTGGTTCTGTTTGCTGCTGTAGCTGCCTACACTATATTATTAGTATCTTTCTATTTGTTAAGAAATAAATATTTCCTAGCAGCATTTGGTGTGCACTGAGCTGCATTAAAACACCTTCAAATGATGAATTAATGTGCTATGCTGGTTCTGTGATTGGCACTGTGATTCAAGGAGGGTGGCATGGCATGGATCAGCTAGCTCAACAGGCAGCCTGCTGTTTTTGGGGCTGTTCCACAGAGAAACAGCCTCTGACACTCAGCTGTTGTTTCAGCTGATGCATTTTTAAGGACAAAGGAGTTCTGCCCCTGTAGAACAGAGGATCCCATCCCATGATGGCTGCCCAGGGTGGTTTACCCCCAGCCTTCAATGGACAATACACAAGATGTTTGTGATGGGGCACTAAGCCCCAGGAATGCCATAAAACCTCAACAAAGTCCAGATTTTGTTATAAAAGCAGAATGAGCTGTTATGGTGAAAAAAAAGCTTATTTGGTGAAACTTTGTATGGTTGTATTGTGCCAGAATTGCTGTTAGAGCCAGGAGACATGTAAACATGCATCTTTTTAGTGCATCTGGGGTCAGACCCTTGTGGTTTTGATATCAGTGGCAAATCTGCAGTTGGCAACCATTGAGCAGCCCCGATTTCAAGCAAATGCCCTTTGGGAATTCCTTTATTTGGGCCCTGTGGCAATGGACAGCAGCGGCACAAATCATTTTCCTCTTTGTCATCTTCTATGCCACTGTAAAACCCTCCACAAATTCCAGTTGCACTATCAGTAAAAGCATACAGATCTCTTTGTTGGAATAATAACTTCCCTAAGTCATTAGTATTGTGGAAATTTCTGCTGTCTAAAAAGTGATGGGAGCCTTTTCCCCATGGAGCAGACCAGGAGCTGGACCCCCAGCACTCCCAACAGCTGGCACATTGGTGTCTGGCCTTTGCAGGTGACCTCTTGTCTGCCTGGTGTGCCATTAGGCCATTCAGCAGACTCCCTGCTGGAATCATTGTCCCTTATTAATTTTTTGGCCTGTGGAAAGAAATACCTGTGGCCCTCAGAGAATTGACTGGCTACGACTCACAAGGTGTTATGGTTATTGAAAGTAGTTTTTGAAGCAGTTTGTCCTTTCCCTGGGACCCCCCTATCTCTGGCTTTGGAGGCAGGACCTAAAGCAGCCCTGGTGGAGCAGGGTTAGGACCATGGAGGTTTCCAAATTCTGGTGGGAAGCAGGAAAATTGGTCTAAGGAACTTGTCTTAGATGAGGTATCTCTGTTTCAAAAGCCACTCCCTGTCTCTTGCTGTAGGACAAGAGTTAATGAGCTTACGCTGCAACTCAGGTTATGAGGGAAACCTTTCAGGTGCCAAGGGGACTGGGAGAAGGAGGAGGAATTATTTCTGAGGCTGAAGGCTGCTTGGTTGGAGCTGCTCAGCTGGCACCTACCAGCTGCTATTCAGAGTGACCCACTGCTCCTCTCCTGGGGTAAAACCACCTCTCAAGGGTTTTTCCAGCTCACCTCTCAGTGGTTCAGTGTTTCTGAAAGCAGGTGATGGAGCAGGGATAGGAACTTACACAGATGAGGAGGGCAGGGATGGGTGTGCAGTTCTTGACGTGGATCATGGCCAGCAAACTTGGCAAGTGGCCTTCCCGAGCACCAGAGAAACACAGCCTGGAAATAAGAAGGGGAATGATGAATCCACTGGGTGTGCAACAGCCTCTCCAGTCCCTACTCATATAAAGCCTCTTATCTCAACCACCTGCTTTGGTTTTCTCATGGAAAGGAGCTGTGGCTGCAGCTGCAGAGACAGCTGGAGACTGGGGAAAGGCATTTAAACTGAACCCTGCAGTGTGCAAGGCCTTTAACAGCTAATGTTACCTCGGAACATCTCAGACCTGCTCTGAGATGCCAAAATGCCTCCAGGGACCATCTGCTGGCCAGCATTGTCTCTTTACCCAGTGAGGAGTGATGGCTCTGAAGGTTGTGTGGGTATTTACAGTGCCAAAGGGGGTTTGGATAAGGTTTAACATGCCTTAGCTTTTCACTTTTAAGTGTACAGCCTATTACATATGCGCTCCAATTTGTTGCATTTCATCACACCCATGAAAAGGTTGGGATAAATAATTTTCCCTAGGTACTTCAGCTGTTTCCTCAAAAAACATTGTAACTTCTAAATTAAATTAAGACAGGTCAGTTATTATAAACAGACTTTATTGATTACAATCTGACAGACTTTACAGATTCTGGCCCAGCTATCAGCAGTATGCATGCAAAGCATCTTGCTTGAAAGGTGATTTCCCAGCATTAAAATGCCTGTAGCTGAGTGCAGCACCAGGCCCCAAAACTCCTCCTGGAGCAAAGCACAGTTTAGCTGTGAGCTACTGGAACTTTATTGACATAAAATTACTTTGGTTCCATGCTGAAGCTGTGTTTGGCTCTTACTGTGAATTATTCCACATCTGCAAACACTTTCAATAACTCATGAGGATTAATTTGCAAGAAATTTCATGATTCAATATTACATTTGCTGATTTGAAACAGAATAATTCATAACTGATTGTATCCAACACACCCAACAACAAATTCATGCTCTACAACATCCAAAATGTCTAGCTAGCATTTCTCTAGCAAATGCAATTAAAACAGCCCCTCCCCAAATTAGATAACGTTCATAAAATTGTACTCCATCTAACCTTGATGAGGTAAAAAGGTATCCATTTATTCCTCCAAATGTAGATAGGGCCACTGAGACTGGCATAACCCAGGAAAAATAGCCCAGTAACTTTTCACCAAATGTCTAAAGCAACAGAAGGCAGAGAAACTGAAACACACTGCAAAGCACAGTACTGAAATCAAAGTGTGGTGGTACATGCAGGGAATGGTTTTACTTACTACAGCCACAGCGTTGGAGGACAAGAGCTCGTGGGGAGACATGGCAGTGAAATATGCAATGTTGGTGAACGTGTACACAAATGTCACCAATGGGATGGATATGAATATGGCACGAGGCAGGTTCCTGATAAGAGAATTGGGAGGGTAGATAAGAAATTACAACCATACACAGTGAGATCATGACAGTGGGGTGGGGCCTGGGTGTCACTCAGCTGGGTGGGTTCCCTGGCTGTGTCTGTGAGGGAAGCAGAGCTTCCCACTGCAGGTGAGAGAAGGCTAAAATGAAATGCTGTGTCTGCAGGTGGGTGCCTTGGTGTGTCTGTGAGGGAAGCTAAGCTTCCCCAGCTCCCTGCCCTATTGCAAGTGAGAGAAGGCTGAAATGAAATGCTTTGTCTGCAGGGAGCTCCAGGGGACAGATACCATGAGCTGCCTTGGGGCTCTTGTCTGAGATTGGGACAGACTGAAAAATGAAACATCCACTTCCCAAAGGCCCTGGGGATGGGCACTGTGGTGCAATAAAATGTCTTGTTTTGCTTCACCTTCAGCTGCTCTGAAAAGGAAGGGGATCCTGTGGTTCAGCTGCTGCCCTGGCCCTGGTCTGGTTGTTCACTTTACAGTACTACAGATGTCCTTGATCTCCAACCCAGAGAGCTTCCTAGAGGTGCACACCTGAAAAATGCATTCTATATCTAACAGAATGCATTTTTCTCTCTGTGTCAGATTTGGGAAAAGAAGTTTTTTGTTTAACCTTGTGAATTTGAATAGATTAGTAAAAGGAGAAAATGGTTTTGGTTATCCAATTTTTTTTAATACTTTAATTTCTCTGCTAATGCTGCAACAATAATTTTTAAAAAAGCGCCATTTGCTCCATTCTCTCTTTATTTCTCAACTAAGGCCATATTTACCTAATTTAAATAATAACGTCTTTATTGTTCAGCTTTGAAATTGTGGTGGTCTATTAAAATATTGTTGTTTAATAAGGAAACACACTACCACACTTTCTTTATTTCTGCCAAATTCCTGGACACTTTGCCACTCACTGGTGTGCACAGATGCTCATAAGGCTGTAGCTTTAATTCCTTCCCATCCAAGCTGTAATAGCTTACATTTCTTGCTGTTTAATTGCTGTGTGCACTGGATGCCCAGAAGTAACTAATGCTCCAAGAGCTGCTCTTGACATTTGCCATTCCACTTTATTAACTCAGAAATGTTGAAACATTTGAGCTTTGCTGAACTAAAATTCCCTTTCCCTCCAGCCTTCTCAGGCTGCTTGTGATGAATCCTTTCCAACCCTTGCCATAGCCAGGATCAGCAGTGACCCAGGGTAAGCTGCCTTGGCAGAGTGTGCCACTTTTGCTGCACAAATCATCTTCTCTTTCAGGCGTCTATGGGAGAGTTTTGGGTGAAAAAGCAAATCAACTTCCAAATAATTAAACTATTTTATGACAAAGAAGATTCTTCCTGTAGATATTTGTGTGGCATCTCATCCATGGTTAATTTTCTGCTCTGGAATTGAATAGTGACATAAAGATCCTGCCTTGTCTGTGGGCTGCTTTGATTCAGTTCATACCTAATTTCTGTGTTTCTGTAACTTGCCTGCTATCTGTTCTAAACAAAACTCTCTCTCCTTTGGAAAGACCAGTCCCACAGCCATGGAATGACATTGCAGCCCCTCATGAAATGAGAAATGCTCCCACAGAGCTCCAATGTCTCAGCACTGCACGGAGGGCACCATGAGGTGGGTACTTGCCTGCGGGGATCCACCAGCTCCTCTGTTACATAGTTCAGGAAGTTCCAGCCACTGAATGCAAAGGACCCTTGGAGGAAAGCTAATGCTAAATGCCCCACAGATGGAGTCATCCAAAATCTGAATGCATTGCTTGGTGTCAGCTCTTTGTAGTTTCCTGCATAGAGAGTGCAAGGCGGACGTTAGGCCGTGCCTACCTACCTCACACACTTTAAAATAGGTAAGATTTTGCTTTTTATTCTTTATTAGAACTGAGCCTTCATGCTGTTCATGGCACCATGGACTGACAGAGCAGTTGCAGTGCTTTCTGCAGGACAACTCCTGCTCTCCTGGCACCCTTCACCACATCTGTGCCACAGCAACTCATGGGACCCTTTGGCAGCCTGCACTAGCTGAGGGTGGATCCTGGGCAGTGCAAATTCCTGCCTGCTCTTAATGGCATTCTATTTTACAAGAGTTTGGTGTTGTTTAGGAGATATCCTTTAAAATAAAATACCTATGGGCCTGAAAGATTTGTCAAGACTGTAGGACTAGCATCACTGAGAAAACAAGTTTTCTTTCTCTGTAAATGTCACATTTCTTCATCCTTTATATGACCCATGATAAAAATATTATAGGTTTTTTGTACTTTTGGCTTTCCAATAACTGATGAATCAGTGAGACATTTTTCACCTTAGTTTAATCTTATAAGTGACTTTTTGTAGGAAATTGCACTAGTGCCTGAAATGAAGCAGATATCATCCTGCCCTAGGCAAAGCATTGCTTATTCATTTTACATCCAGAGCACTTCAAATTAAGGAATGCACAACAGATTAAAAATGTTAAGTAACTATTCCAAAACATTGTGAGCTGTTCTCCTTTATTCTATCAAATCCTACAAGGTGGGCTGGAAAGAGACTTTTTTTAAGAGGATACAGCTGATTTCTCCCTTGTGTCATTCTTTTCCCAGCTGTGTCAGTGTGCAATCCCACAGCTTGGCAAAACCCAGCACACCTTCAGGTCAGTTTGTAAGGAGGAAACATTGCAGTAAGTGGGAAAAATCAGGTCTGTCAACAGTACTATAGCAATGACAGTGTCTCACAGAGTACCTTTAAAGATCTGGATGAAGCCCACAACAATGATGAGGGTCAGGGCTAAGAGTTTTCCTGCTGTGAAAATATCCTGGATGCGCGTTGCCCATCGCACACTGGAGCTGTTCACCCATGTCAGGAGCACTGCAGAGCAAAAGGCTGAGTTCAGTGGAATGAAATTGTGTTTACTTGAGAATATACAGTCAAAATAGTGAAAAACACACACATACTATTGAAACAGACTGACCCCTGTGGCAGGGAGAAATGATGAGGAGGACTCCATCTTATCAGAAGGCTAATTAATTACTTTATTATACTATATTATTCTATATTATATTATATTACATCTAAACTGAATGTGCCAAGCACTCAACTGCTCAGAATCTCATGACTAGCCCCTGATAGTCCCCCACACACACACACCTGGCCCTGACAGACCAAGGAAACAAAACACCATCACTGTAGGTAAACAATCTCCATATTGCATTCTACTTTGGCACAGCAAATGAGATGAGAATTGTTTTTTCTTTCTCTGAGGTTCAGAGAATGTGAAACCCAGCAATATTCTTGGGAAGATTTCCTTGTTTTTCTCTGTGAAGAGAAATGTGGTGACAGTGTTCCTGCAGGGACCTCTAGCATGGCCAGGGATGAGGAGGAGCATCTCTGGCAGCCATCAGCCTCTGGGACCTGCCAGAGGGGCTCTCCCCAGCTCAATAACTGTGCCTGAGCAGTGCCCAGTGTGTTTGGGTTTTGAGTTGTTAGAATGGCTCTTGAGGTATTTGAAGTCTTTTTTTCTTAGCCCTGTGCTCAAAGAAGTAGTTGGGATTTTTTGGGTTTGGTTTTTAAGGTTGCTTATTTTTTTTTTAATCTAATACATTCTTTTTTGGATTTGTGCAGGTTTGTTTAGCAGGTTGGGTTGAGGCACACTGACCACCCTTGGGGCAGTGTTATCTTTTATACTAAAAAATATGTGTACTTTATTTACAATAATTTTTAATACTTATTACTTATGCTAGATAGTTTGTCTTTATTTTAAACTAATTTAGAAGTGTCACTATCATAGCAGAAGATATAGGACAAGAAGAAGAAGAAGACAGGACACTCTTAGATTCTTCTATTTTGCTTCTTGAACCTCCATTCTAAAAACTTTAAAATTCTACTTTTTCACTTTGTGATAAATTCACTATCATTTTATTCAAACTGTTGTGGCTTTTAACTCTTTGCACAAAGTTGGTAATTGTTTCTATGGGCTAAAATGAAAGGCACAGGTGTTTTCTACTCCATGCCAAGGCCTCTGAGCCCCCTGCCAGGGTCTTGAGTCCTCCAGGGCAGCCAGAGGAGTGTCCTGGGTTCTGACAAGTGTGAAGGATCATTGCCTTCTCCCAGGAACAGTGGAAGTCTCCAGCCCTGCAGCTCAGCTTTGCTTCTGCCAGCCCCAGCAGTGGCTGATGCAGAGCTGGCTGCATGCTGCCTCTGCACACTCATGTGAGTGTGAGAAAAGGCAGGAAGGGCTCACAAGGTGTGGTGACCTGTGCCAGGTGCCCATGGGATGGTTCTGCAGCTCTGCCCCATCCCACATGCTCACCTGCCACCACTTCCCTGGACCCAAAGGGGTTTGGGTGCCTCTGTGCCTCCCTCTAGGCCCCTGCACTCTCTGCAGGCAAGGGCAAAGGGACAGAACATCCCACACCAGCCACCACAGTGCCTCTCCTGGGGGCTCCCCACTGGCCTTTGGAGCTGGGGCCCTGACCCCAGCCTGGCTGGAGTGGCCCCTTGTAAAACCAGGGCAAGATGTGTGTGTGTGTGCAAAAAGCAAATACTTACATAGACACACCATGGAGAGGATCCTGGAGGCATTATAGGGGGGAATGCAGTTGGGGAAGACAGGCTGCAGGACGTAGTTGGAGAAGGTCAGTGCAATGACAGCCAGACTGGTTGGGTACATGATAAGCACTGCACTCCACAGCAGCAGAAACCTGCAGAGACAAGGAAAAGCACAAGAGAGCAGTGCTGGTGCTGTGCTGGAGGAGGTCACACACAGCCAGCTGTGCACAGGGAGTCAGGGCTGAGCTCCTCCATCCTGTCACACACAGCAGTGGGACCCTCCTCAGCCCTTCTCCTGTGTGCTCAGCACAATCTGTATTTAAATCAAACATTGTAAAGCAACCATGGCTTAGGAATGTGTGGAACAGTGAGGATTATGACCAGCAGGCATCTTTGGGTTTAACTCTGTGTCTAGAAAGGAGCTCTGCTGCCCCTGGCCTGACATGTCACCACAGCAGACAGCAGTCCCTACATCCTCTGAAGGGTTTTGGCTGCAGCCAAAGGCAGCAGCTGCACTTTTGGGACTGCTACCAGCTCCCTGCTGGTCACTGAGGGGTTTCTTGTCACTGCTGGTGTTGGTTGTGTGATCAGGCCAGGGCAGATTCGTGCTGCAGTATTTGTGATGGATCACACAGCTGGGCTGCCTGCCTGCCTTCAGGTGATTGCACCCAAAAAGGCATTGTGCAAATATAAAGTGTGAGATGTATTGGTTTTTCATTCTGTGCAAAGGAAAAAAATAGTTAAAAAGGCAGCAGTGGATCAGGTTAATCTTTAAAAATATTTGAAGTATTATTATTTCTATAGTGAGAAGTAGTCATTGCAAGAAAGTGAAGCTTTCCTTGCCATGTATATACACACACAGACACACACAGAGTCATTCATTCACATACGTGCACAAATATAATGTACAGGGATGCATGACACAAATGAGGATTTGAGATGATGTTTCCAAATCTGACAGTATAATTTCTATACATGGGCTGCTCTTTAGGGGCTGCACCCACCCAGTGTGCTCCCTGCTCCCAGCCCTGAAATCTGCTGAAGGAGCCTCTCTGTGTCACCAGCCTGGAGGCAGTGCTGCTTCTGGCTGCTCCTCAGTTGAGCTGCAAAATGTCTCAGCCCCATCCTCACTTTCCCTTCTTGTTCCTGAGAAGGATGGGGTAATTCATTAGCTACCACAGTTAATTTGGTAAGCCAGACCAATGTCAGAGCTGGGTACCTTCCCAGCTGCCACTGTAGTTTTTTTCAACAAACTCAGCAGTTTTATTTTATTTTTCTTTATTTTGTTGTGTGAATCCCTTTTTGGGTTTTTTTTCCATCCTCAATTTCTAATGTTTTTCCTTGTAGTTCAGAGCAGTTTTCTCCAGTGATTGCTTTGTGCTATTTGGTGTTGTTGATGATGCACCTAGCTTGGGACAGCTCTGCAGATCCTGCTTGCTGAGTTAACTCAGCTGGTCCACACTGAAGAATACACAGGACCTAAAGACTACAATAACAATTTGCTGAATATAATTTGGGTACTGATGGTGCTGCTTGAGCTGTTTTGTGTGGCTGTTGACTGGCAGGGCCTTTGCAGAAGCTACCAGTTTTTCCCTGCCATGTTTTTCTTCAAATTTTACACAAATTTTTAGCCTACATATGTAGGCTGAGAATTGTGTAAAACATTCAGTGGGGAGAATGACTCTGAAAAGACTATTTCAGGCAAAATTTGCCCTGGTTTCTATGCTGTAATATGGAGTGTGGGGTAGCTGGTATTGGGTAGAACTTGGTTTAATGGGAATGGATTAATGACAATCATGGAACTGAAATGCAGGATTGATAACAGAAATTAAAGAAAATGCATAATTTTAGCAGAGGGGGGACAAAGTTGCACTGTCAAATGTGAAGCTTAAAAGAGGGATGGCACCAAAACAAGAAGGAAACTTGCCTAAGGTGCAGACCCACTTTAATGGTGTTTCTAGAGGCAAGTTTTAATAAAAACCCATTTCTGAGAAAAAGATCTTGCTGGTCACTGAGATCACATTCTCATCCCTAAACAAGCAGCTGTGGGGGCCGTGTGCTCACAGTGCCAGCAGCTGCCAGGGCTGGGGCCCAGCTGGGAATGGCTGCTCCTGGGGAAATGGCTCATGGGGAGATGATGTGGGAGAGAACACAGCATGGCACACCTGGAATCACTTTGTTCATCAGCTGGAAAGTGGCAGAATTATTGCCCTGAGGGCTGAGCTACAGAGCTGGAGATGGAACTCAACCCTACAGCTTTTCATAGTTACTCTGTAGCTGGGATCACAAAAATAAGAGAAGTTAAATCTTCCTTGTTGCTGACTGAGAAGTGATCAGATCTTTATAACAGGTTTGAGACAGCTGAATGAAAAGGAAAAAAGATCTAACTCTTTGGATGGATTTGGTTGGGTTTGGTTGGTTTTGGTTGTTTGTTTGAGTTTTATTTTTCTGAACACTAGAGTTTGCATGAGAAATCTGAGCTCCTGCACATGCTGCTGGTGAAGGAGCAGGTGAAATAACCTCTGTGCCTGTATTCCAGCTGCTGGCTGGATGGGCTCTGCTGTGTTTGGTTGTTGAGCCTGATCCAAAGTTCCCTGAAGTCCATGGCCCACAGTCCATCAGTGTGTATATGAATGAGATCCTGTCTACTCAGAGCCCTCACTCTGTCTAGAAACAGCCCAGAGTGAGTGGTGCCATCTGCTACCCCTGGGCAGGTGTGGCAGTCATGTGGAGGGCCATCCATCCCTGGACCAAAACTGAATTTTTTTGCAGATACCTCTGCATAATAACTCCCTCACCTGTGGAAAGAAATAAACAACATGGTTTCACCTGGGTCCTAGATAGTCTAGTGGACTTGGTGAAATTGGTTCTCAAATATCTATTTGGGATGTGCCTGTACTCCCACAAGGATCTAGAATTAGATATGTTATGGATTCAAATCAGCCTGTGACAATATAAAATTCTAGTGTACCCTACTTGTGCATTAGCAAAAGAAAACAGTTTGAAACAGGTGCTATAGTACAACTCACTTCAGTACAGTTCAGGAAAAACGGGACTGGTTTAAGCTGGAGCCAGTTTGAATACTATTAATGCCATCCTACATTGCTGGATGACTTACTGCCTTTGGAAAAATTCAAAATTTTGCAATAACGAAAAAGAAACATGGAAGTATATTTGAAGCATGTTACACTTGCAGTTTGGAGTGACACTTATGAAAGCTCTGGTTGCCAACTCTGCACTGACTGATTTTGGTGAAGATGTATGTCCAGAGAGCAGGCTCTGCTGTGGTAGCTGCAGCATTACTGCTGAGCATTCAGAAGGAGTGGTATTGATCAGAAACTCACTGGGGGATTTGTTCTTCTGCAAGAATACCTATTAAGGCCTTTGTTTATCATTTGGGGTGATGTTCTTTTTCCTCAAACAGACTTGCAGGCCCATGTCATGCAAGGAGAGCTGTGCTCAGAGGGCTCCTGCAGCACAGGCTGTGGCCATTCCCTGCAGTTTGTGCTCACACACAAATGCTATTTAAAACCACAATGATTCCTAAGTAGAGAGGAAAGCAGGAGTACCTCTCTGGTACCAGAGCAGAGCCTGACAATACTGGAACCCTTCCTCACCTGTTCCTTCTCCCTTGGCTAGAGGAGCTGGGCAGTGTCCCTGCTCAGGGCTGTCCCCAGCCAGGGTTTGCCATCACCAGCACACTTCAGCAGTGCTTCATGCTGTCCATGCTATCCAAGGCTGCTGCTCTGCAGCCACAGCTCCTGCCAGCTCAGGAGATGGCCCTGTCCTGCCTCTGTTACTGCATTCAGCTCCTCACATCACACCCAGCAATGTGATTTTTTCAATAAACAGTCGTGCATCCAGCTATCAGTAGTGCCAGACACAGAAGCTGGGGCATGGAGTCCTCCAGTGCCTGCCACAATCAAATGGTATTTCTTTGTGCCTTGTATCTGTGCAGGAAAACCTGCATAAATATATAAAAAATAATAAATGGGAGGATTTGGGGAGACAGAGACAAGACAACAGAAGTGGAGTTCCTGTGGTCTGGGTGGGTACAGCTGTGCTCTTACAACAAACACCTTTTTATAAATAAATATAAATAATAAACCAAAACATCCAGCTGGTCACTGGGACAGTCAGATGCACGGGAAAGGCAGGTGCACTAAAGCTTTGTGTGCTGAGTTTGATGTGCTCAGCTGTAGAAGGATTAAATCAAAGAGCAGCAGTGGTTTTTGTGCCAGGGAGGCACAGGGCAGCCCCTTGAAGCTCAGCCTGCCTGTGCCCAGCCAGGGCTGGATGGGCACTCCCAGGTGGGGAGCTGGGGGTGCTGGAGCTCCCAGAGCTGCAGCCTTTGGGTGGTGGCTCAGCAAAGGGCAGCAAGGCACAATCCCAGTTTGGTTTTCCTGGGAAATATGACCCAAATCCCCCTTTTACACCAAAACCTGCCTGATGGCTTTTGCCAAATGCAACCCTTTGTCATAATAATTGTGTGAACTTTTCTTTTCTTGAGAGAAGAGCTAACATCTCTACACAGGCAGGATGGGAGCACTGCTTTCCTTCAGGTGGCAGGTTGTGCTTTTTTGATATTGCTTGTGCATTACAAGCCTGGACACCAAGTAAGTGCTGCCCAAGCAGAATCTCCTGCCTTGGGAGGTGAGACTGTCCCTAGGTTCATGCTGGGCAGTGATCAGTCAGCTGCTGTGTGGTTTGTTACAGCAGCTGCACAGCTGGCTGTTTGCAGGGACCAGACAAGTTCTCTGACTGTGGCAGAGGGAGCTGAGGAACAATTGAAAGCCAGGTTTAGTTGTACTTGATTTCTAAGTAGCTTCATTTTCTCCCCTAGAAAACACAATTCCTTTGGTTTTGTGGACCTCTCATGTTGCTGGCCTCCTTCACAGTGATGTTCCAGGGATGGGTCTTGTGGGGTTCTGTGCTCTCAGCTGCCCTGTCCCTGCTTGCAGACCCTGCTCCTACACTGTCAGCAGGCCCTGGGGAAGCTGCTGCTGCAGGGCCCTGGAGAAGCAGAGCTCTGCTGTGCTCCTGCCCCATGAGAGCACACACCTGAGTGGAGCTCAGATCTGGTTAGCCAAGCCAGTGCTGTTGTTGCCCCCATCTGTTCTGTGATGTCAGTGTAATTTTCTGTGCAAAGCAGGACAGCAGTCAGAGGAGAGATCCCATCAGCTAAAGAAACACAGACTTCATGAACCAGTAGAAGGCAATGGCTGAAGTTTGGCAAGCATCAGAAATACCCCTGTGAGCAGGCATGTCTGCAGTGCTGGCTGTGCCTGTGTGGCACTGAGCTGAGGCAGAAATGGGAGGACAGCCTTTGGGACAGGGTGACAGACTGCCTGTGTTGTGCCTGTTCTGGTTTGTCCTTGCTCAGCAGCCAGCTCAACTGTTAGAAGCTCACTTTCCATCTCACCTGAGAAGGAATACTCTGGTTTGGTGGGGGATTTTCCTTACTCTTTCTCTAGTTTTCTGTACTGGTGCTTATTTTTCTTAACTAAACCACCAGCATGTGGTTTGGCCTCTCTAGTCACAATGAAAGAGCTGCTCAGAACATTCTGGTGCTTCTCTAGTAGCCTGTGAGTACTGGTTAATAGCTTAATTTATTGTGTTGAATCCATCAAAAAGTGTACACTGTAAAAAAGATAACCTCCTCTCACTTGTCTCTTCCTCACATGGCCACACTACTCCATCAGTATTATTTTCAAAGAGAAATGTTTCCCTGAGTTAGCATTCCCCCTCTCTGTATTTACTTGGTGATTCTGGACAGCAAGTCAAGCAGCTTTGTTTTATTTGTGGTGAGCAGCTCCAGCCTGGCCTGGGATGGGTAAAACTCTTCCACACAGGCACTGATCATTCATGGCTTGCACACAGAAACATCACTCAGACACAGCATCACCTCCTCTGTCATGGACTTGGAGGGAAGTGAAGGATCTGTCACCTTCCCTTGGGAAACAGCACTGGGAGTTCTGTGTGGGGACAATTTGGTATTTCTAACACAGAACAGAAAGATTGATTTTGCTGAAGCATTTTTATTAACAAATGTCGTCTCTTCCAAGTTTCCCACACCAAACACACAACATAAATGTGCTTTCAGATTAGTTTATAGAGAGAGGGTACTTACCCAGCCAACCCACCAAAAATCTCAGTGACATAGGAGTAGTCCCCTCCTGACTTGGGGATGGTGACCCCCAGCTCAGCGTAGCACAGCGAGCCCAGGGCAGCCACGCCGCCCCCCAGCACCCAGATGATGAGAGCCAGTCCCACCGAGCCTGCGTGCTCCAGAACTCCTTTGGGGGAAATAAAGATCCCAGAGCCTATGATGTTACCTGCAAAGGACAACACGGCAGCAGTCAGGGAAAGGAAGTAAATAGTTGGCTTTTATTTATTCAAAGGAAGGGAAACAACCCCAGAGCCCCTGCTCAAATAAAAAACTCAGTCGTGCCACCCCTGTGCTCCCATTTCAGATTTTGTATGACTGCACTGTTTCTGATTATGCCCTGGCAGAAGTGCTGCCATTTATCAGCAATCAAAGATGGTAAATGTGTGCTCAGCTCTGCTGCTGAGGATCCATGAGTTTTCTGGCATCAGCTTCCTCAGCCTGCATAACTCTCACCTGCCATGCCCAAGTGTATTACTGCAAGGAGTTAGAAGTGACTTTGTAATGAAGACTTTTCATCCACTCCTGAGAGGAATTTGAACAAGTTAAGGCCAATTTCCAGGGAATTTGGGAGGTCAAAAAAGAGGAGTGTAGCATTGTCTCTAACGATGGCCCCAAAAGGTGTACTTGCCACCAAGGATAGATTTAAGGTTATGCTTGAAAAAGCAATCTCAAAATCTGAAATCCATAAAGCATTTTGTACTTGCAATAGCTGTGCTGCTTAGTGATCAGCCATAAAATGTAAAGTTATAATGTGGCATGGCTAAAATATTGGACAGCATGAGACAATTGAGATGATGTGAGTTCAGGCAGTGCTGGGTATAGAAAAGGAGTGCTGGAAACCTCCAGGTGCTCTTTTTCCATGTGGGGTCAATGTGTGTTACATGATGGGTGAGCAGCTGGCTCGGGTCAGGCACAGAGGGGTGACAGTGTCTGGGGCCTGTCCCCAGTGGGGCTCTGCAGGGCTCCCCCCTCAGCCCTGAGCCCAACACCTTTACTCATGGTCTGGAGCAGGACCCAAAGGAGCCCTCAGGGAGTTTGGGGATGGCACTGAATGAGGAGGAGCTGTTGGCTCCTTGGAGGGCAGAGAGCCCTGCAGAGAGCCCCAGGCAGTGGCAGAGAAGGGCAACCCCAGCCATGTGAAGTTTTCAGGCAGTGGCAGAGCAGGGCAATCCCAATCCCAGCCATGTGAAGTTTTCAGGCAGTGGCAGAGCAGGGCAATCCCAATCCCAGCCATATGAAGCTCAGCTCAGGCAGTGCTGGGCTCTGCCCTGGCTCTGTGGGGGCTCTGAGAGCTGCAGAGCAGCTGCAGGAAGGGCCCTGGGGCTCCTGGCCAGTGGCCACTGGAGTTGAGCCAGCAGTGCCCTGGGGACAGCAGGGACATCCCTGTCCTGGGGATCAGCCCCAGCACTGCCAGGCCTGGGGGGATTGTTCTGCTCTGCTCTGGGCTGGGGCAGCCTCACCTTCAGTGCTGGGGGCACTTTGGGGCACCAGAGCATGAGGAAGACAGGAAGGCATTGGAGAGTGCCCAGAGGAGGCCATGAGGGTGGGGAAGGGTCTGCAGGGGAAGCCCTCAGTGAGTCTTTGGTGCTGCTGTGTGCCACAGTTTAACAGTTGTACTCCTGCATATGAAGAAAGACCTTAAGTGATAAAAACCCCTTAAAGATTATCTGCTACTTGCCAGCATACATACCTGTGTACCTGCATTTTCCACAGATCAACATGCCTGAACACACTGCACTGCTGGGAGGAGCTGGTGGTATTCTGGGGAGCATGCTGAAGTTCAGACAGAGTGTTTTTTACCAAGATAGACCTGTAGGTTTCCATACTGAACAAATGCCCAAAGACAGAACAACCCCTAAATGGATCCGCTGGCTCCTTTCCTGCCATCTCCTCCTACCCTTGTTCTCTTTAGCTCAGGTTTGCTGCTGTTTTGGCAGCAAAGAGCAGATGCACATGCTCACCCTTCAGCAGGCTCTCAGTTTCCACTCCTGTCCCCTGGGTCACCTTTCCATGTTGTCCATACATGAGGAAAGGATGCAATCCAAACACAGCCTGGCATCCCTCAGACTGGTAACGGACAAGAAATCCAAGGTTCCAGGGGGTCTGCAGAGCTCATGGTGCTGGCAGGGTCTGCCCTTTGTGCTGGCCAGGGCTGAGCTGGGCTGGCTGTGCCCACTCAGCTGTGGGGGATGGACAGAGCTGCAGGGGAGTGGGAAGGGTGGGGAAGGCAGAGACAAACAGCATCACCAGCAGTGGGATCTGCCCATGCTGTGAGACACCCAGGGGAGAGAGCTGGCTCCTGGTGAGCTGTAACTGCAGGAAAAAGGTGGTGGCAGTGATGTGGCACAGTGCAGGCTTGTGGGGGTACCAGTTGTTGGTTTCTCTGGGTCTGGATTGAAGGCACTTGAGGTAGTTCATGTTCAGATTCAGGTGGTCATTATTTCTTATCAGTGAAACAGTCTCACTGCTGTGAGTTCAGCAGCTTTTCATTAGAAGGCACAAAATGGCCAACA
>JAXCLO010000026.1:2889557-2922063 GCA_035583995.1 Arremon aurantiirostris | reverse complement strand
CCCAAACCCATGGAGAAGAAGGAAGAAGAAGCATGAAGAAGAAACCCAGGATGACACCCTGTGCCCTCCATCTTGCTGCCATCCACAGCATACTGAAAATCCCAAAACCTCAATTTCTCACACAGTGATGCACCTACACTGCTCTCTATAATCTATTGCACACTTTTGTGGATTCCAGTCTGTCTTGAAGTCTGGGAAACTTTCTCCATGAGTGAGGGTCAGAGTCAGTGCTGGCCTGGGGGTCAGGGCACCCCAGAGCAGACAGAGGAATATTCCCAGTGTGCCCTGGGTTTGCATAGAGGCTAAATAAACATGAGGTGGGTTTTGAATGCTTGCACTCAGCACTGTCAGAGCTCTCTGTGCTTCATGTTTCTGCTCCCAGGAAGGGGCTTGGCTCGTCCCTGCAGCTTGGGTGGTGGGCACTGGGAGAACTGGCACTGGGGCTCTTTCCCAAATCCAAATGGCTGCAGAGAGGAGGTGTCTGGGGCCTCCTGTTATGGTAACACTGCCAAAGCAGTCCTCCTCATCTGCAGCTCTATCTGAGTTGGAAACAGCCAGAACTTTCTTTGTTTATGGAGAATACCTTCTGGGTGCAACTATCTGCAGGAGCAGGACAGGGACCAGACAGATTTCTGGATTGTTCTTTCATACGAGCATTCTACTGTTTTTTTTTTGTAGAAGATTAAATAGTGATTTGATTTTGTAGAAATTAAATAGTGAATCATATTTTAATAAATGTAATATCCTTCATGAATGAATAAAGAATAAGGCAAAATTACCTTCCAAAGTCCTTATGGATTTCATTTTACTTTGCACTCACAACATGTGCAAAAGCCATATCAGTAGGAGTGGAAGTGCTACACCCCTTCTGATAACAAAATGTTTTTATGAAAATCTGCCATGAATGTGGTAAATGTGCCCAAAAAGTACCTTCACTTCACTTGGTGTAGGACATGTTTAAAAATAGCTATGGTGGAGATACTGAAATGCTCCAGAAATGAAGATGTCAGAAACTGCCTGATGAGAAGCAGTTTTCAGGAGGTCTTGTTCAGCAGGAACTGGAGGGAGTTTGGTGAGCAGCTTTAGGGGTGAGAAAATACAGCATGCACTCTTTCCCATACATAGCATTGTATTTTGTCATCTCTTGTTTCTTGGTGTTTGTTGCCTTTTTTCCTCTTTTTCACAATAATATGGAATTATTGGTACAAAAACACCATGACAACCTCAGCTTTTGTTTAAAAATTATGTTACCAACAATTATGAGTCAGAAGGCAAGCAAAATATCCTGAAATATATATATATCACTTCTGAGATCTTATCCAGTGTCATGATTATTTTTCTGGGGGAGGACAATGTTGAGAACAGTTTCCACATCCTAGAAAAATAGGAAATGGGGGAAGGGAATACAAAGGGGAAAAAAAGGAAAAAATATCTGTGTCTTTTTATCTCTCCAGTCAAGTAACACATCCAGCAGTGCTGATAGTGAAATTGGTAGAATGTTTGCATGGAAGAACCATCCAGAAGGCTGTCTGGTCCTGCAGATAGTTGCACCCAGAAGGTATTCTCCTTAAAGAAAGAAAGTTCTGGTTGTTTCCAGCTCAGACAGTCCCAGATGAGGAGCCCAGCCTGTCCTCTGTGAGCTGCATGCTCAGCCCAAGAGGCCAAAATTGTGAATCCTGAGTCAAGTGAACCCAAACCAGCTGTTACAACATGGGTGTGAAGTGGGTCCAGCCTCTCCCATCAGTCCTGCTCCATCTCTGCCTCAGTGGAAGTGGGTCCCAAACCTGGTTTTCAGTGAAGAGAATGCCAAACCCCCCATCCTTTCAAATCTCCAGTTGTTTATTGAATTGTGTTTAGGATCTTTTGTGACCTGGCCCTGGAATGGGTTTCCAGACCAGTCACACACATGCAGTGTGTGGTTTTGCTCTGAGGTCAGCACTTCATGTGGAGCTAAACCATTTGGGAGCTGTGGTAATGATGTGACAATTAGGACATTTGGCTTATTGAAAAATCCAGTGTTTTCATTTTGCCTTTGGCTTTTGAACTATGAGAGTGCATTTGGGGTCAGATGTGTGGTTTTGATGTCTTTTAATATAACTATGAGAACTGAAACTAATTTCTTAAACAAAAGCTGAATTCTCACCAAAACACTTCAAGAACTGCACTTTGAAGGAAAACAGTAACCCTGTGCTTGTGAGAAAAGAAAGAAACTTGGTAATATTTAGCATATTCATTTAGCATGCAAAATCCTTAGGGCATCTTTCATTTATCTGCAGAACTCAATACACACAGACTATAAAAACAGTGGATCTTGCAGCTTGTTGAAAGCATCCCTCAGTTCTGTAAAAATTGATTTATTATATGTAGAGACCATATTTGGTCTTACTTGGATAAAACCAAGCAATTTCCTGTATAGCTAGCAAAGAAAAATATCATTCATGCCTTTTTATTGCATGCACATTTCTTTAAAGATCTGTTGTACATCTGAAATTCTGGATGGATCAGTAATTATCATTCCATTCCACTTTTTTCCTTGCAAGTCTTTTGATGAAATCCTTTCTTCTATTCTTTTAGTATAGTTTGAATATAATATATATCATAAAATAATAAACCAGCCTTCTGAAACATGGAGTCAGATCCTCCTCTCTTCCCACATCCTGGGACCCCTGTGAACACCACCACAAACCTGATTTCAGGTTCAGCTCTCTCTTGATATATTGGTATACTGTATTCTCCATAGGCAATTTTCACTAAAAATAGAATAATAATCAAAAAGTTCTCCCATCCTCTCAGGAATCCCACATCCAGGTGGACATTGCCCAGGCCAACAGGATGATAGTCTGTGTCACTGCTTCAAAAAGTTCTTTTATCAACAAATGCTGAAGCTTTGCATCCTGCCTAGGAATTATAAATAAACATATCTTTTTTCAGTAGAAAATATTGTAAAGAATTGACAATCCTGTTTGGCAACAGCAACAAAGGAGCTTAATCAAAAGGAATTGTGCTTTGCAAACTGTTTCAATCCAAATTAAATATGAGGTGGATTATGTCAATAATGTAACTCATCATGGATATTTATTTATGTATGTATTTAGCAGAAATCTGCTAAATGAAGCAGCTTCTGGTGAAGCTAATTACCAGTTAATTGGCTGCCAGGAGTTAAGCACTCCCAGCTGAGGATGTTAGTGACCAGTTTTGACTGCCACTGCCCCTTTGTGAACCCAGGGCATGACACAGATACAAAGCCAGTCAAGAAATAAAATGCCCAGCTCATAATTTTGGTGCAAACTGGAAATTGTGTGGCAGCACAGACAGTCCCAATGGCTCTGTTTATTCCCAGAAAATGAACTTGCTGCTCTCTGCCCTGGCTGAGCTGGAGCTCTGGCTCAGCCACGTGCCAGGAGGGGAGGCTGCCATGCAGCACACAAGTGCACATCCAGTGCAAGGATTGAAGTGTCCCCTCCTCCCCCTCTGAAATACAAAGACTAAATGAAATTCTGCATCAAGACAACAGGTCTATAAAATTGCTAGGCTGTAGGGACTCAGTGGAATTAAACCCATCAAACACTTCAAGTGCATTTTCTTAACCTCTAGGCAAACATGAATTTAGGCTATGCGGCAGTTAAGGTATTTGATGCAATTTCCTGGAGTTTTTTGCTTTTAAATAGCATTCAGAAAACTCTTAGTGAAAAACAGATAAAGAATAAAAGGATCTATAAAGCCTGGAATTAAAATAATAGCCATTTAATTTCATATGCAAGTAAAAAAATGGAACTTCTGTATCAGTGGAAAATGAATTATGGCTGCTCTGCTAATATGCTTGCAAAAAAAAAAAACCCTTGAAAAGGGCTGTAAAAATAACAGTGATAATTTAATGTTTACAGGGATTAGTATTTAACAAAATTAAACTGAAAACCTGACTTCAAATATTTATGTTAAAATTCCTAGCAAGCCAGAACATGACCAGCCATTATAAACTGCTGTTCCAGCATTCCAACAGGATTTTACTGTGTTAAGAATTTATAATCTGATTATACTACACACAACTTTAAAGATTTAAAAAATCAGGCTGCTTCAAATACTGAGAGTTTTCCTTAACTTCTGCAACATGTATAAAGATAATTTACCTTCTGAGCAGCAATATGCAGGTGTAGTCCATGAGTACTTGAATAACCAAAATTTTCTAACAATGAAGGTGTGAATAGAACAGAAAACTGAGTTAAGGAAAGTAAATATTTCAGGCATAGCTTCACTAATGATACCTGATGCAGCCTTACTGTTCCAGTGATTAGGGTTAGATTTTGCTATTGCATGAGGTACTGTGGAGAGCTGTAAATAATTTAAATTTCTATATATTAAAAATCAATACCTGCTCAGCAAGGCACAGCTGTGCCCTGCCCAGCTGCACAAAGGACAGGGAAAAAGCAGACTTGCCCATGTGGTGGGAAATGGGCTGGAAATATCTGTTATCTGGAGAACCTGTGGCAAGGATGGAACAGTATCCTTATCCTGAATTTTAGTGAGTGTTACTGTGGGTGCCAGATTTTTGGGTTGCTGTTCTCCCCAGTAATCAACCAGTCTGCAGGATGATGGCATGCATTGTTCCCCAGAGAGAGAGCAACCTCTGCCTTCTCATCTGTTATTGTAAGAAAATATAGGAGTTACTAAATTGCAAAGACCACTGATAAACAGAACTAGCAAGTGGATACACCTTGTGCGTGGCAGCTGCATTGTTGGGATTTTGGGAGTGTGTTAGGCAGTTGTGCTGCAATTAGATGAAAAAATCACAATTTAGAGAAGAGCAATCAAGGTAAATTTGTGCTAACCTCAGTCTTCAGAGGACCTTTAATATATCTGGGGCCATTTGAATGGTTCTTTAAAAGCAGTAAGCCACACATTTGGTTCTGGCTTAAGGTATATAAACTGCTTAATGCTGAGGGTTTGTTTGGATTCCCATTCCACTGGCAGTGGAAGGCAGCCTTAGAGGAATGCAGTACTCTAATCCTGCAAGAGGCATTTATGACACTGCAGTGCTTTGCTATTCAGCTGGAGCCTGCTGCTTGCCACAGGAGACTGACCATGCTCAGGCCATCAGTAATCCAACCTCTGCCCAAGTACCCAGCAGCTTAAACCCACAAAAATCTGATGGTTTAAAATTTTTACCTTTTTGTAAAATTAGTGATAATTTGTCAATTACTGTTGTTCAACAGGAGCAGGTTAACCAAGAGAAACTTAATCAGGAAAGCTTTTAAGCCTCTGTTTTGGTAACAGGGTATTCACAAAATACAACAGCTTTGAAAGGAGATTGCTTTGGCATGTGTTGACTACTTGTAGGAAGGGCACATAAGGACCTCACTGAAGGAGATACAATGTGGGGACATTCTCATTATAGTACTTGAGTCAAATGCAAATGTTCCAATAACCAAAACCAGCACTGGAACCTCTGATCCAGTTCTCTGGCTGGCAAGCATCATGCTCTCCTGAGTATGTGTGTGGGTATACACTAGGTTTGATAGGAGAATTTACAAATCCTTTTGTCCTTTGGTCCAAAATTGCAGGACCTACAACTGAGAGGGAAACCTGGTTGTCCCTATCAGTCAGTGCCAGTGCTGCCCTGCTGGAGAGTAAACATCCAGCACAGATCTGCAGCAAGGCAGATAAATGGCCAGAGGTGCTGGGGATCAGACCTCTCAGGAGCATGTGAAATAATAAAGATGACAGATGTCTGCTAGTACATGGTTTTATTCAGTTTTATTTGATTAACACTGTTACAGTGTGTTTATTTCAAAGAAGAAGTTAAAGCCTCTATGATAGGATTTTGTTGTTCCTCTAAACTGAAACTCCTTTTATTCTGCTAATCCTTTCACAGGCTGCAGGCTCTGTCTCCTCTTTTCAGGCACACAGTCCACTGCTTTATTTCCTGCTCCTCTGTTCTGACTCTTGTACTTGGTCTGACTTCTCTACTTCCTTAACTTCTGACTTGCTCTCCTCTTCTCTTGCCAGCGTTGGGGTATGTGGGCTGCATTTCATTACCACGGAGAGGAAACCTCAGCCTCCCTTGCCCTTCTCTGTGGCTGCAATGATAAGGCAGAAACATCAGGAAAAGCCTTCTCCTGGGGACTGGGAGACTTTTTCAGTGGGATATTCTCACTGGGAGCTCCCACACCCTGCTGCACTCAGAGCACTACAGCTGTGCCAGGAGGGGATTACAACCTGATGCTTTTGCTGAGCTCCTTCCTCTTTTGCCTTATTCCTTGGCATCAGGGGCCTTGAGCAGGGTTTGTGGCAGGGCAGTGCTGCCAGGTAAGCATGAGGGAAGCCCACAGACAGCTTCAGAGCAGTAATTCTTGGTGGTTCCCACTGCATCCCCACTGGCAGTGGCACCTATGGGGAACAGAGGCTCCAACTTCCCCCCTGACTGTGGGACATAAAGGAGCTCTGTGACCCTTGAAGCAAGGGAGAGATGCTTCAACCCTCCTGCTGATTTCCATAGAGAAACTGAGTGCCAAGCCTACCTTAGTGTTGTGGTGCTGATTTCCATAGAGAAACTGAGTGCCAAGCCTACCTTGGTACTGTGAGAGGGGCATGGAGGATCCCTGTGACAATGCCTGGAATGCCCTGGTAAGGACATGCAGCTCTGCCCACTGACTGCTCTGCAAACACTGCAGCTTTATGTGGCTTTGGCCCTTGGTATCTGTCCAACATGTGCTTTCTGTGCTCTCTGCATCTCAATATCCTGACTGGGAATTTTACCTGCAAAAGGCAGAAATGTGTTGTTAAATCCCCTGATGTAGAAATGGGAGTGGGTAAAGCTCTGCCCTGCAAGCATGCTGGAGGACATGGGGGTCTTCTCTAGGACACTGTGAGACTGATAAATTCTGATTTTAAGGAAAGCACCTGACAGTGGAGATTGGTCCTTCTGTGGTGGCTTAGGGGGCAGATGCCAGCCCATTCAGCTGATTTAATGTTTGTCCCTCAGCTGAGAAATCCCACAAGTGACAGCTGCATCTCTGGGAGCACTCTCACAGGGCTCTCTACACCTGCAATGATTTCTGGTATTTATCAAGAAGAAAAGCAGTTCCAAAAGGCTGCTGTAAAGCTCACCAACTCAGCTGTCAAAACAGTCAGAGTTCAGCTGTGCTGGGCAGTGCTGTGGCTCAGACAAGGACAATGTGACAGCCACAGCTCTTCAGCAGGCCACTCTTCAGCCCTGCTCATGCCAATGGTAAAGACCCCTGCACCATCTTTGAAGCATCATTTGTTTTATAGGAAATGCTGGATCTTCCCCCTTTTTTCTCCCCTCAACTCTATTCTTTTTGCTCACTGATTGATCACAGTGAACAGATTATTCTGTCTGGAAACTTCAATAGGAGCTGCTGCCCAGTGGGAAAGTCTCTTGCTGTCCATTCCTGAAAGCTGTCAGTCCTTAAGGATGTGCCATTGGCCAAATCAGAAAGATTAAATAAAGCATCAGGATGCAATTTGGAGAGTTACACAGCACACAGAAGGATTTTTTTGTTAGGCAAGTGAAGGCTCTAGAGAAAGAAACCAGCCTGGAAGTTGGCACATCTCTCTGACCCCCTCATTGCTCCACACTCCCTGCTTACCTTTGCAGCTTTCTGCTGTGAAAAATGTTCCTCCTTGCAAATTAAAACTTTGTTTGCATGTAATGGTGTCCTTGCAACCCTCAGCCATGTCTGCCAAATACCCATGTGTGCCCTGCACCAGCCAAGGGGACACTGTGGGGATTTATGGGGCAGCATGACAGGAATGAGCAGGTCTGGAGAAAAAACACAGCTTGAACTTGATTTCTCAACTGCAAATAAAGCAAAACCTAATTCCCACTCTTGCCTCTGATTTTCTCTCAAATTACTGGGTTTTATGCCTTCTGCTCTGATTCCACAAAGATGAGCCCTGCAGAAGTGTCCTCAGACTCAGGCTTGTTGGTGGATTTTTGACTATGCTTACACAGCTTCTGCAAACTTGGGATCCATCAAGAGCATCTCTAAACTAGGCATCACTTAATCCTTGATTTCTGAAGGGGTATAATGGGAACTTCAGGATGCTAAACTTTTAAGGTAAAGCTTATTATTCAATATTACCCTGAATATTAAAAGGCTAAAATGTTCAAAGTGCCTTCCTGAACTGCAATTCCTGGCAATACATATTTAAAACAAAGCTATGTGAAAATGGCAGTAACAAATCATCCAAATACATCAACTGCTGTGTTATAGCTCATGTTATTGAGAAGAAAGATTGATTTAGAGTCTCCTGTAAGGTCTACTGCCACTGCCTAGGATCTTACACAACCTTATTTTGGATGCAGATGTAAACAAGACATGAACTTAGCAAAGCTTGGGGATGTTGCAGGTTTCACACCTCCTTAAAAGAAAATCATTCAATCTCTCACGTTTACATTTTCTGGCTGTAAATCTGTGTTAGTTTTACCTCTTAGCACAGTAATCTCAGCATTCACATCTCTAAGTGCCTTTATCTCTGTTTTATCAAGGAATACAAAGATAGGCTATGGTCAATGAACCGAGGTGGAATTTAAAAGCAATAAATTAAAAAAAAAAGGTATTTATGCTTCCTGGGGTGTGCACAGCTATTGCACAATGATACCTGACTTAAAGCTTGCACTTAACTCAAAATGCACTTTGGTAAACAGCTCAACCTGAGTTTAAATGAGATTTACAAACACTTACCAGCTCAGTGTACACTTTGACAGACACCACTTATGATGCTGTGTTGCTGTCCTCATGTATTTAGAACCAGTTCTGACTTGTATGTTGACCTTATTTCTAAATATATAATTTATTTTAAAGAACATGTTTAGTCAATTTTACTGCAGAGAATTAGAAACTCCTGGATTTCCAAAAGAAAAGGCAGCTTTTCTTGCAGTTCTTAAATATCCTTGATCTGGGAATTTAAGGACCTGTTGTAATATGATCAGGAGTTAGCAAGGTTGCTATATAATATTCTTATGCATATATGAATCTTGTATTTGCAGATATCACAAATATCTTTTGAAATTAAGTATCTTGAGAATTATGTACTTCATGTTGCTCACTGATGTCTTTATGCAATATAGACATATGTAATATGTAACTTATCTAAGCAGTTGACCAGCTGTATAAAAAATTCATCAAAAGAATGTCACTCCTGCCCCCTGAACAGAGAAACTTATTCATAGAATGGTTTAAGTACACAGAAACATGGAATTAAATTAGTTAATCCTGCAAAACAGATGTTAACACAGACTTGAACATCCCTGTATCACAGTGTATGGGACCCTGCTTATAATCCACATTTTCTGTTCTAGCTTTGTAAGAGTTGGAGATCTGTCTTGTTTTCTGCTTTCCTGGTTTCCTAAAGTATCAGACTTATGGTTGAAGCATGTTCTTTATAAATGCCACTTTACAGAAGTTTTCTCCTTGGTTTTTGGTTTTTCAGTTCTAGTGCTTCTGAGCAGCTCAGCCAAGAGTTCCTCAGACTATTTCAGAGGGCCTCAAAGGAAACAAAGGCATTTCAATAGATGGAATATTCACAGACCTCTCTTCAGGGGGGTTCTAGAAGTGAATTTGCTCCTGTTTCCCTTTGTGTGCCCCTCTCCCTGTCTGAAATAGAGGATGATCCCCAGCAGCTGCAAAGGGCAGCCAGGATGCTGCTCCTGTCCCTGGCTGTGTTTGCTCAGTGACAAGAGTGCTCATTTTTGGATTTGGGGTACAATGAGGGAATGGGACTGGTCCTGTAAGTTCAATGAATGAGAACAGATGACACTTGTTGGCTTTGCTCTCTGCTGTGCCAGCTGAACACAGCAAGGCTCATTCTCTGCCAGCCTTGCTCAGGTATGGGGGCAATCAAGGATTAATGAGTTTGCATCTAGCTGCTTTCATTTAATTTAAAGCCTATGAGGCAATGAAGTCCTCCACTCCTGATGCCTTCAGCAGGATTTGAGGGACTTGGGACCAGTTAAGAAAAGGGTCTTTAATTTTCTGTCAGGAGCACAAGCATGTGAAGGAGAGCTATTCCTTCTGTATGCACTTGTAATATGTACAGGATTGGCACCTTTTGTAAAGTCTGCTTAAATCTTGCGGTGTTGCTAGGGAACTGGCCCTGTCCACAACCAAAAAACATGGAGACATTGTGTCCTACTGGTTTCTGGCAGAGTTTACCATAAGAAATGGCTTAATTGCAACAAGATCTACTAGCAGGAGTACAAAAAATGTGATTTGTCAGCTTTTTTGTCAGCTTTTTTTAAAATTACAAATATTTTAATTCTATCACACACATGGAAATCCCTTTCAAGCTAAAAGCTAGGCATGTGAGGACAGCACCAGAATCAAACACTTCTTTCCTTTATTCTTTAAAATACTGATTCAGCTATTTTTAAATTTACTTGAGTCAAAGTACAGTGTTTGCAAGCTTAACAAGCTTTGATACTCTCTGCTCTTTTGTACTAACTAAGGCTATTACTATTTTCAAGACTCTTATAAAAAGAATTCATTGTGTATGTTTCCAAAATATATGGTTTTTCAAGTTTTCAGACTGCAAAAAGAAAAAAGAAACCTGTATTTATGGAGAGCTAGAATGACATTTTTGATACTGTTTCTTATCCCTTTTAGGACATCAGAACTGTCTGAGTTGGTTTAAATTAGTGATAAAACAAGGCTTAGAACCCCAGATACCAAAGAATAAGTCTGCTATCAAAACAGGACAAAATTTGGGCAGAGAAAAAAATAAGCCATGGGGAAATCAAAATGAAATATAGTCTGAGGTGACCTCCTTTAAAACAAACAAGTAAATCCTGTCCTATTAAGCTCTCAGGAGAGCTGCTAAAGAATTTTGAAATAATCCAGACAAGGAACTCAACCCCACATTTTCATTCTTGACAGTCCTTTTCTTGCAACTCCCTAAGAAAAAATGATCCCTTGTGTGTTTTGTCCAAAAGGATGAATTTTTATTGTATAAAAGCACACACTTTAAAGCTGTAAGTCCTCATTCCTTGGCAGTCATTAACTTCAGGTTTATGGAGAAACACATATTGATCCTTCCCAAGGCATGGGTGGGCAGGGAGGCAAAAACTCTTGTGGATTCATCAGCCTTCTACATGGGACCAGGAGGAATCTCACAGCACAATACCATTACAAACCTGGAATACATGGCACCTGTTAATAGCTTTTTCTCTTCCTCTCAGGATAGTTACACAATTTAACAGCAAGAAGATGGAAGACACTGAAGAACTGGGAGACCAGCCAAGCAAGGATGTTTTTTCTTGTCACAGCTGTAGCTTATAATGTCATATATGTCTACACAAGGGCAATGGGCTTTTCACAAAACTCCTTGTGTTACAGAGAAGGTGTTTCAATATTCAGACCTCAGCTTTTGTCTTCCACTGTCTGGACGTATCTCTGTAAGAGAACAACTTTTTACACTGACTGCTCCTCCCTGGATTTTCTAACCCAGAGTTAATGAACAATAATTAACAAGCCTGTGTGTTGATCAGTCTCACATGTGAATTAATAATTTTGTGGTAGGCAGCCTTGTGACTTTCATTGCCACAGATCACATTAATATTGTGGATTTTACCTCTCTGACCCAGTGTATTCAACAGAGTGAGTTTCTTCCTTAACTTGTTTTCTCCTGGATGTAAATAAGACCCTTATATTGTTCAAACATCATTTTTTGTGGTATACTATTTTAAGATGTTTGGCCTGATCTAGATTAAGCAGCTTCATATAACTGATGAAAGAGCTATTGTTTTTCACAGCAGAAAAACTGCCACTCATCCAGATCACTGACCTATTTCTTGGAGTTAGAGGTAACCTTTCTGAAGTTTTACTGCTTTTAAATGGGATGTTTTACACTATTGATATTCTGGTCCCACATCTGAAGTGTGATTACGCCATTATTTAAGGATCAGATAAAAAAGAATTCAACTTGATTCTCAGATGCCAAAAGATTTTAGTTTTCTGTAAGTTTTGCAATTATTCTAAAGAAAGTGTTCAATGAATCAGAGCAATTCAGCTCCAGGGGTTATTCCACTACTCAATGATACAAAAACTCCTCAGGCTTAAACATCACCATCACCACTTTCCTTGCTCTGGGATCCAGTGGAATTGGTCTCTATTGCCTGAAATAGATGATGAACCATGTCTAGAAAGAACAATTTAAACAGCTCACCCTAACACTGCACTGGTTTGTACATTACCCTGCAATCAGAACACCAGCACCTGCAAGTTCCTGAAGTTGGGAACAGTCTGTAGACAATCACTCTTCAAATCTTGCTTTTCACTCTGACTTGCAAAGGCCAGTGCCAGAAGAAAACATCAGGAGAATAAACTAATGCTGCATAAAGAGATTTTGTGGTGGCTGACATGAATAAATGTATTTACCACTGCACGTATCTTTCCTCTGCAGGACAACAGGGCTTGCATATTCTCTATGCTCTCTCACTATACAGAGAGGGCTGCAAGCATTTTAAAACGAATTAGGGTGTTGAGATGTTCAGTCAATGTTGGATTGCTGGCTCCCTGCTCCTTGCCATGGAACATCTGCTAAAGAACTCTTTGGGAGAGTTCTGGGTTTTTAAGGACCAGCAGAATAACACAACACTGTTAGGATGTTTTATATTTGGGGCACTTCAGTACTGACAAATGCCTTCTCATTTTATCATGCTGCAATCAAGATGACAAAAAAGTGTGGCAGCTAGTAGAAACTCCCCCCACAGCACAACAAAAAACAGGGTCTCAAAAGGAAAAGTTTGGCACATGAAAAGCTGCAAACAAAAAAAAAGCTAAACCTCCACCAAACCATTTCTGCTTGTTGTGAGCCTGCCAAAGCAGAGCAGACTTTCTCAACAGAAAAGGCCACATTATGCTAGAAGGAAATGAGCTGCAAGGCACAGGAAAAGGGAACACGAGTGGAGATTTATGGCAGTGCTGAAAGCAGGCACTGTACTGCCAGATCAGGAGAGAGACACTTACCAAGGATGCTACCTTTGTTAGTTCATCTGTCAAGGAAGGAGTTGCTGTTGTATCTCAACTCCTGGCACTCACTGCACAGCTCATTGCTTCAGCCTTGTGATCAGAGTCACTCTGTCTCAATCAGAATTTTCTACTTTTTTAGAAGGTAAGAAGGTAAAAACCCCCAAAAACTAGCAAAACTCACCCAAACTAAATCCATTCAAACCAAAACCATCAGTCAATGAATGCTTGATAGCTAATGACCTGGAAACAGAATTGTGTGGCAATCCTTCAGCCACAAATTCAAATTCAGCTTTTTTTTTTTCCTCTTCATATTGTACATGTGGGACTTCACATGCTGAATTCTCCTTTATATAGACTGCAGCAGAAAGGCACATCTGTGGACATATCTATCAGCTTAAATGTACATATGGAAGTGGACATGTAATTTTCAGTATTTTTGAATCTGAGCCTAAGCCTCTGGGCTATATGGAAAAATCATTCACAAGTCCCTCAAAAGTGTCTTTGTGGTTTCTCACTAGTAAGGAATATGTGCCATTTATCTCAAACAAATATTGACTGCTGACTTTACTAAACCATAATTTGCATTTATGAGAGGACAAGACACTGAATTACAGTTCTCTAGAGTCCAGAGCTTGATCCTGAACTATTGCCCTAAAAAAAATCCAGTTGTGCATTTGTAAATACTTTGTGTGTTCCATCATTAAGTGCCATGTGGAACTAAGTGCTCAAAATACTAGTTAGCAAGGTGTGTTAAGGTGTGGAACTAAGTGCTCAAAATACTAGTTAGCAAGGTGTTAAAGTGTTTAGAAACATTTTTTTTTGAGAGAGAAGCACTAAAGTGTAATCTGTATTACTCTCACAAGTCACCAAACAAAAGTGTGTCCTGAAACTTCAGTTAGCTATAAAAGTGAAATGCTCTCACACGGATCCAGAGAGGGAGAAAATTCTTGCTGCAACAACACTGTTTTCTGTGACTCCAGGCAGGATCACAGAAATCAGGGAAAATCATCCAGTAATGTGGGTGGTGGTTCTCTTTTTCTTTTTCCATACATCTTTCTTTCTGCTGCAGTTCTGTAACTTGGGTACTGCTCCAGTGAAGTCCATTGGGTCTGACTAGTAATGATCTCCTAATGATTTGAAATGTTACTTGACTAACAGATGGATCTGATTCAATGACCAAGCCCAGTCCACTTGAGCAATGGCGGCACATGAAACATGACCAGAGAGGATACAGCAAGCACTGTGCATTAATACCTATCCATTTCCATTTGAAAAATAGGAATATGAAGGCAATTCCCAGTTCCATGTGTTCTCCCTCCCAGTGCTAAGCTAGCAGCTTGCTGAATCCTGTTTCTGCTAACAAAGACTATCTGTGGGGTTTTAAGGGATGTCAGAATGGCAGGAGGCACAGCAGTAAGGAGACAGCTAATTGACACACAGGAAGGCTGGCAAATGGCTTTTTGTTACTGACAAGGAGGAAAAATCACATTGGGGTGCAGCCCTGGGAAGTGATATTTATGCAAATAAAAACTTCCATGTACATGCATATGCAATTATTTGTACATAAGTATGATGACAGGCAGATATAATTACAATTATAATTATAATTACAACGGAGGCAACTCAGTTGTTCTCCTGATGGATTACCATGGTGTGGGCAGTAAATTGCACTACAGGCCAGGACAACTCTGCCTAAGGAGGCATCTCTGATGGAAGGAGGTTTCTGAGCTTGGGGGCATTCTGCTGAGACCATCCAGGTCATGGGGTCAGCTAGGATGGAAGTAAAGCCTGTGCTGTCATCTGGGCAATTGGACAGATAAATGCCAGAAAGTTACCTTCAGAACTAGCAAAAACTGAACATACTGCTCACTGAACACAGTTTTGTTGCTATCACTGGACCTGAACCAGTTCATAAGGGATCTTACACCAAATTCATGTGTGAGCAGAGTAAGTACCACAAGAATTTTTTAAGCAATGCCAAGTCAGCTGATGCAGATAACTTGCCTGCCTGTGCTCAGCAAAACAAGGAGATGTATTTAGTTTTAGCTGAAATATTTCATTGTAGTTGAACTTGTAAGTCTTCTAGTCAGTCTCACATAACCTGATACTAAATCATTCATGAGTATACAACAGGTTTCATCATAATGCTAGTATGACCCTATGGCTACTTTCATGCAGTTTTACAACCACATAAATAAAGCTTTTAAGAGATGTTTAACTGTTTGTTTTATATAATGTTACTTGACCTGTATTAAACAGTTAAACAACCCTTTTTACATGTGTTATAGATACAATTTGTGTATACAGTTAAATATACATTTCTAATAAATGAATGGTGAATTTTGTTGTTCAGACCCAAAGAACCAGGCTGCTTTAAGACATTAATCACCCTGCACTTTCTAGTTCTTTCACTTTTCTAAAGAACAACAGAATGTGGTAGAAATTACATCAAGTCATGGAACTTTTTACTTAGCTTTTTATCTGCACTGGCAAGACTCCAAGGAAGGCACTGTATAGCTAAGATGCCTGTGTTCAAAGAAAATACACATAAAAAATCTTAATTACATACACAGCCCTATGAAAGCATGTGCATGAAATAACTGTTCAATTAAATACATCATTGATTTCTGTGCCTGCCAAATAAAATCTAGTGTGGATTTCAAACAGTGATATACTATCTATATGTTATTATCTAGGACATAATAACATGTGTATGTCACTACTTTTTAAGCTGTATCCCTTCATTTAAGTACTGGCAAGCTTGACTTGCAGTGCATGTGAGTGCCTTAGATTATTTGTTTTCACTGTACATAACCATGTTTGACACAGAGCAGTTTGGGTGTTTCTACAGCCTGTCTCAGGCACTTTCCAAAAGTGCTCTTTCTGTGACAGAGATGAATTGCCAGAAAGATTTGTTACAACTACTAAACATTGTTCAGTTTTACAGTCATTGACTACCAGTCTCTATTTAGAGTTAAAAGGTTTTGTATTTAGTACCTTTATTTACATCAGGATACTCAGAAGAGCCTCTGCCTCAGTGTGAAATAAACTTTGGAAATAGCCTTCTTCTCTAATCAGGCTTGTTTGTAAACAAGTAAAAAAATATAAATGAAGTAATGAAAGACAGATTTATGTTGTGCAAAAGTTAGGCTACTGAGAGAGATCAGGAGACTGTTCTATGGGGTGGATATAGGAAGGAGGTACTCCTAATTTGATGTAGTTTATTATGGGTTTTTTTTCCTGCATAGTTTTTTGTTAGATGAACTGGTATTTCTTATGGCAAAACCTTTCCAACCTCTATAAAAGAAGGATAAAGAATTGAAAGGATGAGTTTTGTGAGTGCATTAAGACAGTATAGCAATTTATTTTGTTGATGAAGACCTCAGTTATGAAAGTAGTAAGAAATTGCCCTACAATTCAAAACACATCAAGAAGATTGAAAAGTAAGACCTGTTTTCCAGGGAATTAGCACAGGGCACGGGAGCTTCAGCACAACTGGCAGGATCCAGGCTGTCTGTGCCCTCCCTGCTCCCTGAACCAGTCTGTGCCCGGTACCACAGGGCAGGCTGAGCCCCCTGAGCTCTAACAACCATGGATGTTTAACCTGAGGTACCCACAGAGGCTGCCTTGATTCTCTTGGTTGCAACTCTGATGGAATACTGCTGACAGACTGCAAATTCTACAGACTGCATCCTGCCATTATTGAAATATTCTCAAATACAGTGTGCTCCCACCCCCAAGCCTTCTCCTTCACTCCATGTCATTGCCTGCTGATTCCTCCCTAGCACTGAGTCCCCAGCTCTGCAACTCATATCATACCTTACTTCAAACAAGCAGAATTGGTGTATAGAAGGCAACCGCAAACTTATTAATCATGTATTTATAAACTAATATTTACAGCATTTTTCAAATACTCCCTCATGTTTCCTCTTCCTAATTACTAGAAGATTATAGTTCTCTATATCCATCCTGCAGCTGATTGGAATTGTAGAACAGTCAGCTAAACCAGAACATTTAGTGTAACGCTGGCAGATCACAGCATCAAATTTCTATTTGATAATATAAAAATATGCTCATACATTTTCCGTACCTGCAAGAACATTTAAAGAAAAATAAGAAAGTATAGTCCTTATGTCCATACAGAGCAAGATGAGTTTTTTTCAAAAGTGATTTCTGGTTTTCTTGGTGTTCTCAGTATGACTTTGCTGTGGGATGCATCAGAATCTGATGTCTAAACCCTTGAAATGGGTTTCCCTCCTCCACTCCAAACCAGGAAATCCAATATGATGGCTGACATAAAAGTCCTGGTCTGTCCTTTGGTCTGTTCCACAGGCTGTGACACACTGACTGCATGTGTTCTTTCCATGCTATTCAATCACCTGGAAATAAATCTTCCACCTATGTTAAATTCTATTAAACAGAAAACTTGTGAATTAACTGGTTGCCTAATATCAACTTGGATCAACTACTTTATTTTTTTTATAAAGGAGTCTTAAATATGATTTCATTTCGTTAACTCCAGTAATGGTTTGCAAGCCTATCTGATGTAATTTAGTGTTCTCTGATTTGAGGCTGTCACGTTTTATGCAGTGACACCTACAAAGTCAGACTATTCCTACTACATACCACTTTGTTACAGAAGTCTTTGATACGTGATGTAACTTCATGCATCTGCAAACAAACAAATCAAAGTAAAAAATAGGATCCTATGGTTGTGTTTCAAATGTCTTCTATGAAAATATGGGGAAATTGGCAGAAGAATTTTCAGGCTTTATGTGGCAAAGCAGATAACCTTCTCTAACACTTAGACCACTTGAGAGTTTGTCACAAATGTCAGTGCATTTCCTTGCTCAAATGTCCCTGATTAGATGAGAAGCTGTTTCACAAGATTTATTTTGGACAGGCATGACATATATTAATTCTGCTTGCAGGATATTGCAAATAAGGTTGATGAAAGGTTGACTGGGAGAGAAGGGTAGCAGTCTCAAGGTACCATTCTGTCATACCTAATAAATGACAGAGATGCCATACATCTTCCTTAGAGCCAACAGCAACTTGGGGAATTCCTAACTCTGGAAGTGCCTTACCTACAGCAAAGTGCAGCACTCAAAACTTCACTCTAACACAAAGTCATCTGAGCTCCACTGATATCCAGAACCGAGATTTCCCCCTTAAATATGCTGAGGGATTCAAAATAAAGGTAGCTTTGATATATAGAACGCGTCTCCCCAAAAACTGCAGATACAGATTTCAGAGTTTCACTATGGGAATGGACTGAAATATTTTCCTTTCATATAACAGCCTTGCTCACAATGATCCTGTTCAATGGCACTGAATTTTTAAATTTTTTTTTGCAATACTATATCCACCTACATTGGACACAGAGGCATGTGGCATACATGACTAAGAGCATAAAATTGCAGCAGGGCACTATGATCACTATCAGTTTAGTCCTCTTCCTCAAGCTTGGTGACATCAATCACAGAGACACATGGGGGTGTCCAGGCAGTTCTGCCTCTGAGCAGTGCATTCCCATGGATGTGGCAGGTCCTGCTGTGCCCGCTGTTCCCTCCCTGTGCTGCCGTGCACCTTGACACAGCTGTCACTGCCAGCCTTGTCCCCGGGTCCTGGTGACAGAACGGCAGGGTCTTCCTGTGGGGTTTTGAGGCTGACTGGGTTAGCACAGGCTGCTTTTATTGACCTGGGCAAATCTTCCTGCCCCACGCTTGCACCCATCCCCAGCAGTGATGGAGCACACGGAGGGACAGAGCTGCCCAAATTTCCAGTTTTGATCTGTTACGGGAGCAACAGCTCAGTCCCGCTAGTGACCGCTGTGCCAGCCCCGGCTGCTGCTGCTGCGGGACAGCACCGGTGTGCCAGCGATGGCTGCTGGGGACAGCACCTCTGCTACCCACGGCTGCTGGGGACAGCATCGCTACATGCCACGGCTGCTGGGGTGCGGGACAGCACCGCTGTCTGCTGCGGGACAGCACCGCTGCGCCAGCCACGGCTGCTGCGGGGGCCAGCACCGCTGCCAGCTGGCGCTGCCGCCACCGCGGCTCCGGGACAGCCCGGCGCTGCCTTCCGAGAGCCCGCGCTGCCACCTGCACTTTGCAGAGCCCGAGCTCAAACAGACGAATCAACCTGGTTTAGCCTGATGAGCGAGCGCCGCAGAAGCCTCAGCAGCTCACCGGGCATAAGAACAGACTTTAGGATTCCTCACGATTTGGCGTTCGCTGAAAGGCTGGGCAGAGGGGATTCACTCCGGCTGGCCCCTCAGCATGGACCGTGTGTTACAGCCCCTCGCCGCCCATCCCGCCGCGGGCCGAGCCGCACGGAGCAGCGACGCGCTGTCCCCGGCCGGTGCCGCACACCTGCCCGCGGAGCCGCGCATCGCCTATCCCCGCCCCGGCAGGTGCCGAGCTCCGCCGCAGCGGCAGCACAGCCCAGTGTCAGGGCTGTCAGCGGTGCCCTTACCGATGATGATGGCACAGGCGCTCACCAGCCCGATCTCCTTCTTCAGCGCCACCCGCTCGGGGCCGCCGGGCAAGCGCTGCTCCCCGCCGGCCATCGCTGCCCGCGCTGCTCTGCCCCGCGGCCCCGCGCGCATGCGCCGCCCCTCGGGCCGGAGCCGGGGGGGCCGCGCCGGACGGGGCCGGACGGGCCGCGGGACCCCTGAGGATGGCGGTGCCTGAGGGCTGCGGTCACTCGGGGCGGGCCGCCCTGCGCACCTGCCAGAGCGTCCCCGAGAGGTGCGGGGACAGCAGAGCCAGCGCTGTGCGGCGAGGGCTCAACGCCGAGCGCTGCGCTCGGACATTCGGCGTGTCGGGCAGCGGGTCCTGCCCGGCGCCACGAGCCAGCCTGGCGCCGTGCCCGGGACTCCTGGCAGAGCCGCCCCGCACGGGATCCGGTGCCACCGCCTCCTCTTGGTCTCTGTTAGTTGAGGTGGTGCGATAACGTACAGAACAAACGTTTTATTGCTTGTCATCGGTACTGCCAGAGTTAAAACCAAGAAGCGAATGCCCAAGATTGGCTGGTGTCCGTACTTTTTTGCTTTAGTTTCTCCGCTCTTTCTTCCCACGTTGTTTGACATTTCTGAAGGGACCGTGCACCGGCTCCTCCGCACCCGCGGGGCTGAGGGGCTGCCGGGGCTCTGTCCGGGGCTCTGTCCCTCACATCCCCGTGGGGCTGAGGGGCTGCCATGGCTCCCTCCCGTGTCCCGCACAGCCCCGCGGGGCTGAGGGGCTGCCATGGCTCCCTCCCGTGTCCCTCACATCCCCGTGGGGCTGAGGGGCTGCCATGGTTCCCTCCCGTGTCCCGCACAGCCCTGTGAGGGGCTCGCCGGGCCGGTAGCGGCTGCTGACGAGCTACAGCTGGGGGGATCTGCCGGGGAACTTAAGGAAAGAAATGTTTTCTTTCTTCACACAGGGGATGGAGCTTAAATGTTGGGATCTGCGTTCGGCAAATCTTTGCTCTGTGAACAAACTGCCTTCACAAGAATATCAGTGAAGGAAGTCTGCTCTCAGGTGATATCAAAAAGCTGAATCGTAGCTTGGACGCCTGGGCTCTTCCCTCAAGTTATAACAGCCAAGGGTTTATTGATGGGAATGCCCTGTTTGTTACTTGTTTCTAAGATGATACCTTGTTTATAAGATGTTTATAAGATGAAGATACCTTCTTGAGGCCATTTCTGTGTTCAGAGAAGACCCCCGTGTAGGTGACCTATTCTGAAAGTGCACAGGTTAGAAACATGTCCTAAGAAGATTTTGTGGTTACTGACAACGTGCACCAGTGGGACAAACGACCAGTGCAAACTGGCGAGGTTGTGGCAGGGTGGGACAGAGAATGTCTGGTTTTTCACCCCAGTGAAGGAATCTGGGAGGTTTCTGTGGTGACACCAATAGGCTTATATAGACAAAATAATATATTTTGGGAAAGTTTTCTATGATAGGCTATTTCTTTTGTAAAAGCTAAAAAAAATAGTTTGAACATCATTTTAAAAAGTACAAAAGTCAAGAAATATGTGAATGAATGGTGTTTCTAACTGTACTGAGTTTCAAGAACCTAATGAAATTTAGGCTTAATTAACCTTTACAGAAAACCCACACAATCTGTTAAATGAATGACACTTAGAAGGATAACACTGCACTTGTTTTCTTTGGCTGTGGTAAAAGTGTTGGTTTGCTCTGAAATATGTGTATTATCTTTGTGATAAGATAGAAATCCCAGTCAGCCCTCTTCTACTGATTAGTGAGCAACAGAGCCTGCTGGCCATGGGATGATGGAAATGAATACTAGAATTCAATTAACTCTAATAATCTTTAAATCAACTGATCAGTTGCTGCAGGATTTTTTAAAAAAATATTCTGGCCAGTTTATAGGGCTTTCCCAGGGAAAATGCTAAATATTTTTGTGCCTGTGTGTACTCTTCCTTGCTGATAGGAAATATTTTGTTTTGTAGTTGTTCTTCCTTACTGAAAGCCAAGAGGAACAACTAAGTGACTATACCAATGTAACAGGTAATAAGAAGGAAAAACCTAACAGAAAGGTACCAGAAATCTCTCCTTAGGAGAGGCAGTCAACAAACCATTAAAGCTGTGAAAAGCAGAGGAACCTTAAAGCATCTTGTCTTGCTATCCAGTTTCACCTCGGGTGCCTTTTGAACAAGGCTACAAGAGCTGGCACTGGAGAACCGTGGAGTGAAATCTCAGCTTCATCCCAATGAAACCTCTTGCAGCAAAAACATTAATGAGCTGCCACATCTCAGTGTAGCTTAGATGGCAGGATATTGTCTATTACACCTGACAGTTTCAGCTGTAGATATCGCTTTGTTTGATCCCTGAGGGAAGCATTGTGCCCCTGCCTTTGTGTGGGGCTGCTCCCAGGAGGATTAGGCAGCTTTTGTGGCTGGGCAGGGTGTGCTTCCAGGGGCTTCTGACACAGCAGACCCACCCAACACTCAGCTGCCTGCCCAAGCAGGGACCTTAAAAATGTCCATTTGAGGGGACCTTGCCCTGGGACTTTGCCCAGTCTCTGTATATATTTCGTGGTCTTTATAAAGAGAAAAGTAGTACTGATTATGTAGTCCAAAATGTAACTCTTCTTGTAAACGTTCTTATAAAAATCACATAGTCATTCAATAAAAGGACATTTTAGAAGTGGTTAGTGAGGCAGTTCATTCAGAAACAAAGCAGTAGGAAACAAGCCTCAACCTCTGAAAATCAGTAAGCCTTCTATAAAAGCAGCAGTATAAGGTAAACACTTACCTTTTTCTCAAGAAGCTTAGCATTAATTTCACAGGTGCTGCTTTGTGGCATCTCTGCCAGAGCATCCTTCCTCATGCAGTAGAACCCTGTGGGCAGTGTAGCCTGGTTGCTTGGTGGGCACACGGGGTTCTGGGTGCAGCTGTGGGGTGATGAAGGAGGATGGTGGCTGTGCAGCAGCAGCACAGTCCCTTCCTGCCACATGAGAGTGACTTCATGCCTGATGGATTAAAGGAGTGCAGCCAAGAAATCTGTGCTAGTCACTTAATTTAGGATTGTAGTCCTGGACCACTGTAAAGAACTTAATTTTTCTCATTTGTCCCAGGACAAATTCTTTCCCTAAATCCACATGAAGAACACTGATTTACTGAATCTTTTCCCAGGGTGTGCATAATAATTTACTTTGCTTTTCAAAGTTTTAAGTGTTTTACTACTGGTGAGGGATTAAGCAGGTGGCTGTTTACGACACAAGTTTTCAGTATGCCCACATCCATAGCAGAACACTGGAGTGTAAAACAGCAGTGAGCCAGAGACCTGTTGGAAAAGACAGCAGTGACAAAGGTTGCCCACATTAACTGCCAAAAAACGCTCTTTCTTTATTTTCTTCCTATTTTTTTTTCAGGCTGAGTGCCTGCCTGCTACACTGTGGTTTTTGCATGAGGGTGAAGAGAGGACTTTTCTCAGTTTGTGGTGGTGTTGGCTTATTTAGGTTGTGTATTTTGTCCTATTGTTAATATAGTTTCAAAATGAGCAAGTCAGAGGGCATGTAGGTTCTAATTAGTAGTTATCTGAGGCAACTCTTGGAGCAGAAAACTCATTTAAATTGTTTTGGATTTGAACATACTGTATCTACTTGAGTGACAAAACGTTAGAAAGCAAAAAAGCCAAAGTTCTTTGTGGGAAGGCAATTGCTGCATAGCAACTGCATAGAGAGGATGCAGTGAAGCTTGCATGTATTCTCCTTTGTTGCTATTTTTGTCCTTATTTTCTTCATGTTCTGAAATGTACAGAAATTCTTGAAGTTGTTGGAATGAGTTATTTCATTCATTGCTACTTATGCTCTAAAAAAAAAGAGAAGCAAATAATAGCAATTTGAGCTTTGTATTTTGGGAAGAAAAAAAGGAAATTTAATATGCTATTTGTGAAGGGATGCTGTGACTGAGTTTTCAAATGAATGTGATCTTTGATATATGGAAAGGAAGCAAGCCTAAAGAAATATAAAGATTCTCCATTATAGCAGTAGTTTTGCAGTCTCACTCCATTTTGTATCCATCTACACAAATTTCTGTTTTCCTAAAACCTTACAAAATCAAAACTTAAAAGAGTTATTAAAACATAATTCAACTTTGAACTTAATGGGCTCCATGAACAGCAGCTGGGAAACAGTTACTTGGAAGAATAACCTGTTTGTTGTATACTGTTAAATAAAACAGTAGGCTGGCTGGCTTAGCAAAGGGAAATTTGGAGACTAATGGGATTATAAAGCATTTCTTAATTGCTAATAAACTTGTGAATAAGGTTTTCCATGTTGTGTCTGTGGAAAGCTCATACAGAATGTGGGAGACTGATCTTAGCTGTCCTCTGGATGTGCCCTGCACAAGCCCATGTTCGAGGGGTTAGTTAGGATGTGCCACCCCTGCAACTGATTTGGGCCTCTGGGCTCCCACTGCAATGGGATTGCTGTTTCCCTGTGTTTCATCACACTTCTGTAGCAGGACAGAAACTTGGGGAGAATTAGGATCAAACAAGAACACAAACAGGAGAAGGTCATCCATTATTGGAAAGTGACATCAGTGGGAGGGACTCATAGGAAACCTTTCCACTTTAATGGGATGAGTCCCAACAGGTAACTCTAAATCAAGCCCAGCTGCAGGTGGATCAGTTACTTGTTGAAAGCATCCTACTCTCCATCACCTTTCCCTATTGTGTTCAGTCTCTAAGACAAAGGTGGAAAACAGAAACCTTTGTATTCCTGGTACTTTTTTCTATTGTACATCTGTTTCAGAAAGCTGTAGAAGAAGAAGACACATGAGTATGTGACTCCTGTGTGACTCCCCAGTACCCACACAAGAAGAGTGTGTGACTGCCATGTGACTCCCCAGTACCCACACAAGAAAATGAGGGATGTATGTTTGAAAAGGAAAGGCAGAATCTTTTTCTCTAACTCAGTAAAGTAGGAAAATGTCCAGAGTAGTTTTTATGGTGGGTAGCTTCTCTTCTCTGTACTAAGGGTAGCAGGAGAGACGTTCCCTCAACTGTGGAACTGTTCTGGCATTATGTTAAAGAGGCTTATGGAATCACAGGCTGTGCTGAGTTGGAAGGGACTCCAAAGGATCACTGAAGTCCAACTCCTGGCCTTGCACAGAATACCTCCAAGAATCCTACCCTGTGCCTGAGAGCAGTGTCCAAATGCTTGGAGTCCAGCAGGCAATGGTGTGTACCTTCTGAATTCTGCTGTGTGCTGCATTTGTTGGGCATTGGGAAGAGGCACAGGTAGGGCTGACTGTTTGCACTGACATGCAATGGTTCCATGGCCCTCTGCAGGATTTTAATTCTGTAATTTAGGAATCTCAGGACATTCTATAGGCAGTGTCATTGTGCTTTGTTCTCCCCAAACAGGAATGTTTGTCTTATACACAGCAGGGGCTTGCCTGGTGTTGATAACTCCATAGCTTCTATAAAGGACAGTATTTTGACAGTGTATAGAAAATTCAGGGCCAGCTGCTTCACATCCTTTGAACAGCACACTTTTATCTGTAGATTCTGGTGACTGGAGTGTTTGCTGTCTTTTAGGTAGATAATTCATCAGGTATGAACTGCTAGATACTTAGATACCATTAGATACATAGATATCTGTGCAAAAAATCTATGTCTAAATTTCTAACAACATGAAATGGGTCATTTAATGTTCAAATTCTATCATTCTATCCTTGCTTCAAAGACATTTCATGGCAACTCATAAGTAGATGAGTGTAAGTAAATTATGTGTAGAGTTATTTGTGGGTTGTTGATGAATGAGGTTTCTGGAGGCAGAGTTATTGAAAGAACCTAGATTGAATTAAGCATTGCCTCATTTGCTGTGTTATGAGGGTATCTTGAAATGCAGGGTGAAAGGGAATGAAAGGATGATCAATTTCACAATAAGCACTTGTTTTATGCATCTTTTTAAAGCTCTCTGACAACACTGTAGTATTTCAACATTTCACCACTATAAAAAGCAAAAAGATTGTCCTTAAATCACTAATCTAAATTATGCCTGTTGACTCAGGCATTTAGCTTGAGGTTCACTAGAATTTTTCATATCTTTTACAGAAGGAAGATAATCATCAGGTCCTTCATTGCTGCCTTCCCTGTCATTCCCTATTCTGCATATGTGTGCTAGATCCTTTCTTTGTTTCTGCACCACTTTTTCAGCTAAACATCAGCATCCTAACTTTACACCATTTCACCAGCCAGCTGAGATTGTCCTGAATTTTATCCCTCACTTCTGCATTTGATGAACCCATGAATTTTTAGTCTCTGTTTTGTCACTCAAAGTGAATTATATTGGTCCCTGGATAGATCCTAGGAGAATCACTCAGAAATTTCTTTCTGGCTTGCCAGTACATTTTGAATAATTACATCAAGAGGGGCAGGGTTTGTTATTATTATTTTTAAAAACTAGTTACACAGGTAACATCACAATTAAAACTTGGCTCTAATTTCATATCTTCTAGCTAATGGACATAACACATTTGGCAGAGTTAAAAGCTCTAGTTTAAAGGAAGCTACTTCATCTCTGCCACTTCCTGTTTATCTGCTGAAAGAAGTTCCCCATCAGACACAAAAACCTCGACTCACACAACGCCCTCTCTGCGAACTCGTGTCACAGAAGTGCACTAGATGGCACTCTGGATCTGTGTTTTACACTAAATGTGATCTCAGTCGCCTCCTCTGATGGTTCTTGGAAGTACTTACTTTTGAAGTTTGGCATCTAAGTTAAAGATTAAAATTACTGTAGTAGTAAAACACTTGTGTAAGTGAGTTTGGGTTCATGCTGTCATTAACTTCTCCCCCCTCCCCCCCAGTAATCCTTCAGCATCCATTTCTAAAGCACAATTTTATGTATGCCACTGAGGGGGTAATCCAGCTCTGTGAGGGCAGCTGGGACATGTTCCAGTGCTGGCTGTGCACTTGTGTGTCCGTGTTTGATGATGAAGAAGCAAAATAAGAGGAGCAGAGGATGGGGATCATCCTGCCATGTGTTCTCCCAGTCTGAGTATGGCTCAGATGTAACTTGAATGAAGGCATGAAGGTTGATGAGACCAGCCATTGTTACCATGAACCATAGGTATGTATGTATGTATGTATGTATCTATCTATCTATCTATCTAGATATATATGTTTAGGTATTCCCAGGATCCACAGAAAAGGTATAGTCTGTGCTAAAGACTTTAAGTAACATTAGTTTTGCTATTGGCATTAGCTCTCGAATTGTGTTTCTGTTGTATCTAAGTTGCCTGAAACCATACCTTCTGCTTCATTTCCAGCATCATGTGAGCACAGCTTGGATCTATTGGCTCTGCTCATGCTGGGTGCTCTGTGGCTCCTACAATGGTTTGGGAAGTGGAGTGTGGACCCTGCTTTCTGTGGGGCCCAAGGCATTGCTCTGTGGATGTTCTGTGGGCCTGTGAGCAAGGTGCTGGGGCAGGGCAGCTTTCTGCATGAAGGGGGCAACTCAGCTGCCAGAAGAAATCTCCAGACTGCTGCTTCAATGATTTACCACTGAGACATGATACACTGCTGTCTCCTGCCTTTTTGAATGTGTCTCCTGATAGTTGATTTTGTTAAGGTAAAGCCAGTGGTGCTTAACTTACCTTGTCTTGGCTTTGCCTTCAAAGGGCAATGCTTCGGATGCCAAGTTAACTTCATTCATCTAGGATTTTAGAGCTCCCTCTCAACTCTTCCTGACCTGTGAACACTCCTGAGTCTTCCAGGACAAAATAAAACAAGTTAGCTGAGCCACCTGACAGTGGTTTGAATGAACTTGTTTGATTTTGCCCTAGAACTGACTAGAAGTGCTTACACAGCCAGTTACTGAGACTCAGCTGTAAGATGTTAACAGCAGAGAAACAGAAAGGAACAGCTTTTTAAAAGGCCTGTGAACTGTGTGCCCTGGGTGAGAGGCTTTGTATTAGCCTGTTCATTTCCCTGGGAGAGATAAGGTGTGCTTCCATGGCCTGTTCCACCTGAGGAGTTCAATAAAAAGCTGTCATGTCTCAGCTGTACCTTTCCTGCAGAGGTGTGTTCCTTTCCTGTGCAGCACAGATGACGTTCCTGTAGCCAAGGTGTCCAGTGGTGTCACACAAAGTGCTTTACAGGGCTGCCTGTGTGGAGGCTCCATTGCAGAGCCTTGTTTTGCTGTGTACTTCAGAGAATGGGGAAGGCAGTTTGGCACTCTAGGTTTTCTAACAGCCTCTGAAATACAGAAATACTTTTTATTCCCACTTCTGTTAATAAGCTGGTGCATCCATTGGATCATGGAAGAGTAAGGAAATTATAACACTTTTTATCTGAACGACATTATAATTTTTTTATAATTTTTGAGAAGAATAACAAAGTTAGAACATGTATCACGTTCTTCACTTACTGTGAATATTGGTGAATAAGTGCACAGAGAACCACAAATAAAGTAGATTCCCCTGTTGTCCAGGAGCAAATCTGTCTGCAAGATGAAGAGTTGTCTTACAAACAGAAATCCATACTTGGTTTAAGTGATATAAGAACCTAATAATAAGAGAAAGGCTCCAAAAAGTGCTTTTTCCAAAAATGCTTCATCATTATATCCGCTTATCACCACCACTCTTGAACACCAGAAAACTGTGTGTGGTATGGATTGTGGGTAGCTCACCTTGAGGCTCATGAAAAGGAAAGCAAAACTGGTGCAAAATGTGGAGGGGAAAGCGAGGGGCAGAATCCCTGACCTTTCATGGCCCGAGGCCTTTGGGAGCCGATGCCGCCCACCCGAGGATCAGCCCCGGTGCTGCAGCCCTGGCGCGGAGTGAGGAGCGAGCTGTGGAACCCCTGCTCCTGCTGCTGCTGCGGTGAGAGCAGCCCGGGGCTCGCTGCCGCCATCTGGCACCGCTCCTGCCTCCCGGAGGACGGGCTGCCCATTCCAGAGATCGGAGACTGCAGATAAGACACTTCAAACAGCAAAAAAAAAAAAAAAAAAAAAAAAAAAAAAAAAAAAAAAAAAAAAAAAAAAAAAAAAAAAAAAAAAAAAAAGGACAAAAAATTGCTCTGCTCCCCCATCCCTTCCCAGCAGCACCTATCCTATGCTTTTTAAAGTAACCTTGGCTTTTTCTAAACTTTTCTCTACTTTTCTCTTTCTTTCTCTTTGCTTCCCATACTGTTAAATAAAAATATATTATTTTTTGGCATCAACATTTAATCTCGTTTGGTTTTAATCTAGTTTATGGGAATATTTGGAGCATTTAAAGTTCTTTATGGTTTAAACATAGAGACTTAGCTTTCTTCGTTCCTCTGGGTTTAAATCAGATCATAACAAGTGCATTGTACTTAGAGTTCACACATGTCCCCTCCAGTACTTACTTATTAAATGAGTTCACAGAAACTACACTGTAAACCTGCTGGAATAATTTTTATGAAATAATTTTCTCTGGTGAAGAGGGAAAACAGAGCTGCAAGGAAGTTAAAACCTGGGCTTGGCTTCCCCACTAATGACAAAGGCAGGCCCCAGAATTTGCTGAGACAGAGATGACAGGCTCTCGCAAGTACATTGGGTCATCCACCTACCCCTCCTTTCTGCTCGCTGCAGGGTACAGGTGCACTCAGACAAAAAGGACTGGGGCTGCTTTTCAGCTTTTTTGTTGCTTTTTTTTGTTAACACATAAAGCAGAGCAGGAGTGAGATGTAGATAATATGATACACCTGTTCAAGTGCACTAGACCAGCACCACCAGACCTTTTTTCCCTCACAGTGCTTGAAGAATATGGGCTGCAAGAGTGCTGCAGCACTGTTGGTTTTCTGTCAGTTCTGGGGGGGCATTTTTAAATGTCAGCCTTGAGTGTGAGTGCTTCCCAGTAGGAACAATTTGTGTTTAAGGAAAAGCTGCATGGGAGCAGGGATGCTGTGTGTAGGTAGGATTGTCTGTGAGCCCATTCACTCACATCTGCTATGTGCACCAGCCCACAAAACAGTGAATGAACCTCAGATACTGGTGCATAATGTAGTCTAGGTTCTTACCTCTCTGGACTTGGTTGCATACCTCTACCATCCTGTTGCAATCTGCCTGGAGAGTTGTATGTATTACATTATCCTTTGGTATTACCAGTGGTGGACCTTTTCAAGAAGAGTAGGCACAGGATGCCTTTTCTTTGTGTTAGGCTCTGACAGGATCATTGCAGGGGTAGGAGATTTGCTATGGAGTGCATCATCACAAACATTTTTGATGTAGCACCAGATTTTTCTCCTTCTTACCCTTTTCCTTTGGAAGAGGTTAGGCTCTGTGGCCTGATGAAATTCAGGAGGTGGGTGGGTGCAATGAGATTTTTTTGGCTGCACTTCTCTGTAGCGTTACTGAGAGTGCAGAGGACTCTCAGTCCAAATAGGGAGCGGCCTGAACAAATGCAGGTAGAATCAGAAGATTCTCCAAGGCAGAAGATTCAGAAGATTCTCCAAGGGCATTTCTTCTTTCTGGAGCAACTCACCAGTAGAGAATTAGATTCTGTTGGAAGCAGCTGGGCTATTCTCTGTGTGTGTGTGCATTTGGCTAGAGATCCTTCATGTGATCACACCAGTCTCATGGAAATATGCCGTTTTGTCTGGGTGTTGATGTTCTCATGGTGTTGGTACATCAGAGTAAGGAAGGAGAGTTTGTAAACTGTGAAAGGTTCTGTCCCTAACAGAAAGGAGGACCAGAATCTGGAGATCTTCCTTTACTGTAATCTCACTGATCTGTCTATGCCAGTATTCTGTATGTTGACAGAGCAAAGACTGCTGCTTTTTCACTGTTATTTCAGTGGCTTCTTTTTGTCTTTCTTCACTATTCTGCCTTTAGAATGCCTTTCTTGATACCCTGCTTATGTGCTTACATGCCTCCTGATCATCTTTCATACTCCTTTCAAACTTGGAAGATGAGGACAGACAGGCATACACATGGCATGACTGCAAATTCTCAATTTCTTGGGAAAAATCTTGCTCAAAAGTGTTCAAGAGCAGCTAGTCCTAAAGTACTGAGGTGCAGGAATCTGGCATTACATGATGCATAGTATTTGAAATATTGATAATTTAGACCTTGTATTACCTGCAGAACTATAGGACAACAGACTGTTCAGCAAGTGCTGTTAATGAAATGTGTCTAAGTGCTTTGTTGAACTGGAACCATGGTCCATACTGTGGCACATGGAACCTTTTCAGCTGGAAAGTCTCAATTTGCTGAGTCAAGTCCCATAGTGTTTTAGGAATAGCTCAGGAAGCTGCTGACAACTCAGACAAAATGGTGTTTTTCTATCTGGGCTGTTGGCCATTCAAACTGAGCTCACACCAGATCTTTGGGGTTTTGGGAAAGCCAGTGACAAGTCAAAGAATCTTGTTTAAATTTGCTGTAGCTGAATGCTGCACTTGCTTCTGAGGCTTGATATATTCCTTTAATTCACCAACAACATCTCCTTCTTTCCACAGACAATTCCTAAGATGACCTCTTGAAGGAAAGGGAGCAAGCACAATTTTCTGCTGTGCTGGTGATTCTCAGTGGAGCAATCACAGGTGTGTGCAGAGGGCCAGAGCCAAGATGAACACCTGCATGCTTCACCTCCTTCTCTCTGGTTACCCAGCAGTGATGGCACCATGTGGTGCAGGATTGCAGGCTGCTCAGATCCTAAAATCTAAGGGGCATGGTTCAACACTTTGCAAGGTCTAAGAACCAACAGGGTGTTCTTTCTGCTATCTGGTGTTATGTGCTACCGATACTTAACAACATCTAAAGGTTAGTGCTTTCATTTCTGCTAGTTTCCACTCACACTATTTTCTGTCTTCATATACATATCTCCTGTCTGTTCCTCCCAGTGTACCCACCATACCTTATGTGCATTTTATCTTTCATGGACAAAGTATAAATGGAGCTGGCTAGAAGTTTTGTTTGACTAGAGGCTTCCTGTAAATGGCAACCAGAGGGCCTAGCCCACCCCTGTGGCACAAGCTTTTAAAGTCCCATTATTGCTCTGAATCACACCTTCATCTCCACACCCTGAGTCATATATTAAAATAAAACTGTGGGAAATAATAAAACCCAGTTGTATGAATGCATTTTTTATTATAAGAGTTCTTCTTTTTTTTTTATTACTGCTTTGAGGCTAACTCATCATCTTTTGTTATGTTCATTACAAAAGGGTTTGCTCTAGTCCCTATTAACTCGAAGGGAAGGGAACAGAGTGCACAGTTCCTTGCTGGCATCCATTCCCCTGTCCTCAGTATTCCTCAGTCTTTACCACAGCTGCTCTACAAGAGCCTTCTGGGGCAGGCTGGGTTACAGGGAGGATTGACAGGGCAAGTTTGCAGAAAACAACTCAGAAGAGGGGGGCAGATCAAGTTCTTTAAGTCCCATATCTAGCTTCTGGCCTGTTTTTCCAGGTACACCTCATACAGGTCCCTTTTCAAGCAAATAAACAATTTTCAGCTTTGCCCCAGCAAAGTGAGAAGTTTTACTCAGTCACAAAGAGATAGAAGATGAGATTGGAGAGGGGGAAAGAAAAAGAAAGTAAAAGACAGAAGACTTGTTTATATTTACTAATTAGAAAAGTGGGTTGTTTCCATTTAAAAAGGAATATTCTACAAGAACAATGTTTTTGTTAAATATTAGGTCTCTGTAGATTGGGGAAATAGATGGAGCCCTTTTCTTTCTTGGGCTTTCTAAGTTAAAGTATTTATGTCTTGACTGAAGCTTGAGAAATTCCTGTTCATCTTCAATTTTAGATCATACTTGTTGATCACAGCAGTACCAGGACTCCTTGCTCAAAATACAGCACATAATCTGTGCCATTTTCTCTCACCCTAGGATGGAGCTGAATGTACAGAAACGGAGTCCCGACCCAATACTCCACTGGAGCTGGGCATCATACCAGGAGAATTTCTTTGTGCACCTCTGGCTACAGTTTCCAACTTCCCCCCCTGCCCCCCACTCCCTTCCCTTCCCTTCCCTTCCCTTCCCTTCCCTTCCCTTCCCTTCCCTTCCCTTCCCTTCCCTTCCCTTCCCTT
>JAXCLO010000026.1:2821223-2889310 GCA_035583995.1 Arremon aurantiirostris | reverse complement strand
TCCCTTCCCTGCCCTTCCCTTCCCTTCCCTTCCCTTCCCTTCCCTTCCCTTCCCTTCCCTTCCCTTCCCTTCCCTCTCAGATAATAGCACAAGCCTTAGCCTGTGCTCTAGGAATAGTCTGATATTCAAGATCTGCCCCTGTTGCAGGACTTTCTGCCATTCCTGTCACACATTTATCCAGGTCATCTTAATTTCTTTTGGTTTTTCAAAGAACAGGTGCTTCAGAGACTGCAGCCTGAAGCTCTGATGCAGCAGGTGAGTCAGGAGGTTCCTATTTGCTCTATGGGGAGAGGATGCTGAAATCCTCACTACAGATTTGCTGTAGCTTTTTTCCTGTATTTTCTCATAGAGGTACTACTCAAAAAGATATTTTTATGTTGTGGGCTTCTGTTACTCTAAAATTCTGCTGCCACCAAACTTTCCATTCATAGAACACCCAACAGTGGTGGTGGTGGATAACTTCCCAGTAGATTTTTTATATACCTACTTTTGAACATGGATTAAATAATGCTCCATCATCAGAAATGCATTACATGTTCCCTGACAGACCATCCACAAATCATTTAAATAGCATTCTTCTGTTTTACTGAATGTATTTTTAGACATATATTATTCTCTGCTTAATAAACCATGCAGGATCTTAAACTGTGGCAAGTCTACTTGATCTCCAAGGATTGCATGTATTTTAAAATTATTTTACCCATAGACTCATTAAATCATGAGGTATCTTCTACTTCACAGCTAAGAAATAAATAAAAGTTCCTGTCAGGTAATTAAAAAACCCAACAGACCAATGAACTGGCTCTTGAAAGACACATTAGATCAGCAGGATACCCCCATGTGGAGCAAATTCCTGGAAACTGAGAGTCATCTGAAAATAATGTAAATCTCTGGACACAGTTGTGAAATCCCTGCAGGTATTTTATTCCCTGTTTCTCAGTAATTCAGGTGACTTTTCTGTGGCTAATGTCTGGAGAGCTCCCATGGAAAAAAAAAGCTAATGACGGAAATAGAGCTGAGGGAAACATTACATAGACTTCATAAAAACTCCTAATCCATGAGATCTAGCATATTCTGTGGAGGATATTGAATAATGGCTTTGCTCACTGTACAAACATAAGGCTTGTTACAGGCCCCTTTTCACTTACTGGCCTTCTGAAACTGCTCACCCAAATTCCAATGCCCACCTCTTTTGGTACTGAGTTATTGTAGGATATCTCATGGAACTAAAATATTGTCTGCTTCATTCTTTCTGTTTCTGTGGTTGGTCAGAGCTCCTGTCTTTCTGAAAAGAAGTGAATTAAGGGAAGTAAATGATAGCTTTGAATCTGGGTGGGAAGCTGTTCATGGTCCTTTTCTTTGTGTGAGTAATTGGGCTGGTCCTGGGCACTCAGTATCTAACATTTTGCATACAGTGAGTGGGTGAATGACTTATATCCGTGACAGTGGGGCCTGTGGGAAGATGGAATAACTGGGAAATTCAGTTCTTATAAATCTATAAAAATAGCTAAGAGGTGTAATGTACTGTAATACTGCCACATTAACACACACCAGGCTGTCTTTTTATTGTTTTGATATGCAGCAACAGCTTTATAGCTGTTGCAAAAGGTGTTATAAAGCTTTGTTTCAACAGGGAGGATATTCCAAATCCAAATTTTGTTTCATTTTTATGTGGTTTCAGAAAACTAATATTAACTAGAATACATTTGCATTTACCCTGCTTGTCACAATTACAAGGCAGGTGCAGAAATAATGAAAGTTAGTTTCATTTAATAGCAAAGATTCAGCAATGTTTGTGCTATCCAGCTGTCTATTTTTTCCCCTTTTAAGTGAATTGAGAACAAGAGCTTGTGATGCACAATCACTGTCCTCAATTGCCTGGTCTTTCTTTGCCCCTCTTTCCCCATGTGTCAGGAGAGTATCTCAGGAGAGCCTGGTATGTAGGGCAACTCACACTGAGTCAAACATGCAGAGTGTCAGGGCCCATACAGATAGAAGCAAGGTAGCCAAAAGTGTGTTGTAAAGTGGCAAACACCAGTGCTGTTTTATTCCTGAGACAATCGATGGCCAGAGGTAGCTATGCTCACTCTCCCCCTTTAGTTCACCCTTCTTCCCCTGCAGACAAGCTCTGGACTGCTCCCTACACCCCCAGGCTGTTCTTCCTCCTCCTCCATCCCTTTCACTGGAAAAGGCTCTCTTGTTGTCTTTGTGACTTACATTCATTATTCTCTTCATAATTTCTATCCTCTTCCTGACAAGGAGGGGAGGAGGAGGTGGTGAAACCCAGAGGTGACAAACACCAGATAGATCAGGTTGCCTGTGGAGAGATACACAATGTTTCCCCTCCTGAAGTCCACAGTGGGACAACTTCAGGGTCTTTCTTGTGTTACTCCACTATCCTGTTGCAGAGCAACCAGCATTTTTTGCAACAGTTCTCAGGGAAGGGGTAGCACAGAACACAGCAGAGAAGCTCTGTGGTGTGATAGACTCTAATTTGGACCTGGTGCTCATCTGCATGATGCCTAGACTAGGGGGAAAAGCAGTCCTAAAAGGAGGCCAAGAGCAGAACAGTTTCCACCCTAATAATGACTTATTTTACTGTTCATTCTCCGAAAAGTGAAGCAGCTTGGAGTGCTAAACTTCCCTCACTGTGTTCCCCTGAGAAAACACCCTGACCTGTCCTCCTGTGGGATTTTTTTGGGTGGCCTGTGTATTGTACTGTGTTCATAACCATGAATTTCTGTCCTGTGACCCAGGAAGCCTGACTAGAGCAGTGTCCAATGCCTACCTGGAAGTTTTGGTGCTTTTTTGCTACCTACATGTGAAGTTGCTTGCCTTAAGCTGACTTCTTGCCTATCTCCATGCTAGCACCTGTCTGCCATCCTCAGCATATCACAAATGATACCAGTTAAAGGGCTGGGACTTCAATCCCTTCCTGAATTTTCAGTTTCTTGTTTCATATCCACAAAGAGGAGATTTGGTTTATTTTAGTCTGTATAACAAGGTACAGCTCATGCTCTTTCTGAAGCTGCCAGGGGAGGACAGCTAGAACAAATGTTTGCACTTGGAATTATTGCTGTGCATTCTGGAAATCCCATATACATATCATTCCTTAGTGGTTTAGGCCTGTGTCTGTCCAGCTGATTCTGGCTAATCCTGTCCTGGGGCTCAGACCTGCAAAGCAGTGAACAGTCAGGTTATTGTGGAGAACTTGACCTCACAGAGGTTAAGAAAATAAAGGTTTCAGCAGAGAGTTGACCTAACATTATGCATGTATTTCCTGCCTTTATGTACTCTGTTTGGTGTCAAATGTACTTCAGGTGTTTAAAATAATAGTAAGTTTATTTTTCAGGTAAGAAATGCCTTCTGAAAGTAAAATTTTCTTATGGCTGGGGGTGTATAAGAACTAAATAAATTCAAAGGAAATCATGCTTAGTGTTTTAGTTCCAAAGATGACAAACATTTATATGCATTTAGCCTGTGCTTCACATGGTTAGAGAAATAGAGCTGAGGAGGTTTGGATGTACATTTGGTTGTTAAAGGGAATTGTTTTAATGGTAGTAATGTAGTCCAGGAACTTTGCCCAATTTTTCTTTATTCTCTTTCTGGTCAGTGGATATCTCAGGTCCCTCTCTCAGCATTAAAATGGGGATCATATGTCTTTATTTTTTGTGTAAAATTTGATATCCATGTCAAGGTGATTCTAGAAAGATTGTTAAAAATGAGCAAACTACCTTGGAAATGATGGCCTGCAGGTGGTGCAGGATGTCCATAATGGATATTTTGTGCAACTCTTCTGTAGGGCTTGTTACATTAGAAATATCAAAATCCTTCTGAGATTTACTAAGAAAACAATAGAATCTCATATTTTTTAACTGACTCTGCTTTTTGTTGGGACAATGTATATATTGCTGATTATTTTTCTTTTACATTGTACCAACAGACAGTAACTCTGGCTGAAAAGTATCATCACAACAGTATTGATGAGGAGAAGAATGAGTACTGAACACAAACTTTAAGTGGTGAGTGTTAGAAATTAGTCCTAAATCTTTTACAGTGTAGGTAGTCCTAGTTAATATCCACATTTCAATTTTAGTGGTCATAACAATTAGATCACCCTGATTATCCTGTGTGATAATGCACCAATAAGCATATTTTGCCAGAACTCTGGAACTGTTACGACAGGAACCATAAGAGATGGGGCGAATTTAAGTCTCTATGCTGGGTTCTGCTCCTCACTATGTCTCTCTGCATCTACTCCTGTGCTGATAAGGGAAAGGCTGGCCTATTCCTCTCTTCTGGCAAGAGAGACATTGCTCACATTCTTTTCCCTCTACTCAGAAGTGAGCTGGGGTCAGTACTTTGCTATGTGAGACAGCTTGCATTCTTTTCCTGCACTCTTCCATGGTTGTCTTTCAAACAAACAAAAAACCCAACCAACCTGAAACAAAAACCCAACCCTTCCCCCTACAAAACCCTACATTTGCCTAAAGCCGGCCTATTTCTGGTTTTGTGGTGTGTGAAACAGTGATTTCACTGTTGATAAGGCAGCTGAATAAAGTCTACCTGCTCTCCATCAGGGTAATACAGTATTTATTTTTTCATGGTAACCCAGAGTTGTAGTGGGATTTCATCTGCTTTTGCACCATTCTTTACCAGAATCAGCCTTTCTCCTGTGTTTTCCATGGAGAGGGGATAATAGGAGGAAAGCATATTTGAGGTTGGTATTTTCTATATTTTTTTTTCGTCAAACATTGTTTTTACTCTGATTCCCATACAGGAGCCCAAGTTGTCAGAAAATCTGTTTTACTTAATGGCAAATACAGATAAATCTTGCTTATAAGAGAGCCATTTTAACTTCCTTAGTACTAGCTCTATTGCAGGATTTGCAAAGGAGAATATAGACCTCTAGTGCCTTAATTTTTCAAAGTTCTAATGTTAGAAGAGTTGCAAAAGTTCTCATCACAGCTTGCTCGGATTTACTTTCACTTTTGGGATTCCTCAGTTATTGTGGATCACATGTACTAAATGAAGAAGTTTGGGTTTATTCTTTCCTTGTCAGCAGCACCTCTGAGGCAAAGTTCAGCACTTAAAAATGCTAAAAGTAATTCCAAGGAAGAATTGAAAGATGAATGTAAACATGAATGTGAATAATTTTGAAGTATAACACCCCTGATGTGATTTCTGATCTGAAACTGTTTTGAGGCCAATGAATGCCACTGAAGGAAGGACCTGCTTGGGTAAATGAACAGTAATGCCATGAGATGCTGGCAAACCAGGTGTTAAACTCAACAAGATGTATTTGGAGGATTGGGGCCCCAAATGTGATTCTCTGGTTTCATCTTGAGCTCTGGGTGAGTAGGTGTATGATGTATGACAGCAAGGTTGCTGTAGTAATTATTCATTAGCTTTAAATAACAGGGTAATTATGAAGTTAAAATTCATATACCCCAACACACCCATTTTTCCTAGCCTTTCAATTTCTGCAGAATGCCTACAGCCGTCTCCTTTGTGTTGTAAAACAGGGCACTAGCCCTAGCTATGCATGGTTGTTTCTTTGATTTTTGCATGCTCCTTGCAACAGGAATGTTAACTGGGGTGAAAAGGTAACATGAATCAGGGAGGCCAGCATCAGAAGAAAATAAAGACTCATTTTCTCCTATGCCTTCAAGGATAAAGAAGATCACTCTGGCACTCATAAACACATGTATACTCCACACAGGATGGGTTTCTCTGTGAAATTCTCAAATTATCTGGTTTTCTTTAAATTTCTGTTCACTTCTATTCTAGGGCAAAAAACAACCAGCAGAGCAGAGATGACGAGGACAAGTGGCAATATTTTGGAATGACAGGATCCTTTCTGGTATTCTATATGGTAGATATTTAACCATCAGCTGTTTTGGGTGACAAGGCATGACCAGTGAACAGGTGAACAGGTAGAGTTGGAATGCTTCTGAATAAAAGTTCAGATCCAGGAACTGCATTATCTCACATAGATTGAACCTAATTCAGTGTTTCAGAATCTGGGAATGAAGTCTGCAAAAATGGCTCTGTCTTTATATGTGTAACTGAGGACCATTGCCTGTGATACACTGTGGCTGATTCTGCATGGCAGCTCTGATTTACTCCATCAGCAAATTTACTCACTCAGTAAATCAGGGCTGCTGCAGGATGTGGGGCAGGGTGCCTGGCCTGTGATGTGATGTGTAACCTGTAACTATGATCTAAGGCATCCCCTCCTGCAGTGCCTGTGCTGGAAACCCCAAACCCTGCCCTGCACTTCGGGGCACTCACCCTGGGAAAGGGCTGGGTGGCTCAGCAAGGACAGGGTGCTCAGCCGGGCTCTCCTGTCACTGTCACTGCTGGTTTTTACTGAAGTCATTCACTTTGCTGTTCTTGACAATTTAATGCTGCAAGCACAGGCTAAGGGTTCATTCTCTGTTTCTTGTGCATCATATTGTGACTGTCCAGTGGAATGTAATGGAGCTTGTGCCTGTAAAGGTATTTCTACCTCAGGCCTTCACACAGGGGTACATGTGACATGTCTCACATTGCAGATGAATTTTCAGTGCACTGAATTGATGGGATAGAAGGAGTCAGCAACAGTACCACATTTGTTTGGTTTCAGATGTGTCTTCTTCAAGGTCCAACCTGGTAAGTCTGCTCTAGGATCTGACAATGAGCTTTTTCAATGAGATCAACCAGGTAGTTCTGAGTTTGTAATCCCAGATATATCTTAAATGTGAAACTAAGCTTAATGCCTAGTAATCTTGCACTTGCAATTTTTTTTCAATTTTTGCAATCGCTCTTGCAATTTTTTTCTTGCCACCTGCTAATATTTGCAACTTGGTATCAGTAAAGTGCTAATAAATTCTAAGGGAGTCATCTGATGAGTTAGGCAGGAACTTATGACCTTGTGTGGAAATTGCATGTAACATTTTTCTGTTCTAGTGGAGAGGATGTAAGCAAAGATGGGATTCTAAAATGACCTGTGTGGACCATGGTGTGTTCTGAACCCAGAGCTGAAATAGTTCTGGTCTGGTGCATTTTCTAAGGTGAAACAGTGACATGAGTGCAGAGTTGGACAGACTTGTGATAAAGGAAGAAATAAATTGAAACTTGAAATTTCTGAAGAAAACTATGTTGCTGTACTGGGAAGTATGGAGAGCAGATCTGTGAGACTAAGCATTTGAAAACAAAATAGTTATATTAGTTAGCTAGTTCTTGGAATTAAGGAGGCTTTTCAGCAGTGAGTGCTTTGTTGCTGCAGTGTCTGGGTGCCATAACCCTGCACTAGGGTTTGTGTCATTTATTCAGAGGTATCCTATTAAGTTGCAAAATCTAGTTTTAAGAAAAGCTGAAAAAGAAACATGCTGTTGGATATCTTAATGGGCAACAAATGATTTTCATGTTAAAAAAACTGCAAACCAAATATACTTCTGGTAATTCAACTCCAGCAAAAAGCCTTTTTGCATTGTCACTGAATTAAAAATAAAATAGTAGGAGTCTAGGCCTGTAAAGAGCAGGATAGCTCCTATTATAGGAGGAACTATCCTGCTCTTTACAGGCCTAGACTCCTACTACTTTATTTTTTTTTAATTTTTTTTTTATTTTTATCCTGTCCTGTGCAGGCTGCTTGGAGCAGCCTGCACAGGACAATTCTTTTTCCAGATCCTGAGCATTTTATTTGTGGAGTTTTATCTTTGCCTGCTTCTGTTGATCCTCTTGCATTTGTCCTCAAAGCAGAACTGTTATATTTAAACACTTTGGTGGCTTGGAAAAAAACTCTTGTTAGGTTTTCAGTGACTGTGTCTCTCTATCCACCTGCTCCACTGTGCCCCCCAGCAGAAATGAGACACTCTTGGCCATGCAGTGTGTAGGTGTGTACAGGGCTGGGCAACAACTCAGTGTTGGATACTACACGAGTATCTGAGACCTCATTGAACTAAGGTTAGTGGAGCTGTAAGAAATACACTAAATAAACAATGTTTTACACAATAGGAAAGTGGAAACTGGTACAAAAGCAATTGGTAACAGATGATCTGTGGTTGCAAAATGCTAAGAGTTAAAATAGAAGGTGGTTGTTGTGGTTTAACCCCAGCCAGGAACCAAGGCCCATGCAGCCACTCACTCACTCACCAGTGGGATCTGAGGGAGGATTGGAGCAGTAGGAGCTGCAAAACTTGTGGGTTGAGGTAAAAACAGTTTAATAGGGAAAGCAAAAACTGCACACAAAAGCAAAGCAAAACAAGGAATTAATTGACAGATTCCCATGGGAGGCAGGTGTTCAGCCATCTCCAGGTGAGCAGGGCCACATCCTGCATAACAATGACTTGGGAAGACAAACTCCTTTGACACTGTTGAGTCAGGGACAGAATGAATGACTCCAGTCATCAGAAGGTGAAATAGAATTCCTTTATTAGGAAAAATTCTGACTTTTATAGTCTGACTCACTAAGCTGATACCTGATTGGCCTCAAAGTGAAAACCTCTCACACTATTGGTGACCTATGAACAGCACACTCTGGAGAACCATATCTATAAACAATGGTGACAGAAAGAGAGATGATAATTGTTTGAATTCTTTCCTCTAAGTTTCCCACAGCTTCTACACAGCTTCCCAGGATTTTCCTAGGAGAACCATGTCTCTGTTCAGAGGATGTGTAATTACTACACTCCATCACTCCAAACATCCCCCTTTCCTCCTTTTACCCCCACTTCATACACTGGACATGATGTCAGATGGTCTGGAGTATCCCTTTGGTCAGTTTGGGTCATCTGTCCCAGCTGTGTCTCCTCCTGTGCACCTGAAATGTCCTTCCCATTGTGGCAGTACAGAAATCAGAAATGGCCTTGGCTCTGTGCAAGCCCTGCCCAGCAATAACAAAAATGTCTCTCTGTTGTCAACACTGTGTTCAGCACACACCTGAAACATAACCCCATACCATTGTGGAGAAAATTAACCCACCCCAGCCCAAAGCAGCACACAGATCAAAACCTCCTAGATGTTTTCTTGCACAATATTGTAAGTTGCACACATGTGATTAAATAAATATATACCTTCCTCTCTTATGTGCATTCCTTGGGCCTCACACTGTATTGTTTCATAAAGAGAAGCTGTAAATGCCTATTGCAGTGAGCCTTTGGTTATTTTTATTTCATAACATGATCTTGGTATTGTTTTTGTTTGTTTGTTTTCATTTGAAAGCATCCGAGAGCCAAGCAGGTGTTTATAGGAAGCATATTTACCTGTATTGCTGGATTACTTAGCCAGTGATCCTAATCCTACACACATTTTGCATCCTAGCATCACGGGGACATCAAATCAACTCCAGAGTCATGTAAATATTTCAAGCACACATTTTGAGTCCTAAAAACTGAGGGCTTTATATTTGCAAAGTAAATCTTGAAAATTTGAATGCCTAGCTTTGGATGATGATGCCCATGATTGACAATCAGGAACTCAGCCTTCTTCACAGAACAATTGGTGCTTAGTAGCTCTGAGAGTTGAGATGTCTTGGGCAGGATACCATGAATTATTAACACTTCTGTGGGTCTTAGCCTCACCCTGATGAAATTTACCCAGGATTTTTACAGACTGTCGATGTATCAGACATGAACAGGAACTTTTCTCTTTGCCTTTCTCTGTGCTAACCACAGAGTCATTCTCCTCCTGTTGCTCCAATTAAATGATTGACATGCCAGTCCATTACTTCAGAGGTTAATGGCTACCTGGAAAGTAATAAAGCAGGCCCTTGTGGCAAAACAGAAGCTTATCACACAATTTCCTTTCTGATCCTCTGAGTTTTGACACTGAAAAGAAAAAGAAACATTGGTCAGTGAAACTAGGATTTTTCAAATTGAATTAATTCAGTTTTGGGGCTTTCTTTTTCTTGTCTCTCCATTAAAAAAACAAGCTAAACCAAACCAAAAACCAGTGCGTGGAAGTTTTAATTATTTTGTAGATTGAAGTGAATAAAAATTGGATTATAGACTCTGAGAAACTGAGGATTGTAAAAACAGAATTCTCATAAAATGAGTGTCTGCTTATTAAATAGGATTAGCTCTGTCATGCAAGTGTTCAGGTATAGCAAGCACAAGCAGCAAACAAGCTATTTTCTCACCTTTGTAGAATGGTATCCTATCCTTCTCCTTATGGTTTCCTGTACCATCATAACACTACAATTTCAGTTAAAAACTCTACACTTAAAAAATGAATACACCCCCACCCCCCTCCCCAGTGATGTAAAGACTCGGCAAAATTGCAAAATATATTTTAAACAGGAAACGTTGCTGGTAGAGTAAGAGAAAGAGGAAGGTTTTATTGCTAAATTAGGAAGTAGAAGATCATCTGAGAGAGGTTTTCCTCAGGAAAAGCTTGGTAGATGTGAGGCAAGGTGATCTGCTACTCAATACAGCAGCTCCCATCTCCCACCTCCCCCATCCCAACACAGGGTCACAGTTTTGCTCTGTACCTCGTGTACCTGGGACCCAAACAATAGCAGCAAAGAGTGAAGTTCTATGTGATGGTCTGGGTGGCAACTGAGGGTTCTGTAGGAGGAAGGAATTTTATATTAGTGACCCCTCCTTGGTGCAGTACTTTGCCACCTGGTTTTTTGTGATTAGTTTACCTGCTCATTCCAGAATACATGCTAAGGTTTTTCTGTTGGTGATTCCAGCTATTCAGTTTAATGGATTACAGTTTGCTCCTAAGCCACATGAAATACCCAGTCTTCAACTAAAAAAAAATTAAGAAAAAAGAAAAAAACAAATATCCTCAAATATCCTCAATATCCTATGACTTTTGTGGATTACATGGACAAGATGCAGGAGTTCAGATATCAGACATGGTCATGTCATTGTGAAAAAGGAGACTCAGGAATTGTTTAATTCCTCTTTCTCCTCAGAGGGATGCAACAAAACACAAGGTGAATGGTCACATATTATAACAACAGATGTTTCAACCAGATATGAGAATTTTTTTATTCACTAGGGTGGTGGTCCAGCACTAGAACAGGCTGCCAAAGAGATGGCAGTCTCTGCTCTTGGGCTGTTCAAAGCTGAGCCTTGACCAGCCTGCTGTAGCTAGATTTGTGCTGAGCAAGGGTGCTGGACCAGGGGCCTCCAGAAGTCCCTTCCAGCCTCAGCTGTTCTGTGATCTGTGTCTCATTCTGTGTATCTTAGTGCCAGAAATTACTCATGATAGACCAGATTTTTAAATACTGTGACACATAAATAATGGTTTTCAACTCATCAGAATATGTAATTTTTCTATGAAAAAAGGCAAATTCAGCAGACCCACTTTTAAATAAACTTCAGACTGTGTTATGTATTTTAGTAATTTTAAGCATAATGATTTGTCCTGTCTATTGTAATTTCCTTGATCTTGTCCTTTTATGGGTGGTTCCAATCAGATTTGTAATTTTCTGTCCTGCTTTCCTTCATGTAGAATGGACAGTAACATTAAACTGCATATAAATGCTGTCAGCTTCAGTTGTTTGGCCAGTGGGAATTATGTAGGATATAGAACCGTGAAAATTGAATTTTCTTTGGAAGTTAGTAATAGTTTTCTCCCCATTTCCCAAATTATGTATGATATTCTTAATGAAAATCAATCACATTTGGAATTACATTGATGAAACTAAGAATCCAGAATAGTTGGTCCTTGTAGATGAAATCTCTTCCTTGATGACCTTCAAATAATTGCTGTAATTATTAAGTTTGCTGATATTTTTCCAAGAATAGATTTGAGGGATATTTAACAAGATTCACTAGTTGAAAAAAGCACTTTTTTCTACATTATAGTTTAAATAACTATAAGCTAAGAAAAAAGACAAAAAAAATCTTCTCTTTTGCAGATGTTACATCTCTTGTAACGTGAAATGTTATTCTTATGCTTTAGGAAGTGTTTATCTTTAGTCTAAGCAATTATCTGATTGGCACCTTCTTTCTTTTTCATCTCCCACTATCTTTTCTCTTGTCTGGATTCTTCAGTTTCTCTCTTTCTTTCCTGGGAACTGAATAATAATTAAAAGAAAAAAATCTGATTAAAATACAGTTAGTTAAATATGTATATTTGAACAAGTGTTTCTAATGGAAAGCACTACTTGTGATGGCTGCTGCTATTGTGTGTATTTTGAAATTTTTCTAGATTTGGAAAATGCATCTTGTGTGGACAGACAAAAACCTCTTTCTCTTCCAGAGGTAATTTCTATCCTTAGAGTGCTTGATTCAACATGCTTGGACTATGTATGAGATTAAAACCCAGGGAATGGAGAAGCATATATAGAGCCTGAAGAAAATAGTCAGTTATTAAAACAATTTAGCTCGTCATTAAATCTCAAATTTTGGAATATAAATAGGTTGCTCTTCCCTTTGCCTCATCTGTCATTTTACTACAGCAGAAAATCTGGTGCTGGACAGAAGAGGAAAGGTGGCTTAGCAGTTAAAATAGAACTTGAAGTCAGGATCTTGATTTTTGTTCTGACACCACCAATGACAAACTGATCATCTGTGTAACTTACCAAAGCTCTGAGTCTCACCTACCACTCTGTAAACGTCATATAACTCCACAGGATGCTGCGAGGTTTAATTAGAATTAATTTTAGTCTTTCAAGTGCCTTGTGTTTCTCAGATGAAACGTGCTATTCAAGTGTGAAGGATAATTATTATGTTGCGTCTGTGTTTTTCTGATACATTATTACTATTTTATTAACCGTGTTTTGGAAAAAAAAAAAAAACCCCAAAACCACTGTACTTACTGCTTTTCAGTTGGGTTTGTAGGGTATAAAATTAGTCCCTATGAGCACAGTAAATAATTAAACTAATATTGGCATTGAGATGTGAGGTTGTTTTATTTGAGAATGTTAATGACTATTAGCAGATTGTCACAAAATGTCTGGCTGGATACTTTGAGCACTTTAAATCATTCACTTAGGTGTAGGATGGTCATATTGCCTCTAAATGTGGTGAATTAGCCCAGCAATTGAAGGCTGGAAAGCCTCAGCTCAGGGCTGCCTTGCAGCTGGTCAGGCTTGAGCCAGCCAGCTCAGAAAATTGTCCTGGCAATCCGTGCCTGGTGCCACCTTAACCTTTGCCAGTCCTGTGGGGAGCTCAGCACACCTTATGCAACAGGCCACTCCTGTTTCTCTTTTTATTTTCCTCAACTGTAGCACTGAAGAGCAGGGAAAGCTGAGATACCACAGGGTGATAGGAAGCAGTGGAAGCTCGCTGTCTTGGTGGATATGAGATAATTGTGTTGTTTCCAGATGGAATCACAGCTACATCAGAAATAAAAGTACTGACTGAAGCAGCAATTCCACATCCCAAGGATATAATAATTCAGAAAGTGTTGAGTTATTAACTGTTCTTATACTTTAACATGGATTTGAGCATGTGATTGGGCTTTTCTTGTAGCTGAGAGTTCAGGAGCCTGAAGTAGAAAGGCAGTATTAGCAAATAAGGTCAGATCATTTGGGGATAATGAACTTCTTTCAATAAGGTTATTGTTTTATCAGCAGGTCACATTCTTTTTGTCCTCACTTGCCATGTGCTATAAAGTATGACTTTAACACACAGGACTTCTGTGTTAATTGCAATTAGATAAATGTGTCAGGAGAGACAGTCTTTACTTTGCCCACAGACACACTCACAGAAAAACTGCTTGAGCTGCTTTGGTGCCATCCTATTCCAAAATAGGTTAGAGCAAAAAATCAAAAGGAAATGAATGTGTTTATGCTATTCTTACATTTTCTAAATCTAGCAGGCAGATGCACATCACAGTACTGCCTAAGCAAAATGCAGACCCAGCTCATCCACTGAGGCTGAATTTTTTATTCTGCTTTAATAAAGCCACTATGAAGCAAAGCCCTTCAGAGTGGCAGTCTTACTGGTGTCATTGTCTCCACTGTCCTGGGTATAAAGTAGCATTTGATAATCCTGAGAGATGTAGAGACAAATGTGAACTTTGTCAACTTTATGCAAGAGTTCTTCGCCAGCATAAAGCAGATAGTAACTTCAAAATTCCAAACTTACAGAAAATGTATATCTTAAATGCTAATCCAGCCCTGATGAAGGTACATTCACATGGGAACTCCAGGCTGACAGCTAAAAGCCACATCTAGTTGGCTTTTCTTTTGCAAGTAGGCATCTTGTCTTTAGTTTATCTGGCAACTTGTGTAGATGTAGGATATGATACTAAATGAAAAGCATATGCATTTTGTAGGGCTTGTTAGATAAAAAATGTCATTTGCCATACTTTGCTATTGTCAGGAGTGTTGTGGAACTGGAACATTCTCAGAGCAGGGATTAGGCACAGGCACATTTGATGACTCCAGCATTTCCTTGTTTCTCCCCTCCTGTGTGTGCTAGCCTATGATGCCCATGTGGGATGTGAGATCTGAAGTCATGTAATAAACCAAGTGCGGCTTGTGCTCTGGTGCCTCATGATAGCTGGGATCTGATGGGTCTGGCATCACCCTGGGCACTCAGCAGTTTGCTGTCTGGCACATCTCTGCTGCCCTTTGAGGAATAACTGGTCATGGACATGAACCTAGCTGAGCCCTTAACAAAGAGATTACCAGGTCTGTGAAGACACTGACAGACTGAAAGGGTACTGTGTGCTTCCAAATGTTTATTATTTAAAGTCAGTTACTGGGAAATATATAAAATGGAAGGGTCAGAGTAAGACATTGTGCCTTGTTGGCTTTGCCTTTTAGATTTTAAGAGATCAAAAAGAGAAAAGGAGGAATATGTCATATTGCAGGTAATTAAGGATTCATCAGGAAATAAGGAACACTTGGTCCTTCTCATAGCTTTGAGGACAAAAGGTGAAGGGTAGCTGGTATAATATCTTCCATATGTGGCATGCTAATTGGAAGAATAGAAATGAGGCATTTGGAAAGCTGAATCTAAGCTCTTATAAATGGAAATTGCTTTTGCTTAATGAGTTTGCTGGTAGACTCTGTGCTTTACACTTGGAAAATAAGAAAATATTTTTGATTATATGTTTGTAAATTAGTGTTAGCCTACTTGTTGAGTTAGTCCTAAGGATTTAATAACTCATAAGTGAAAAACTGTGTTTTTTCTTTCCCTATAAGTACTTGAAATTTAATGATGATTCCCAGGCATTGCAGTATCTTCTTACCAGTGCCTTAGTCTAGGCTTTGACTATTTTAGTTTAAGTCTTTCCAGAGTTTTGAAAACCTCACAATAGAAATGGCATACAGGAATTGGTTGTTTCTCAGACCTCAGAAAAGTGTGAGGCTTATTCAGATTAAGCATAGCTTTGTCTTTGAGGACAAAAGGACATCACCACTGCTTTGTTTTGATAGACACCCCCTGGCCCAGAAAAAAATAGATCTCTGTCCAGGTGAGCAGAGGCAGTGGAAACACCTTCTGGGTGGTTATGTCCTGCCAATATACAAGTTGTTCTAGGAGGAAAGTCAGGAGTTGCACATGGTTCCCACTAGATGGCAATTAAACCCCACTGATAAAACTGCCAAAGCCTTCCAGTCTGCTCCAGAGTGCTGAAAGCTGGGCTTCAGAGCGAGGTTTGGGATATCTGTGTTTTCCTTGGACTGGAACATGCAACAATTTCCATATGGCAAAGGAAACACTGTTAAGGCTGAGCAGCGTTTTGGATTGCACGTTTGGAGCCATCCATGTTTGTGTTTAGTAAAGGGTGTATTTGGTTTCTGTGCCGTACAACTCCCACCTCCTTGGGGGGTAGAGCAGCGGAGTCAGCAGCAAGCAGGAGAGCTCTTGGCAGGGTGGCCAGCTGGAAATTGGCTGCCAGGAACCAGAGGAGCCCTAATTAGGCAGGCAAGGAGAGCCTGATCCAAAGCCTGCTGAAGTTAATGGCAGTATCTTGGGTTAGTGCATTTTTTCCTATTTGCAGGTAAACCACTCAAGTGAGTCTCTCCTCTTAGCAGTCTGCTTTATACACATTACATCATCTACTGCAATTGTTGCTGTACTAGGAATAAATGCATGTCTGTACTGTTTGTAATGAAGATACAGCATTCATGTGCTCTGTATGAGTAACTTACAGGAATACTTGTGAGGTAATTGAATTGTTTTTCTATTTTTTTCCTAATTAGAATGTGCAACAATATAACTTTCTCTTTAACATCTGTGCTGGAGAGCGTAATTTGTTTTGATTGAAGGAGAGGGAGACCTTTTATCCTGACTGTTGTCTCAATATATTTCAGCTAAAGTTCTAATTAAATGTAGAATATCAAAAGATGTGCTGCCCTAACATGTACCCAGGGACCTTAATAACAGCTGGTTCTGGACTTCTAAAATGTCACAGTTAGCAAAATTCAGGCAAAAGCTACCATAGTCTTGCTTCTCTGTTTAAAGTTGCTCCAGTACTGGCAATACTCATCTCAGAGATAACTAATATAAAATACTGGAAATTACTCTGTGCTCTATAATCAGGAAAAAAATCCCTGTAGATTCAGTGGGAATAGTGCCTGGGTAAACCCACAGGTATTGTGTGCACTGTGAGATTGCGTGCAAGGAAAGATCATCCCTATAAACTAACTTTATGGCCTATTTTAAAAAAAATCTAAATAAAGATTAATGGAAACAGTTTCTCTGATTACACCACTGCTTTATGCTTATTTGAGCAATTTTAAATAGATAAGAAAATATGAGTTTCAATCTGTGCCTGGTGCCCCAGAGTAATTGAAACTCCCCTTTGTTGCAGAAGTGCTGGCTACAACCACTGTAAAACTGCAAAATGTCTGCCAGTTATTCTTGCAGAATTCTGGCTCTCTCTGTCAAGGTTTTTTCACTCCATTCACACAATTTTAGTGTAAATTTTGTGTTTATTTTAAAAGAGATACCTTATCTTTTCATTACCGGAGAACAGCATATGAAAAAAATGAAAGAGAGCAGTGTCAGGTTTTCACATTGGTCAGTCACAGCTGGATTCAGGTAGCTTTGTGCTGGGTTTTGTACAAAATTGATTTGTGATTGCAGAAGGACACTAGTTTCCTAAGAGCTGACAATGACTGCTACACATCACACACAGAGAAAGGTTTTCATGTTTTTTAGTCTCGTTGAGTTGATGTTGCACCCCGAAAGGCTCAGATTGCTTCTACAAACTGCTGCACTGCAGCTCTGAGGAAGTAAATAAGTTCCCTGTTGGTATGGGTGGGTGATGAAGCTGTCTTTGACCTTAAAGATAGAGGAGTTTGTGTGTCCCCATCTCCTCTCAGCCAGCTCTGGACACTCTTCAGGTGGACAGTTTCTTATTCTAGGCTTGGACTCCCTCCTTATCCTTCAGTTCCTCCATGTGCTCACTGAAATTCAGCCATGCCATCTTTTCAGCATAGTGGGCAGAATGGAGGAATTGATCAGTTTGCAGAGGATCATGGCCAGATCAGTTTGGAAGGGAAATGCAGGGTTTGGTGCTCAGTGAGATGGGAGAAGCTGCTGATTGCTGTCCTTTGTCTAGAGGGTAGGTCAGGCAGGAGAGTGGCTCCCAGGCAGCGGGGGCTCAATGCCCTGTGTGCAGCAGCCAAGGGCTGTACAGTGCTCTCAAGGCTGCACAGGCTGGTTTGAGCATGGAAAACAGTGTAAAATCCTTCAGGAAGAGTGCAGGGCACTGAATCTTCAACTGGGAATATGTAGGCAGGTGGTTCACTGGGCCTATATAAGGCAGGAGCTGTGGATTCATCGTTTAAACAACCCTCCCAAGGACAATTGCTTTCTTTCTAAAGATGCAATTCTTTCTAAAGATGCAACTCTTTATAAAAATTAAATATAAATAATACAGTTTTAAAAGTGATTTTAGCCCCTTTTGTATATAATAGTCCAGCAGTTTAATGAGGAAGCCAATATTCAGAGGCTCCTCAGGTAGGAGAGTCTTCAGCCACCTTTCTTCTCCTGGGAGAGCTGTGTTGATGCCTCTAAGGAATACAGCTTACTGTGGGAGAGTGAGTGCAAGGAAGGGAATGAATCTATCAGGTAGTGACTGAATAATTCACCAGAAGTCAGGGTTTCATCCCAGTTCAAAACAGTTCCCAGGTGAGCTCTTTGGCCACCTGGCTAGGGAGGTGGGCTCCTGGTGGCTTCTCCTTCTTTTCTGGTCCAGTGAATTCTGAACTCCCTCTTGCACATGAGCACTTTAACAGAGGATGCTCTCTGGCTGCATTTTGAAAGAATAGCATCTTCTGATTGCTGTCATGCATGAGAACATCTGCCAGGGCAAGAGACTTTGATGGGCAGGCAGGGAATTCTTGCATCCTGATTGATGTTAGCAGTTGTGTACAAGCTGAGCAGAACTCAAGGAACAAGACAATATTGTAAAAATTAAGTGTTCCTCTGGAATTAGGGCATAGCACAGAATTACAGAATATGCTGAGTTGTAAGGGGCCTACAAGGATCATCAAGTCCAATTCCTGCCCTGCAGGGGACCATCCCCATGAGTCCAGCAGGTGCCCAAGAGTATTTTCTAAATCTCCTTGAGCTCTGTCAGGCTTGGTGCTGTGACCACTGACCTGGAGCCTGTTCCAGAGCCCAACCACTCCCTGGGAGAAGAATGTTAATCTAATATCCAACCTAACACTCCCTGACTCAACTTCAGGCTCCTCCCTTGGTCCTGTCACTGGTCACCAGAGAGGAGAGATCAGTGTCTACGCCTCCTCTTCCCCCCATGAACAAGTTGAGGTTACAATGAGGTGTCCCCTTAGTCTCCTCCTCTCCAGGCTGAGCACACCAAGTGCTCTCAGCCACTCCTCATAAGGCTTCCCCTCAAGGCCCTTCTCCACCTTCTGATGCTCTCTAACAGTTTGATCTTTTTTTTATATTGCAGTGGCCAAAACTACACACAGTGTTCAAGGTGAGGCTGCCCAAGCCTCATGCAAGTTAACCCTTAGATCTCTACATATCTTTGGAAACTAAAGCATCTTATTTGGAATGCTTGTATCTACTGCTTTAATTTACTTCAGCTCCTTTAGAAGATACACAGGTCACAAAATAACCTTATATTTAGTTATTGCAAAGCCTTGAGTGACAGGTTCTTGGTAGAGTTGCACCATGACAAAAAGGATGTATGAAAAAATGCAAGATGGGATGACAGTATGGTCCCTGAACACTGACTGTCAGAAACTGAGAGAAGCATATGTACAAGCATATTAACATTGTTTCACTGGTGCTTAAGGATAAATTTTGTAGGACTTCTAGTAGTGTCTGAACTAATTTGAGCCTGTCCAGGACTGAAATGTGCAGCATAAGTTAGTGCAAGACTTCTTTGCTTGAATGAGGTGCTATGACAGATCCTACAAATAAAACATGGAAGCTTTCATTTTGTTGGCAAAGGAAAACATGAGCAGAGCAAAGGCCTTAGAGAATAGTGTGATAACCATTGGAGGATCCCTGGTCAGAGGGGGCTGATGTGCTGATGCATGCTCTGACACTCGGAATGATTGTGCTCCTTGTTGGGAATCACTTCATTGTATCAGAAGAACTGAGGTGGAAAAAGGCTAGGAATTCATTCTGCCTCTTCATTAGACTTCATGTCTCCTGGCTGTATTCTGCATTTCAATATCTTCCTGCTGCCAGAGAAGATTTGAAAGAACCATGTGGCAATGCTCCCTGCCAGCAGTGAGCAGATACCAGATTGCTCGTGGGCCTCTAGCCCATCTCCTCACAACCACAGGTGACCTTCAGCTTCCCTTTTTTAGTTATTCCAGGCAAGTTAATGGTTGCTACTGGAGGTTATTGAAAAGGTGGAGAGATGCCCAGAGAATGGAAGGAATATATTCCCAGTAAATAATGGAACAGGGCTCCATGTACTGGGTTTCAGTACAAACACTTCTGCAGAGCTGGTACTTGTTTGCTGTCTTTTCCCTTGTCTGTGAAATAAAGCTAGAAGTTTGCCCCTGCTTTGAGGCAAAACATTTATGGATGAAAAGCTAAGCAAATCTTATAAATTGCTGTTCATACTGTGGGACCATCTCACTTAAGATATAAACTCTGAAAATACACCCAAAAATATATTCACTGTTTAGGTGAATTCATTTCAGATGCAGTGAAATTATAACAATATTATAGTGCTGTAGTGTTTCAGTTTCTCCATCATTGTATGAAGAGAGGACTTAATTTTGAAAATTGCCAGAGGTTGCCAGACAGCAGAAACAAATGAAAACATTATTACAAATAATGGAGGTAACATTATTAAAAGTAATGGGCAATATGATTGTACAACTAGTACTTATGTATTTTTCCTGAGCTGTGTTGCTTTTTTGCTGAGGGATGTTAAGGGAAGGTGAAATGGCTCAGCAGCCAGTTTGAAAGGTGTTTTTCTGAGAATTTTGTCTGATAGTGGAAGCAAAGGCCACATTTTACACCAATATGTGAGAGGATGAGTTACAAGCTGATCTTCTGTATTGCTGTGTCCCAGCAGCAGTTTCAGTGGCTGTCTGCTGTGGTTCTGCTAGGAAAGGCTTCCAGCTGTCCAAATTATGTATATAGCATGAAGATATGTTTTAGTAAGTACATCTTCTGTATATTATCCTCAATGATATGCATTGCTTGTGTTTGACAGTCAGCTGTTAGCTCTCTTTGCTGACATGGGTTATCCCATTTGAGATGTTTGAGTTCTTTCATGGTATAGTTTGTTAGCTTTAAAGTCTTTTATTCTCAAGTTACCTTAAGGAAAGCCTTAAGGCAGCAAGTAAATACATCCCACATTATATGAATTCTGTGATGTATGCTCCAAATCCCCACTGGGAGCATGTCAGGAAGAAAGAGATCAGCTGTGGGTGTTTGTATATTAGCATTCAAACACAGAAACTCGTGTCTCCTTCCTGTCAACTTTGTTGTCTTGCAGTTACAAGTTTTCTGGTTGGTATCCTGGAGCAGATAAGGGGCTAAGTATGACAAAGAGAGCAGGTAAGTATGACAAAGAGAGAGGGTAAGTATGACAAAGGGAGCAGGTAAGTATGACAGAGAGAGCAGGTGAGTATGACAGAGAGCAGTTCTTTCTCAGCAGCTCGTGTCACATCACTCCTGTGACTGCCAAGGAGGTTCATCTGAGGGCTCTTTATCTTCCTCTGTCCATGATGATTTCCAACAGGGCATGGAGCTATTGAAGTTCCAGTTGAGGGCCAGTGTGAGACAAAGATCCTTTGAGAACCACACTACTGAACCACACACCCTGTTGATCTCAATCTGTACTGCTGCTTTTCCTTTGATGCAGTGAAAAGAATCCACACTAACTCAGTCTGACTTGTCTTCAACTAAGTTTCCTAGGGCAGCTGCAGTTGAGTATTACTTTTTGGCATTCTTCACCTTCAACTTGAAAAGTGTGTCTCAGTGTTTAGGTTTTTTCTTAGTTTTTATTTTTAAGCTTTTAATTCTTGTCTAGATTGAAAGGTGATAATAACTAAGTGTCGTTAAGGCAATTTCCACAGTTTTAAACAGTCATTTTCCTTTCATGGCAAAACTCTGGAAGTTCAGTTTAACAATAGAGGGAAGACACACATTAAAAATGCAGTAGTTTAATAGCAGCTGCAATAAATAAATTAAAGCAGACATACCTCTGGATTTCTTGTGCAAACATTGTGTGACAGAATTGGGTACAGTACATGTGTCTGTATACTTGTCTATGCAGATACCTTTATGGTACCTGTCCCTGCAGGTAATCTTATCCATATGTGGTATTTGCATATGCCAATTTGTTCTTTGCACAGAAAGCATTCTTCACTGTCTGGAAGATTTGTACATATGCTCTTATTTTTGATGTTTTTATTGGAGATTGAAGAAGAGTAAAACGTAAAGAATTGCTCCAGGAATTAATATTCAGAAAGTGCATTAAGATAGAGACAAAACTTGTATTTCTGTGGTGTGTTAAGAGAAAAGAAAATCTCAGCAGAGAAACCCTGAAGTGAAGAAGTACGTGTATTCAGGAGGATAATGTTGGTCTGTTGTGGAAGACACACACGTAGCCAGCTGGAGAATGAAGCTGCAGCAGTGCCAGCAGTGTGAGGACAGGGGACAGATCCCAGCTAGCTGAGCTGTGCTGTTCCAACATGTTCAGCATGTCTGTACCTCCTGCAGTAACACAGCACTTGCCTTTGCTGGCTTCCTTCTCAGTTGGTACAGCACCCTCCAGGTCAGTCCCTGCCAGAGGCACAGCCAGCCTGAGCAGGGCTGGAGCTGCACAAAGGGTCACTAAGAGGGGTCTGATCCTGCAGAGCAAACAACAGCAGTTGTTCTGTTGCAGGACATGACCCAAATCTCTTTCCTGACTTCTGTGCTCATGAGGTTTGCCTGCCTTAGTGATAAAATCCCAAAAGGGAGGATGACAAAAATCTCATGACTAGTGCTTGCAGAGGTAATGTGTAGATCTGCTGGTATAGCCCATGTATTGATTATGCCAGCATGATGACTGATTTCTGTGGGACCTGCAATGGTTAATGTCACCCTTTGGCAGTGGTGTGATTTTAAATCCCACACAAGGTCCGTTTAGAGAGTTTCAGTGAGGCTTTAGCAGTGTGTGAGATCTGCCAAGAGTTTTTGTGCTGGAGGAGTTTGGGTTGACAGGATCAGCCCTAACACGTTAAGTGCTGTTTATGGTATTATTATTGCTTTGTGAATTCATTTCCCATAGAGACAGACTGGAGATGAAATGTTCAGATTCAAACTTCCTCTCTGCTCTGGGGTGTCAGCTCCATGGCTTAGATTTGCACCCATGTCCTTCTAGTTATTAACAGCAATAGTCAGTATTGTAATTATAGACTATAAACTCTATGAGGAATGCAAACAATTTTCATGAAAAGGCTAAGAAGATAGTATTTTCGAGAATAAAAGGATCATAATCACCCTTCCTAGGTAAGATATGTTATTTACACTATGGGGATTCATGTCAGTACATTTTAAGTAAGTTGCTTGGCTGAACTTGTTATCTAGCTGCCAAGAACAGAAGTGAGAGAGAAGAGCCAGATAGAATTATTGGACTCTGCGCTCCAAACTCACATCATGTAAACATTTATAACATGACTTTTATTTTCAGCATTGACCATTCTGGTGGGGGTCTCTTTGTTGCTTTATTGCTAGCAGACTGCTTTTGAAGGCACCTTTTGGCTTATTTGTGATGATGCAGCTAGCCAACAGACCTAGACCTACATGGCATTTGCAAGATGTACAATGAAAACTTCTAGTCATCCTTTTCTCTCTCCACATTCCCAGGCACAGGCAGCTGCTTGGGTTTAAGCACTTCCTTATGCCCCTGCTGTTAATGCTCACTTCCAGTGATCAATGATCCCACTCTGCTTTCTCAGCATATTGTGGTGAAATCAATAATCATGCATGAGAGAGCAAGAAAGAGGTTGACATTTCCATTTCTCTTGTTCTCACAGTTACAAAAAAAAATAAAAAAGGAATATGTTATTTTCCTTTGAAGAATAGAAACAGATAACAGTTTGCTGTATACCTGGCAACATGTACCTTGGCACAGGAAACAATCTTCTATTGCAGTCCAGCTTTCCTAGCCTTCCTGCTGGTATCAACAATGCTTTTCTTTTTCATACTATCAAGTTATGTCGTTCCCAAATCACTACAGTTCATATTAAGAATGAAATGCATAATTCAACAAGTTACCTGTTTCTTTGAGATAACTCTTGTCCTTAAAACAACACAGAGAAGAACAGTGGGGAAGAGCAGAATAATTCAGGTTTTTTCCTTCATGCAGATTTCAGATTTCTGATGATGCTACAAGTATCTGACCCAGTGCAATTATGTGGGTAAACTCCATAAGTTGTTCTTAGCATTTTATTGCAGTTCATCATTTTGTACTATTTAGGCTGTAACCACAGCTCAGTTTATACAGGAGTTTTGTTTGTTGTTGTTGTTTTCAGAGCCCCTTAGTGCTCCTCACTGACCCTTTTATGAGCTATAACTTTTGCTCACACTCCATAAGTCAAGGAGTCTTTAGCAAAAGAGCATATCAAGAAAAAAATCTGGGATGCTTTCCAGGGAAACGTATGTATAACAGAGAATTCTGGCAGTTTTTCATCTGGCGCTAATTTATTGCTTCAAGCTGGCTTGCTCTTTAGACTATAATAAACATTATTTTACATCTAACAAATCACTTTTAATATCCCTGACCTTGACAATGGGTATCTAGTATGGGTTTAAAAGAAAAAACTGTATCTAGAAAAGCAGTGTGTCACAAACTGATGTAATCATGGTTCTTTGTTAAGTTTCAGAGTTTCTGGTGAAATGAAATATATATGGAAGAATAGTTTGTTTTAATAGAAACATCTACTATCTCCAGCCATGCCACATATGCTAAGTTTTGGAGAGTACAGTCTTTATGTTTAGTCTAAAAGAATCTGAATTATGTAGTCATGGAAGGAAACATTGAATTCAGTGAAGGCAGCATTTTGCTGAAGTCAGGAGGCTGCTGTTTGTGTACCCTTAAGAATTCACAGAAACGCTGTACCAACACACTCAAATGTGTTTAGATGGAAGTTGCATTCATTCATAAGTTTCTTAATATCTCAAAGCTAAAAGTATTGCTCTCACTATTTTTAAAAATCACGTGTGAACTCCCAAAAGAGAAAGCTGTCAAAAGGTTCTCTGTGTCCTTGGGATCTGCACTCCTTCTCTTTTAAGACAAGTGGGAGCTAGGGAATTGCTTCTCAGGTCCCTGGATGGGAGAAATAATGAGAAATTGAAATATATCTTGGTTAAAGAGCAGGGAAAGACTGCTTGCTTCATGATCCCAGCCACAGTTCGATTTGTCAACTCTTTCCTCTTTCTTAGCAGCAAGTGTACCCCTCGAATTCCTCAGATGTATTGGAACATGACACTGGTCATTAGGCAAAGGTTTTTCATCTTTTTCCAGTTTACATCATCTTCCTTTTATAGTTCTAGACCAATTAGGGTAACACAGGTAGATGTTTTGCATAATTCAGAAGCATTTGCTGCACATGTATAGACACACACACACAGAGTCAGACACGAAGTGTGTCAGTTTACGTTGCTGTTGGGATTGTCTTAATCACTTAATTGATAAAATAAAGCTGTAAGCCCTAGCTTATTATGACCATTCAAGATGTAAAGAAATTACTTCTTATTTGTGTAATACTATTAGTAAACCTGCTCCCAGAAATGCTAACCCACTGTTTTTCTTAATAGCCTGCAACTGGCTTCAAGGCTCACTGAAATTAACTTTATTAGTTCTACTCATGTTGTTATTATGCAGACACCTGTTCAATGATAGCTCTTGTGCTTTTCTCTTTCACACCCTTTTCCCCCCCGCCCATTTCTTTCTTTCTTCCCTTCTTCAGCCTAAAAGGTGGAACTTGGCTCTGCTGTGCACACTTTTCATTTCAAAAGTAAGGATTGCTGGTTGTCTTTCTGTCCTGCACTGCTAGTATTTTTCTAGGGCATGTAGATGGACAGTGGTTCCCAAAATAAGTGGTAAATGTTTAAAGGCAGAAGAGTATGGAGCCCTTTTTGTGATGTTAATGTGTCAGTGATTAGATTAGTTTGGTGTTGCTTCTCCTTAGCATTTCCTTCCACCAAGTTAAATGTGTGCACGTGGATTTCAAATATCTCTGCAAAGATGTTCTTGATTCAAAACCTGAATGGCATAAATTGTTCTTCCCTTATTATTCTAGAGGTTAAATAGAGCTTTCTAGTGTAAATTTAAGGTTTTCTGGATATGCTATTATGAGATTTTAAGACCAGAAAAAATAAGTTTTGACAGTTGGTAAAAGCTTTTCAAACTATTAATTGTTTTCTGCTTAACCTGTGTAACAGAGGGAAAGTAGCTGGCTTTTTCAAACTCTTATCTTAGGGGCCCAAAATCAGCAGCTCTGTGGTCAGGATGTGTGCAACAGTATGAGCACACTCAAAGAATTTAAAGAGCAATTTATTATGATTTTTTCAAGGGGATGTTGGATAAATCCTGTCTATCTTATTCAAGCACACACCCCTCTGAAGCCAGAAGATTGACTGTATGAGCAGAAAATGATTGAATGTATACAAAATGTCATGTAAAGTTACAATGCTAAATAGAGGAATTAGAATAACTCCAAACTATGCAGACCTCCAGACGTTTTGGGCAGCCCAAGTCTAGTCATTGCAGCAAAGAAATTAGCTTTCATCTCAGCTGTTGAGCTAAAGTTAGTCAAATGCTTGTAGTATGTGAATGCACTGAGAAAAAAAACCCAACAGCTTTTTAAAGAAACAGTTTAGCTAAAAATGGGCCAGATGTTCAGACTAAAATACCAGTTATCCAATTTTCTTGTGAAAAGTTAATCTTCTCTTACATTTAAACCATGCTGTGTTATGTGAGGTTACACTGGAGTAAAACATGAAGGAGTGGAGAATGCCATATTGTCAGCAATACAATGGAATAGCTTATATTTGAATGGAGAAACACATCTTCAGATTTGTGCCAGGAAGATTTGCACATTTTATGTTTCATTGGGAAAGTCAAGCAGATTTCACAAGCTGTGCTATTGAAGAACAAATTAACATTGGCTGGGGCCTGTGCCATAATATTATTCCTCAAAGTACAGCTTATGTATTAATTAACATTTGCAAGGCACTTTGAGGTGCTGGATGAAAGGCACACAGAGTACAAAGTTGTTGCTATGATTAATTAGTTATCACACTGGACATGTGAAGGGCTACGTTAAAGTGTTGCAAACTATTATTTATTAATTGTTGCTTTTGCCACTGGCCATCTTTGTTCTGTCCTTTAAGAACTGCCCTTATTATGCACATGCTTTGGGCTGGGAGGAATGCTCTGACCTGTATGGCAAAGGCCAAGGCTTTCATCAAGCAATACCTCCAGGAAAGCAGTATCCTCTAGTTACGTGCTAAGATATCCAACCTTGATGTAAAGGCTTTAATACCACATCCCTAATGACTTGGTTAATCACTAAGCACTATTAAAAATGCATGGCATGGATTTTGTCTGTCTAAAACATACGCTGTCTTAGCATCCTGTTATTTGTTTGTCTGTAGTGCTTACTGTAATATCCAGTGCAAATACAGGAACAAAATTTTCCAATTTTTCAAGTGGATGCTATGGTCATCAAGAGCATAATCTACTTTGTGCATAGAGTTTGGATTTCATTGTTAACAGGGTGCATCTTCAATAAAATACAGCCCATTCCTCTGACCTTTGATTTCCACACTAGAAAACACCTCAGTAACTCAGTTCAGCAAGTTTCCTCAGTTTTTCAGGAAATTAGATTAGCGGAAGAAAAGCCCAGTCCATGGTCCCACTAGGCTGATACATTTCACATTTATGTAAAGAACTTTGGAAGAAACCAAATCCAGACTGTGGTTGGTGTTTTCAGGACTATGAAGCAAATACTACTACTTGTTTTATCCAGTGTCATTGGAAGCTGAGAGTGGGCCTTCGCTTCTCTTTCTCTCTTTTTCTCCACCTTGAATAATGAGAGTAGAAAACCTGTATGCTCTAAGATCATTACTACATGGGGGAAAAAGCAAAGGAAAGACAAGGACTTTTTTGTTTTTATTTCTCCTCCTTTTGGACAGAGAGTTCTATAAATTGTCCCAAAGGAGCTCCAGTGCCTGCAGGTCACTCCATTCCACTCCTGCTCTGCATTAGAGAACATTTTCTAGTAGTGAGCTGCAAAGTTTGCTTGATACTTTTCCAAGCAGGAATTTTTATGGACCTGAAAATTCCTTACCATGTCTACACCAGATATTATAAATGAGAAGAGAAGAGAAGAGAAGAGAAGAGAAGAGAAGAGAAGAGAAGAGAAGAGAAGAGAAGAGAAGAGAAGAGAAGAGGCAAAGCAATGGTAAAAGATTAAACAATGGTGTAATTCATTAATTGCAATTGATGAATTTGATCATGCCTACAAACACCTTTAATTCCTTAAAAGTTGTTACACAGACAGATGGAAAAGCTCAACCTGTGGAAATGGAGAAAATTCTTGGATTGCCTCACCCTTGCATATATCTTCAAAAGCTATTTCTAATCTTGCACAGGCTCTTAATGTGGAGATAGTAGCAGTTATGAAACCTGGGCTGGATTCCAGATATGTGGTATCCAAGTGTAGAATGAAAAGGAAATCAATAGTCACTCTTCAAGGAAAGCTATGCAAGAATTGTCCTGTATGGTCTGTATTAATCAAAGCCATAACAGCTTTTTTTCATTAGTGGAGCATTAACAAGTAAACAACACTCCTGTTTTGTTATTTAGTTACACTAACCTTTTTCAACAGCTAGGCCTAGTGATAAGTTTGGATTTTCTCTGTTTATAGAAAATTGGTACATCAGCAGATTGAGTACAACTCAATATTTATGGAGTGCTGGCTTTCTGGAAATGGAGGAAACTGTTATTACTAGAAGAGTTCATTAAAATGTAAACAAGAGCTAGGAGACAGCAATGAAAATAATTATTTATATATTTATGTGGGGTTTTTTTTGCTATTGTCTGATTATGCTACAATGTCATGGCTATGACATGAAAGTGGGAGTTGTTCTGGGCAGTTTTCTGCTGACTGCCTGAAAGGAGGTGAAGCCAGCAGAGTGTAACATCTCTGATTCACTGGTACATCAGTGTACAGATGTGCTTCAGCAGGACCTGTCTTCTGATTATGATATGTCCCTGTATTAATTAATTATATTATTGTGGTATTTATTGTGGTATTTTAAACAAGTTATTGCAATGGAGAGGCTGAAGAATATGTTTTGTAAATGACTGGGTGAGTTCCTATCAAGTTGAGCACTTTAAAGTTACTTTGATTTAATTGACTAATAGCTGATGTTTTCTGAATACCAAATAAATATGTATATTTTAGCTGTTACAAAAGCCTAAAATACATTTATTAGAAGATGACAAACTACTTGGCCCATTGCAGTAAAATAAAAAAGGAACAAAACTTCTTTTACAATTTGTCATCTGAGGAAGGGGGAGAGAACTTATTCATAAGTAAATAGTAAGCCACACATATTTTACCTATTATTTTTAGTGTTGCTTGTCTTTGTGAGGAAGGATTTGAATGAGCAAAAGATGACAGAACAGCATGGATAAGGGAGACCAGGAAAATAAAACTATTAGCATAAAGTGACAGTGTGGAAGTGACATGACAAAGACTGGGAAAGGTGTGCAACTAATTAAGTTTAAAGTTTTTGTGTTCTTAAACCAAATTGAGGCATGAAATGAGATGTCTGTCATTGTGTATCAAAAATATTTGTAGGATATCTCAATACTGCATTCTTCCAAGTAAGACAAATGCAGAAGTTTCAGCTTTCTCTGTGTTAAAGTTGAGCTCCTGTCTGCTCCTCTAGGAATTCCGATCAGCCTGTGGTCCTTTCCCTCTGTGGCAGGGCTTGTCTTGGTGCAAGTGGGCTTTTATCCTGACCTGCAGAATGATTCCTGTGACAGGGAGCTCTTGCCTCAGGATTCTAGACCTTTCACTGAGGTTCTTTGTGTACAGCTTTCAAGGTGTTCATGGAGGAAAAGTACCATGCAAGTGCAAAAGATTTAAAATTAAGATTGTGTTAGTGTGTGGTGATTGTGCATAATGCTGTGTATCACAGGAATCCCTCTTCTCAGCTGACCCATCCATCTATCTATCTATCTATCTATCTATCTATCTATCTATCTATCTATCTATCTATCTATCTATCTATCATCTCCCTACCTACCTACCTACAGGTTAATTATGCAATTCATGAGCAAAACTGTGCAGATATCGTAGGATTGCATAGGCAATCCTCTTAACATGCATAATTAACTTAATTTTATTTTAATTTAAATTTTAGGAGTCATAATGACTTTTGGCTCATTTAAGCTATCCAGAAAACCCAAAACAAAGGTCATGTTTCCTAAGTGGTCACCATGAAAGGAATGTGAACATAGGGTACTGCAAAGGGCTCACAGCAATCCTCAGCTGTATGCTTGTTACTGATCACACCAACAATGTGCTCTTAAACCACCCTGGGATATGTTTCAAGAGAGGACATTGAAACATGTGAAGGATAAATAACTAGAAAAATACCCATTTTCTGCTGATGGTGTAAAAGAATCAACCAATTATTTAAAGCAATAGGTAATATAGTCTATATTTGCCATATTCACAAATAGAGCTAGTTTTAAATTACACACAGAAGCTTCACAGTATTAAAGATGTAAAGATCACACTCTCACACAGCTGGCCCTTTTGGGCTGCTCATGTGCATAAGGCTGAGTGGGGTTTGGTCCTCAGCACGTTCATCTGTCCCTTAGTTGAAATGTTCTTGATTATTATATAGAGAACCTTGCTCTGACACTGAGAATCATGACTGGCTCAACAGAATTTGGATACATTTCAGATAAACTAAAGTGTATAAAAAACTTACTCAACAGAACTCCTGTAAGTCAGTGCAGCTCAAGACTGAACTGTGTTTAGAAATATTGATGGTGTCTTAACCACATTAGAAACTGAAAAATGTAAAGAAGATCCTAAAGTTAACAACTGAAGTATTTACTGAGTAATATTTCACTGCAAAGTATCTGAATGGTTGTACTTTTGCAGTTTCTTAGACTGAGATGAATGACTGAAATCATGATTGCATCTGGCCATTGAGTTTGGTTTTATTTTGTAAGAGAAATTGAGGGAATAATTGCGCAGTGCTGAAGAACCTGCTTAACCTAAGGGCATGCTAACAGCTTGAACAATCCTTGTGCTGATACCTCCAGATCTGGTGAGAGATCAAAGCAAACCCTGGTAACACCAGCACATTCAGAGGGAAGCGAGGGAGGGACAAGAGAATGTTGCCAAAAGAGAAAATCTGAATTATGGCAATTCTGAGTATTAAATGTAGGTGGAAGATGGTAGATAAGAAGCAGGTGTGGTAGAAATCAAGTGAATCCTCCTACTCCCATAACAGAGTGGAAGAAATCACATATCATGGACTCTGTATGCCTGTGGTGCCAGAAAGAGGAGGGTGGGGTTAGCTTTTCCTCTTTGTATCTAATTTTTCCTTTTTTTCAGCTTTCTTGCCTTGGATTTTGGCTGCTCTTTGCTGATAAACAAATTCTCCAGGAACTTCCAGTATCTCACAGCTGAAAGACCACTGTATCTGTTCTTGTCTTTTTTTTGGATCTGCACAATAAATCAATTTTTTAGTTTGCTCACCAAGCGAGACAATAAAAATTATAATGATGGTAATAATAGCAAAAAATCCTGGAAATTATTAAATTGCAGTTTTTCTTCACCAACATGAATTGCTGCCATTTGTCAGGTGATATTCTCATTTTGTTCCAAACACTTCAAACCATTTTTCTGTAAGCATTTTTTATCCAGTGGCCCTGTTGTTAAGTAAATTTCTCTGGATTACAGAAGTTTCTTTCCCATTCCGTCTAATGGGAAACAGCATCTTCTAAGAGAGCTTGCAGCTGCCTCACTGGGATGGAGTCTGGGCTCCTTTGATTGTCCTCAGTCTGTCCTTTTGTTGCTCTGTCACTTTGCAGAAATTCTGAAATGCCTGTTATTCAGCAACATCAACATCCATCTTGTCACCAAGCAGGTAATGGAGTAATTTTCTCCTTACTCCCTCATCTTTCACACATGCTGAATGAATGTATTTCTCACAGAGTGAAACAGCTCCATGTGAGAGGCTGCTGCATCCCTCCCTCCCTGCTTGGTACACCCCTGAACGCTCCAGGGCAAGGCACTTCCAGAAATGTTGGTTCAGATATCATCAGCCAGAAAAGGCAACAGATCCCACACAACCAGGGTGAGCATGCTGACAGCCAAATTTTTGGTGATAGGGGGTTGGTTTGGTTGACGCTACCACTTCCTCAGGCAGTTTTGTGAATCTGCTCCCCTGTGCCCCTGGTAATTCTCTCCAGATGAAACCAGCTGACCACTGAACAGTTTCGAGATGACTAAAGCAGCATTTCTCAGTCACCCTCCTCCCCTCTGCTGCTGAGCCTGCTCCTTGGTGCATCTTGTTTCTCTATCATGTCTCTCAATTCTTTCTTCCTCCTCTGTATATTCCCTTTCCCTGGCTACATTCTTCCCCATTTATGGGCTCTTTTGAGTTGCCTTACACCCCTTCTTTCCAATGTGACTCTACTCTTTTCTTTGAAGTTCCCACTTCCATGTCCCAAGTCACTGAGACAGATAGCTCTTTGTGGTTGTGTCATTATACCTGAGAGCTCAACAAATGAATGACTTTAGTGATAGGAAACATGCTCTGTAGGCCACTCAGTTAAATTCAGCTGGGAAAAGCATTTTCCTGTCAAGACTGCTCTGTTCTGCATTTAGCTACCATCATGTCTGCCTGCCTCTGTGATGATAATGTAGTAATTGTTCACTCAGTGGCACTTTAGTGTTCTACTTACACATGGAATCTGTGGGGAGGACACAGCTTGACATATAATTCCTTCCCTTGTCCTCTCAGAGTGGTTCTTGGGAGGTGCAGTCACACAATTTCAGTGTACTAGTAAGAGCAAGGCAAAGGTACCACAGGGTTATCCCATTAAACTCTAAATGTTCAGATTGCCCAGACCTATCTCTGCTTCAGGTGTTTCACAGTATTGTCTGAACGCAAGCTGTCTCAAGCTGCTTCAAGGGAAATTTAGGTTGGATATTAGGAAAAAGATTTTCATGGAAAGAGTGATAAAGTTCTGGAATGGCTGCCCGGGGAGGTGGTGGAGTCCCCATCCCTGGGTGTGTTTAACACAGCCTGGATGTGGCACTGGGGGCCAGGGTTCAGTTGAAGTGTTGGGGCTGGGTTGGACTCCATGACCTTGAAGGTCTCTTCCAACCCAGTGATTCTGTGAATTTTGTGAACTTCCACAGTGTGTGAGGGCATCTGTGACATTGCAGTGGATGGGGGATGAACACATGAGACCTAAAGAGCTTTAAAAGAAATGCTCTCTCTTCTGGCTTCTCATTCCCTGAACACACACTGAAAACACACAGCTCAGCAGCCACTCTGCATTTCACTGTGCTCAGGTGCTGCACTCATGAACCATGAGATGTTTACCACCAGTTGGTACCAAAATCATATGAGACTTTCCAATCATTTTCTGGATTATCTTTAAAGTGTTGCTTTAAAATTGGTTCTTAATTTGGGCTTAGGAGAGCAAGGGTAGAACATATATTTTGAGTTCATAGTTACCAGTTGGTTTTGGATTAAAAACCAAACCAACAAAGGATCTATTTGAAAATATTCTCCTGTAATCTGTGTCAGCAGTAAGGGATGAATACCAAGTTGTACAAAGCAAGAAGAGCCATTATCTTGCTATAGATGTATAAACTATAGTGATACCTTCCCATCCACAGCATTTATTGAGGATGTTAAAGGTGAGCAAGCAGAGCTCAGGGCTGCTAGACTTTCTCTATTAATTTCATTAATTAGCTCCTGTAGGCTGAGATTATTTTTCTTTTGTATTTGAACAGAACCAGAGCTATAGGATATATATTATAATATGTCCTATAAGAATGAATGAATCAAATTAAAATTTTCTTTCACTTTCTTTGCTTTCTAGGTATCCTAACCACCAGTCTATTTAAAATGAGATTACCAAACTTGAGGTGAGAATTTTACCAAGTAATAAAGACTTCCTTTATTCCCTTGGTGTTAAGTGTCCAGGGCTTCTCAGCCTTACATATTTGAAAGTTTTAGTTTAACTGGCCAGTGAAATACGATTTGATTTAATAAGTTTTACACAGCCTCAACTCTATATGGCATTTGTCTTAAAACAAGTGTAATTTGTCTTAAAAAATTTGTCTTAAATTTTTCTTAAAACAAATTCATAAATGAGCACAATTTTTATGGGGAAGCACTTGGGCTACACTTTTTTCCTGGAAAATATGCCTGTCTACTTTTCACATACCTCATGTATAAACTGTGGATTTGCCTTAAATGGGTTTTAAAAAAGATAGATTTTTAAATACAAGAACAAAACTCTCAGAAGGAGTTTTAGACTTCATTTGGTATTTCCCTTATTTGTTGCACAACTAAAATAATGACATGAAATTATTTAGCAGCCTGTGATTACTGCAAACAATGGAAGGAGATTGTTTATCTGTTTCTTTTCCGCAATGAAATGTGAATTCTATGCAGTTGACTACTCTGATGTTAATAGCCATGAAACCACTTCTCCCTTACTTTATTCAAGGGAAATTTTTCTGCTTAAAATTTCAGCTTTCTTCCCCCAGTTTAGAAGTAATATATATATATTTGATACATTTATAGCCAGTTAACAGTTTTTAATTCAATAGGAACAAAACCAACAGAAGTAATTTGCATGATAGGGGTTACTGCTGTGTCTGAAGATTCTGCCTCAGTTTCTTTCCTCATCTCCCTCTTCTCTGTGTCCTGTCTCTGTCAAAGGCCAGAAGCAGATGCTGGGGGAGGAGAGGAAATGCAGACAAGCACAGGTGCTACCCCACAGGTCCCCTCCTGCCTCCACTATTTGCTGTTTCCACCATTCTCCCCTTTGGGACCTCCCCTGCAGAATTAATGCTCTATCCCTCTCCTTCCATGAATTATCTTCTATAACTGGACAATTTTAGTGACCCCCAAATCAGACAAATGTAATTTTATGAGCTTGATCTGGTTAGCACTCGTGAATTTATTCCTGGGATGTTTCTGGTATCCTGGTATGATCTGATAACCATTAGGAGGAGCATTTGTTGCTTGGACTTCATTCTTGACTTGCCAGGCATGGTAGAGACACAAATCCTAGCTAAATTATTTGAATGCCCATCTCTCTTTTGTTTTAAGTATTTAGCTAATATTCAAATCTACTACTGAAAAGAATTGAAAATGCACCAATTCCCTGTCATCAAATGAAGATGAATGCATTTGCTTGTCATAAGGCAAAAAAAAAACCTTCAAGCAGGGTGTTACTGTAAGCTGGTGCTGGTAGCAGACCACATGAGAGACTTCTTCCTCTATAATTTTGATCTCTTTCTCTATGTTAGTTCCACTTATCAGTGAAAGAGAATGGAGGGAGTTTCTATTTCAATAGTGCACCACAGGCCTTGCTGCAGTGACCAGCATGTGGGGGCTGCAGCAGGGTGAGCGGAGCTCCTTGTAAGAGTCTCTTTGTCACACTCAGCCCTGCAGCTCCTGCTCTGGCTCTGGGTGTCAGTGCACACAGGTCTGAGGCACACCTGAGGCCCAGGATCTGCTCAGAGATTTGTAACTCCCAGATACCATCTCCAGTTCACTGCAATGGAATTTGCAAGGCAAGTAGCAAAGGGTGGCTCAGTCTCATCTTGCACTGAGGATGTGCTGCCAAGGGAGGAATGGAGGACAAGCCTTGCTCTTTCAGCCAAGAGATTATGTCCTGGCTAACTGCATTTAATCAAAGTTCAGCATTGCTCAAAGTGGAAAAAGCCCCTTTGTGCCAGGGAGATGGTATCATATCTCCTGGTACATATCTAATCCTACTACTAGGTCCCTTGGTTTTTGTTTCAAATTGCTAATGAAATCAAAGCATGTGCTGGGCCTACCCAGGGAGTGGCTTATTTTGTGTAGCTGAAGAACAATCACAAGACAATTTTCTAAAAACAATAGGAGATGAAAGAGGAAGTTTAAACCACTTGCCAGTTGAGAAAACACAATTGTGCTGACTCACATTTGTACAGAATGATAGGGGGTTTTTTTCCCCAGTTGTTCTCAGATTGCCAAGATTGTATTAATATGAGAGTGCAATAGGACACTCCCAGATGTAAGCCCAGTAATAAAACACAAATTCTCTAACTGTAATTATCTCTTCAAATTTCATCTTAGGTTTCAGTTTTTAGCTTCCCTTCCTGCCATTATACAAATACTCTGGTGTTATTCAATGATGCTCGGGCAGAAATACCACATTTACTGGCACACCACAAATTCTGAAAGGGGTATATCAAAAACAGTGTAGATACCATTCATAGTTCAGAAACTCACCCTGTGCAAGATGTGAATGTTCTACTGAAATCACCTGTTAGCTAGGTAGATTGAAAACTGCAGCTGTGAACAGAGAGGGGGATGTTTTGGCCATTGTAAGTTAGCTCTTGAGTCCTTTGTAAAAGCAACTGCGGGCCAACCCTTGCCCTTTTAACCTAAGGAGATATGTCACAAAAAGAGAGTTCAAGATGTAATAAAAGCAGCACTTTCTGTATGAGATATACCTTCCATTAAAGAGGAACTTCAGGCATTTTTCCCATCCAATTTCATAATACTGAATAAAAGGGAAAAAGATTTCAAATACATGACTTATATAAAGTAACTGAGATGGTGTATAAGCTTTAAAGAAGGATCAATTGACTGCTTAGATTTCAATGTGTTTGGAAGGAAAAGCAGTCACCTACATTGTGATTTGCCTTTGTTGAAATAAAAATGAAACTCCTCTTCACTCTACAGGGCACTACTTTTTATTTTGATGGAAGCACTTGCTCAGCTCCTGGTATTACTGGTGCAGTACTGAGAAACAATGAAAAACAAAACAAAGAACAAAATGCAGATTGTGTCCTGTTAGCCAGAAATGGTCAGGCTGACAGCAGTCCTGAGGAAGCATTACTTCAGCAATGCTGATTGTCTGCATGCAGGACAAACTACCTCTTGAATATCCTCTGGGTAAGTGAGGGAGTCTCTTTATGTACAGACACTCTCTTGTTTTGTACAGACACTTGTCACTGCCATATTTTCTGAAAAATCCTCTTTGCCCAGGATTTCTCTCCTGGGAAGCTGAGAAGTCTCAAAGAAAAAAGAAAACAGTATTATCCCATTTGCTTCTCCTGTGTTTTGCTGCTTTGGAATGTGTTTGGAGATTGTTTATCCAACAGGTCATTGTTTGATTGGTTTCATGTGAATGGTTTTAACTTAATGACCAATCACAGTCAGGCTGTATCAGGACTGGAAGAAGTCATGAGATTCATTATCTTGTTAAGCCTTCTGTAAGTATCCTTTCTCTATTCTTTAGTACAGATATGATATGATATGATATAATATAATACAATACAATACAATACAATATAATATAATATAATATAATATATCCTTCTAAGAACATGGAGTCAGATTCATCTTTCCTCCCTGAAAATACGACAGACACTCTCTTGTTTTGTACAGACAGTCTCTTGGCCAGCTCCCATGTCTTGCACATTCATTTCACCCCCTTCCCTAGGTTACAGAACACAAACTCAGAATAATGGCTGTTACTTTGCCCAGGTCTCAGAGTCTAGGATTGATACCATAGTGCAGTTTATTGAGTCACTGGACAGTTCTTTGACTTTTCAACAACCATTTTGGAGTGTAAGAACGGGCAGAAACCTTAATCCTGTCCCTAAATGAGTCCTCTCTGGCTGTTATGTGTCACCCTGTTTTTTTAAGTTTTTCAAAGCCTTCTGATGTTGACATTCTTGTAATGAACTTTCTCACACACTTTATGTAAATAACTCATTGCTTTGCATTCTTTCATGGAAGAAGAGAAATTTGATGGAGTGTTGCTTTGTCCAGTGTCATTGGAGAGGTGGCACTGTCACCCTCCAATCCACTGTCACTTTTAAAAATCTATAAATGTTAAAGTCAAAATTAAACTTCCCTCTTTTTTGCCCTAGAAAATCCAGTGTCCACATCTTCCTGTTTCATGTCCTAGAGACACATTTCTGTGCTTTCCCAGTGGGACAGGTGCATTTGGCTCTCTCAGAACCTGGGAATGTGGGAAGCAGAGTGACAGAGCACACTGCAGTGAGGCAGCACTGAGGGAATCTGCTGCCACTCCCAAATCCAGAAAGAACATGCTCACATCCCCACAGGCCCAATGTGCAGAGCTTCAAAGTGATTACTGCCTGTCATTCATATTCTAACTTTAGCTTGGTGCTTCCTTATTTTTCACTGGACTTTCAGGACTGTTTTCACACACAGATCATGGCAGTAATCATTTGTAAAAAACCTCAGCTCTTAGACTTCTCATTCCTTTCTGGGAACTCAAACTCTTGAAACACGTAATTTGGGGGGGTGTATTCTGATTTTATTCAAATTATCAATAAAATTATTTTATTCTGATTTTATTGGATTTGATACTGGTTGGTCCTGTGTAAACACTGAGTGATCTTAGCTTACTCTAGTTCTATTGTTTAAATAGGATGAACTCCCTAAAAGATTGCAAACCTCTCTTTTGCTGAGTTGGAGCCTCATGACTAATTGACTTTATGATTAATTGACTTTAAACATTTAAATTGTAAAAGCTTATACACCAACTCATTTACTTTATATAAAAGTCATGCATTTGAAATCTTTTTCCCTCTTATTCAGTATTATGAAATTGGATGGGAAAAATGTCTGAAGTTCTGTGTTCTGATTTTATTCAAATTATCAAGAAAATTAGAAAAAAAATCTCAAGTCTTTGTTCATCTCTTTCTGAAAAAATCAGGTTTTATAGCTTACTACTCCACTGCTTGTACAGCTGTGAGGTTTTGAATGGCCTTATGATGTGTGCTTGACTTGCACCTCATTGCATGTGCTAGCAATCTGCATGGATGCTGATTAAAAGAAATACAAACTGTGACCTATCAATTTAGGTCTTTGTTTCCATGTGTGTATATGCCTCTAATTTTTTTTTTTAAAGGATAGATGTTAATTATTTTTAGTTGGTTAAAAATTAAAATTTCTTCATGTGAAAGTCAGGCTTTAAAAATATGAACTTTCTCATTTCTTATTGTTTTCTTTTCCTGTTATATTGTGAGTGCAGAGATGTGGAAGCAAAAGGGAGTAGGAGAGATCGAAAATTAAGCAACAAAGGTCAATAATACCGAAATGATTAATTGACTTAAAACACTTAAATTGTAGATAATTCTATTGTAACTTTATGGAAAATATTCATCTAAATTTTAAATTAAATAATAATTTCTTGACACTTTTGGACAATTAATAATGTGCATATAGTATGTAAAATTATTATTTTAAAATAGCACTGTTTTGACACTTATTTGAATTGTATCACTGAACATCAAAACATTTTGGAAATTAATGAAAATCTACAGAGACTGGAAGAAGGGACTGAAATAGTCCTTTCTAAGCCATTGTATTGGTTTCCATGGGGACTAGCAACAAAAATACTGGCAGTGAACCTACTGGGGAGTTTATGGCAAGCATCTTGTCAAAAGTTTTTAAAAAATTTATTTTAGCGTAATTTCAAAAGCCAAGCATTAAAATACACATTTCATGAGTGCACAAATAAAAGAAACACTTTGCATTTATTTTAAACTGCGTAAAAAGAGTTTAACAGTCACTGCAGGAAATTGAGATTTTGTAAAGCTGCTACTTTTTTTGTAGGCATTTGAGGGTAAACATGAATCAGATTATACAGCACAGAATAAAAGTCTTCAGTAACTTGGAGTATTTCATTCAGAATTTTTTTTTTGTTCATATGAATAGGAATTACAGAAAATCGTCAAGATGTATAATATTATAACCCTGCAATATTATACAAGCTTGTATATTATTATACCAAATACTCAGAATAAAAGAGCAGTTGTTTTGTTAGTTACTACTGTTCACTCAGCACACACTACTTGTGTTTAAATTCTTGTACAATGTTTGTGTTTAAAACATTATTTGTGTTTAAAAGTCTGTACAATCTTGTGGCATAAATAGGGCCAAACTTAAGATACAGCTTTAGCAAAATGCAGATTTGGGAATATTTCATTTTTGCAGGACTTGTGTAGAATTTGGAGGATCCAGCATATCTTCTGGCAACTTAGATTCATGCTGATATAGAAATGATGTCATTGGCTGGAGTCCTCAGAGAGGTTCAGTACTCCAAGCTCTACTCCTGAGATTCCTTTACAGATCCCAGCTGTGCAGAGAGCTGGGAAAACACTCCAGGACATCTTGAGTCCTTTTTCTGCCTGGAAATTCATATCTCTTTGGGAAGATACATCCATGTCGCAGATATTAATCAAGATTTTAAATGCAAAAAGTCATTTGCAGGACCTCTTGAATGTTCCCTGTGTGTTTTTCTGTATCTCTGTGCTTCATCGTGGGGCAATCTTCTTTCTTTCTTGGCTGAATTTCTCCCAAATGAACAGAGCTGTCACTGGCCTCACTGTCCCTTGTCCTCCAGGGTTTATCCAAGCTAACAATCCTGCACAATTTGAGTTGAAAGTTGGGGAATTCTTGTCAGTCACTTGGTCTCTGGCCACAGACAAACTTCATCCAGATCCCAGGAGTGAAAATCAACAGTTATTGATGTTTTCAGGAGTCAGAAAATTCTGCACCTTCTCCTGGGCAAAATGGCTATTCTGTATGTGCTGTTGTGCTATTTCACAGAGAATAGGTTTTTATAATCTCATCTAACTCCAATATTGGCCAACTAGCCCTAATCCAGCTGGTAATTTATGTGGTATTAGGGTAGAATGTTTTATGAGGGTCTTTCAGTATGGTATGCTGAAAAAACATGCTGAAATGTATAATTAATAAAATTTTATGGTTTTGTGTATTGTGGGCTTAGTGTAGAATAAGCTTTTTTTTCTTTTTCTTTTTCTTTTTTTTTTTTTTTTAACTAAATAGAAAGACATAATTTTGCCAGTGAAATTCTTCAGGCAGATGCCCTGGTTTAAAATGGGATTTTTAATTGCCATTATTAACACTGTTTGCATACATTTTGACTTTTATGAAGGTCACCCAAACAGACAGGTCTGTAGAGCAGGGCAATGCAGGCATTGTCCGTGGCACTGCCCATCCTATTTGTACCTCACCCACCTGGGAAAGGCTCTCAGTGAGTGAGGGACCCACAGGCACTGAAACCTCAGAGTAATGGAGTTTATTCAAACTGGTCCTAAAATTTGCAGCTGAATAGAAGTTTTGTGAGAGAGATGCTCAGGAGGCTCCAACTCAGCAACAGAGAGATTTGCAATTTTTTAAGGGAGTTCATCCTATTCAAGCAATAGAACTAGAGTAACTAAGCTCACTCAGTGTTTACACAGGACCAGCACCCTGCAGCCAGCTCTGTGTGCATCTGTGATCAGGCACTTATAACAGCAGTATCAAATCCAAACCTTTTGATTTTGGATGACAGGATTGTTTTTCTTACCCAGCTGGTGAGATACAGTAGAGAATAACCTCTCCTATTATGGCAGAGATTCCCATGCTGCTCTAAAACTCCTTGAAAAATTTCTCTTAAAAGCCTCCAGCCCCTCAGCTGGAGTATCTGGGCTGGAAGGCAGCTCCAGCAGGAACAGCAAACCTCCTCCAGGAGGTGATTCCAAATTCCAGGAGGTTGGATTGCCCATGGATATGTCTCTGTCTCGTCACTGTTTTTGTAAAAGTTTCCCTTTTAGAATTACTCTTTTTGTAGTAAAAGCAGAGATAGAGCAATTGAGCAGTCTGGGCTTTAATCATAATGGTTTTCTGTTTGGACAAATCAGTTGCCATGTGTGCATTTCATGTCACTTTTTAGGTTTTCTGCCTTGTTTTCTTATTTATAAGTAGTGCATGATGATCTCAGAAGGGTAGTGTTCAAAGTGTGAAGAAATTTCAGGGTTTCGGATGAAAGATCCTATATAATCATAAAGAATTGTATTTAGCAGTGAAAGTCTACAGATAGGCAGGAAAAGCTCTATTTAAGCTTTTGTTTGTGCAGTTTCATATGTAGCTGTTGTAAACCCTATGTTTAAAGGGAGCTTTGTCATTGATTTTATCTGAATTTGATCAAATCCCAAGTGGTGAGCAGGCTTTCATTTTTTTCCTAGTTGCATCGTAGCTTTCCAAACTTTGGTGATCTGAAAACTGAAGATGCAATTCTCTAATAAAAGGACTTTGAGTCCCCGTGTGGTCTGGGGACTCAAACTGTGGCAACTGTGCAATATTTCAGCCTATTTGCAAGACACTTAGAAAAATATTCAAAACTTCAGTAAAATTTCTTTTTATGATCTGCTCTCTGTCTTCACCTCAGCCTTATTTCTCAAATTCTCAGCTCATGCAGTAATTCCTGCTGTCCTTGGTTCCCTCTGTTGGCGTTGGCCAAATTTCTATTCTCAGCAATGGTCCTGCTGGCAGCAGGGCTGAGGGACAGTGTCAAAGCCACAGAGAGGTCTGGTTTGCAATGACATTTTTATGGACTGTAGCACATTATGACAGTCAGTTACATTGCTTGGGCTCTCCAGATGTGTGCAGATGTGTGTTGTGCATTCTTGCATATATTTGTATGGCATATTGACTGGGTTGAAGTAAGTTTGGCAGTGAGGTTGTTGTCATTGTTCCTTAGGTGATGTGCTCCTTCTCTCAGCAAACCCCAGAACTTCAGGCAGCACGATTTACCTAGACTGAGGTTCTAGGACTAGGGAAAAAAGAACAACAATGCTGAGAAATGCCTAAATACTGGTTTAGTTCAGTGCAATGTACTTTAATTTTCTAATCCAGGAGAGGGAGCTAACTTTCTAGCCATCAAATCTGGCACGCTGTGCTGGAGCAGCTTTTTTCACAGCTGATATCCCATGTCTAAATGATTATTCACATATGCTGTCCCTGAAGGAGAGTCATCTTGGGAGTGCAAAACCACCCTCTCAAAACATTGGTTAGCCCTGTTCAGTGCAGTAAATATAATTGCATGACATATTCTTGACAGGGGAGTATTTATTGTTAATGTATTTTACTATAATTTAAACACTGTTGCACATTGTTTGCTCTCTTCGCCCACTCTTCTGCCTTTCCCCTATTAAGGAATATTAAGAGGATCTCATTTCAGTTTCTCCACTGCAGCAAATGTGGCTCTGTGGGAAAGCAGGGCAGCAAACACTCCCCAGCACTGCAAGCAGGTGTGTTTGCCAGCTCCTGTAGAGTGCTGCCTGCCCTGGTTGGTGTCCCAGGCACAGGGTGAGCTGTGCATGGAGCAAGGAGCAGCCCCGGCAATCCTTGGAGCAAGGAGGAAGCTTGGAGCAGCTCATGGAGCCCAGCTCCAGGACATGTCTGTGCCCCTGGACCCCATCCCTGCTCCCCTTCCAACCCCTGCCTGCAAAGCTGCTCTCCTGCTCACTGCAGCACACAGCCTGGGCTGACACAGCACAAAACAATTCCTGTTTGTTGGAACAAGTTAATGAGTTAGAGAGGAGCACAAAAGTAAGGAGGGAGACAGGCCTGGGTGTTTTATGGGTCCACAGAGGGGAAATGTGCAGGCAGTTGTGCAGAACATCTGCCTATGGGCTGTCCTGGGGGATCACTGGCCCCAGGTCTGTGCCTGTGCTGCTCCCACAGCCACATGTTCCCAAAACATGGGCAGGCAGGAGCTGACCTTGCTGTCTGTGTGTGGGGCACTGCTGGGTGCTGGCCAGGCTCTTATCTCTGGCCTTGGTACCCTCCTGGGCCAGCAGTACCTGCTGAGGCAGCAATCCCATGGCTTTCTGTCTCTTCTCTTTCTCCCTCATTGCTCCTTTTCCTTTCCCTGTTTCCTGTCTCTCTCACACAAGCTGTAATTGTCAAACAGACAGCTTTGAAAATTCACTATTCCCTGTCTCTCTCACACAAGCTGTAATTGTCAAACAGACAACTTTGCAAATTCACTATTCCCTGTCTGTCTCACACAAGCTGTAATTGTTAAACAGTCAGCTTTGAAAATCCACCATTCCTTCAATAGAAACATTCAGACACTAGAAAGAAGATGGAAAGAAAACCAAAGCACTGGGGTGGTTTTTTGGTGTGTGTCTGGATTACTTGATGAGTTTTATAACTTTGGGATTTTGGGTGCTTAAGGCTGGAGAAAAGTTGAACAGAGAAGTGTAGCCCTGAAATTCTTCTCTCTGCACAGAAGGCATAAACCACTGAGTGCACAGCAGATGGAATCATTTGTCTGTGTTAGTTATTTTAATACAAAGGAACATGGGGAAATTAATATGGAAAAAAATCAATTTACCACATATTTAAATTGACCAGGACATGACAGTTCCAAGGAAAGGGAAAGAACTTTTCAAGCCTTTGAACATTTTTCATGTTTGTTTCACAATAGGCTGATGTTAGTAAACAAGTAAAACCAAAGACCATAAATTCTCCATGTCGTGTTATCTAGCAACAAATTTTGATCCAATTAATGAGGAATAAAAAAACACTTCAGTAAGTAGGTAAAAGTAAGCAAGTTTCTCAACTGGGGACTTGAACATAGCAGTGTGGTAGTATATTGGCACAGATGTGTGCATAAATTACATTATTTATGTAAACTTGAGCTATCTATGATGAGAAAATAAAAAGAGCCATCAGTGCTGTCCACATCTTGAAGTGATCCAACTTGTGACAGTAGTCAGTTTGGAAACACATCCCAAGTCACTGGAAAATACTCAGTAATGCTGTAATAGTCCTCTTGAAAAGTGTAGCCATGAAAATTGGCCCTTTAAAACCTAGTGGATGCAATTGCAGCAGTTTATTGAGCTAAGTAGAGCACTTTTTCTATTATCTATAAAGCTTGAGCATTTTTTGGAATTATTTATTTGGAATTAATGAATAAGGTGTGCAAGTGTGTTTCAACCTTGAGAACTATTTGCCGTGGTTATTACTTTAGAATTCACTGTTCACACTCTGTAATTAGCTAAATAACTCGTGTGGGTTTGTTTAGCTGCTGTTGGATGCCTCCCATATTTATGGTTTTCAAGAAAGCTGGACATATAATGAGGTGAATTTTGTCTGAGTGATCATGCAAATTTCAGAGTACCACACATTTAAATTAGAAGAGCAGAGTAAAGAAACCAGACTCTCTTGCTTGCTGCTGTGACTTTTGGTGTCCAGCTGTAGATAGGGGATGTTTGCTGGTGTACCTTTGTGGTACAAACCAGAACAATTCCTCCTCCAGTTAGAATGTCAGGATTTGCAAACATTTTATCACTTAGATCTGTTTCATGAGGCCAACATTATTACCCAGTTAATTGTCACGTTATGTTGGAGTTTGTGATGGACATGCTTTGCTGTGGAGCCTTTTCTCCAAGTGATAAATAGCAAAATTTTGAGTAACTAAACTGTTTCTCATTGGAGCATAACTCTCAGAACTGCAGAATATTGGGAATGCACGACCACCAGTGCCATTGCCTGTCCCAGTTACTGCTCTGAGTGAGGCAGCAAAGCCTGGCCCAGCTTTGAGTGTCACTGCCTCATATTCTGCCCACTACAGCCCAGCTCTGAGTCTGATGGATATTAATAATGGATATTGAAAATGGATCTTGAAAATGGATATTGAAAACTGATATTTTCTCCACTACTCGCAGTCACATAACTGGCCCTTTAAATTAGGCAAGAGGATTCCAGACACCAGTTATGGCAAAAATGCACAATGTTCATCTCCATTATCTCTGTTATTTAAGGCTTTCAGAAAACCACTAACCTTCACTCCTACACTCAAACAAGCACACACTAGCACACAGAGTTAAGCCAACTTCTTAACTCCCAGTCATTAAGGATGTCAAAACATTCTGATATATGATGTAAACTTATTATGACTGGATTTTGTTTTTATTAATGTAAGGGCTAGGTTGTGAAGAACAGAAGATTTTTTAAGCCTCTTACTCCTTAGAGACAATGTGATTTGGTGGTTTAACATTGTAACATTTTTAAAGGGCTTGTTAAGCCCTAATCGGAGCACATTAAGCACTAGCATTTTTAAAGTGCATAATAAAACCTAAACATTTTAATAGCATATAAACCTGTAACATAAACCCAAAACAGTCACAGTGTTGTCTTTTTACTTGTGTTTTTCCTATAACAAGTTCTAACGAGTAACTGATACTTTTAACAAACATTAGAAAGTTGAGGGTTCCTTGGTGTTCTTGTTGAATTTTTTTTTTTTTAAAGACAGGAAATTTCTGAATAAGAAAAATATATTTGGAGCAAAATTTTTAAATTAATGCAAGGAAAAATTTGCTGTGAGAGTTGCCATAGCTAAATGTTGACAAATAAAGTATACTGCTTTACAGAAAAGATTTGTTTTCAGTTAAACAATGTTTTGTGCTGGGAAAAAGTTTTGCTTGAGAAGTTTTACTCAGATCTGATAATTTTGGAGGTTTTGTCAATCAGGACTGTGGAATGGGCTCTTGCCAGTGGAAAAAGTTCACCGAAGATCTGTGGGGGGATTTTTTATTTATTAGTTAGTTAGTTTTCAGTATAATCTTTTGCCTGGAATTCCAGAAAAGAGTTAGGAATTCATTGATACTGGGGCCCAGCAATTTCCTTTAAGAAAAATTTTTAAAAAGGAAAATACAATGCAGCCTGTGAGCCTCTCTTCTTAATTGGTTTGGAACCTCTTGATGAGTGATACCAGACTCACCTTCCCTCCAGGGAGCTGAGCACACCACTTCTGCACTTCCCAACCCCTCCCAGGTTATGGCAAGGCATTCTGAGCCTCCTTTTGGACATTCCAGCTTTGCTGAAGTGTTTGGGGGAAGTTGTGGCTCAGCCATTCCATCATAGGTTTGATTGCAGCTGTTTCTGCTTTCCTCTGGTGGCTGTGACCCCAACACCTTCCACAGTGGTGGCAGGAGGAATGCCTTTGGAAAAGGGTTTGGAAAATGGCTTTGGAGACAGCTGGTGAGGCTGAGCCAGAACTGTCCAGGTAGTGCTTGACTGAGAATGAGCCACAGCCCCCCTTGGTGTGGGCAGTCACAATAATGTGGACATACACTTGGAGATTTAGTCCATAAGCCTTTAGTCTGTATCCAGGCAATTCCTCTGTTGTATTTGCAGGGACTTTCATGGCAGGGAGGAATGATGGATCTGACTCCATGTTCTCAGAAGGCTAATTTATTACTTTATTATACTATATTATATTAAAGAATACTAAACTATACTAAAGCATACAGAAAGGATACTTACAGAATGCTAAAAAGACAATAATGAAAACTCCTGACTCTGGAGAGAGTCCTGACACAGCTTGGCCCTGATTGGCCAAAGAGTGAAAGCAACTCACAGCAGAATCCAATGCAACAATCACCTGTGGGTAAACAATCTCCAAACACATTCCACATGAGCACAACACAGGAGAAGCAAATGAGATAAGATTTGTTTTCCTTTTCTCTGAGGCTTCTCAGCTTCCCAGGAGAAAAGTCCTGGGCAAAGGCATTTTTTTAGAGAATGTGAATTGAATGCCACATTCTTCTGCATGGCAAACCTGTCACCATGAGAGGCATCTCAGTTCAGTGCCCTGAAGTGAGCACCTGTGGAAGCTGCACCTGCCTGTGCTGCTGCCTCTCCATGGCTGCTGGGATGCTGGTGAATGAGCAGGCTGTGGGCACCAGCTCCAGGCTGGGTCTGCACAGCTGGAGTCCCCCAGCAGCTCTGTCTGGAGCTGGCAGATGTTTTCTTCATGGAATGTGCTTCCTCTCTCAGAGGGCACCTTCTGGAGTAAAGGTTTGTGATGTGAGGACCTTCAAAGCAAGCCCAGGGCCCCACGGTGCACAGCAGAGCCTTGACTCCCATGTGGGTTTTTCTCCAGCAGCTGGGGAAAAGCTGTGCAGTGCAAGGGCAGCAAGGGGCTTCTCTGCAAGTGAAGCCGTGTTCTGATCAAATTAATGTGAAAAGAAACTAAGGGAGCATTGTGGATTTTGCCTTGTGTCTGGGCACTGTTACTCTGATGGAAAAAAAGACTTTTTGTTTGCCTGTCTGATTGTTTATTTATCTCATGCAGTAGTTGGAATTACTTAAACTAAAACACAAAAGTCCATGCTTATTCTGGAAAAAGAGTGGTTACAGGGAGGAAAAAGTAATTCTCACATAACTACAGAGATTTAACTACAGCAGTGCAGTGGTACCTTGCAGCTGGGAGAGCATTTCTGTGGAGACAAGCTCCAGTCACAGAAATACAATCTTAAAACATTCCTGACCTCATTCATAGAAACAACTCTGTGTAGTCTCAGACCAGTGATTCTTTACTTTTAGTAAATAACTTGAGTCAATAGAAGGACAAGGTTTCATATTTGCATTAATGTATTCTGGCATCAGCATGACTGATGTCCTGCAAAACTGGGAACCTCTCAGGTAGATGAAGCAGGGCTGAGGATGGGTTGCTATACTGACGCTGTTGTATCCATGATTTGGGGAACGATACAGAGGATGTTCTTCAGGCCTTTAGCTCTATGTCAAGCAGAAGAACAGAGAGGGAAAACAGTACAAAACACCTGCCCAGAGAGTTACACCTGAGGCTTTGTCTAAGGAGGTCAGGCTCTCCATTCTGTTTCTCCCCAAAACCTTCCCTCAAACCTGTCTGTTTTATCTGTATTTAAAAACAAACCAAAACAGAAACAAACAAGCAAACAAACAACCCTCCAACAGATCTTAATCTTACTTTGCCCTATGGCTTCCCTGTGAGATTCAAATATTGCCGTTTAGAATAATCTGGCTGGGATCCACCAGCCTCATGTTCCCTGCAAGGGGAGGTGCAAGGGAGGCCTTTGTTGCACAGATTAATCTGCGTGTCTGTTCTGCTGCTCATGCTGTGCTCAGGGGAGCAGGAGGATGAGTTGGTGTGTCATAGGAGACTCTCCTCTCCACTGAGTCTTGTTTGGCAGAGGGTCACCTGTGCCAGGGGCATCTGAGGAAAATGCCAGATAGGCAACTTGACTCAGCAAGGATCAGCACTGACTGATGGCTAAAGGGAACTGGTGAGGGAGTGGCATGGTGACTTCCTAAGTGCCACTTCTGCCACTGCAGATTCCCCCTCTGTCCTTGTAATTTGTTAGTTTTTGCTTTGAATGTGCAGCAGGGCATATTACCTTCATGTCTGTGGAAAGGAGCCTTGTCATTCCAGAGTCATAGAATGGCTGCAGCAGGAAGGGAACTGTGAAGGAAACACTCTGCTCAAGCAGGGTCACCTAGAAGAGCTTTCCCAGGTATATGTCCAGACAACTTTTAAATATCTCCAAGGATGGAGATTCCTCACTGTTATGTTTTATGGAGAATACCCTGAGCCTACCCTGTTTTCTGACAGCAGCTTAGTGCACAGATTGTTTTTACACCAACAGCCACACTTCCTCTGTGCCCTGCTGGCCAGAAGGATGGCACTCATGGCATTCTTCACATGGGCACTAAGCAATGGCAGCACCTCCACCTGCTGCAGCATTACACTGCTACTCAGTTTTCCTCAAGTGAGCATGTGTGTTTTTCCCAATTATTTTCTATTCTTAAGGAAAATATCTGACCTATTCTAGGATGGCATTTGTAGACTCATTCTGGAGGTCATCAAATACTTGTAGCACATATTTGTCTGTTGGTAGAATTGCTTTGGTGACTTACTCTGTAGCCAAAACCTCAAATATGAAGCATGCAGATTCTAGATTCTCTGGCATCATAATTTAGTGTGTTGTACATGTTAACACTAAGAAATTTACATTACTTCATGGTTCCTGAGAAATTGCATTTTTGGTGTAGAAGAAGACTTGAGATAGTCTATGCAAAGACAATAATCTAGAGAGTATGTGAAGTGTATTTATTTTGAAGGTGGGAGATGTGGTTGCCTTACACAGGGGAGAATCAGCTGTGAAAAGTATTTGGGAAAAAAGCGAAAAAAGGTAGGATATGAATAATTGAGAGAACCTATTGAAAATCCCAGCTGCTTTCTACATGGTGTGTGCCACACTGAGATCATAACATTTCTAAGCTGCTGAGGTGAGTGGAGTACCGCAAAACCCACGCAAGGAAATGCAAGTGAGCTCTGCAGGGGCTGTGAAACAGCATTACACATGGTGTGTGCTGCCTGGATTAACTGTACTCCTGAAGATAAGCCAATCTCACCTTCTCACAGCCCTTCTCATTTCAATAGGAGTGTTTGTTTGGGGATGCTGAGTGTTCAGTCTGTTTGACAGGTATTGCTTCCATCTTATTGCAGCGCTGCCTGCAGGTTACAGGCACTGTTTTTATAGAATGCAATGGATGTGTCTAGCAGAGAAAAAAAGCTCACATGATTCTCAGCTTGTGCACTGAGCTGGCTGGAAGTGAGTACAAACAGCAGCACAGGACTAAGCCCTTGCTTATTTACCTGCCTCATTAGCAAGATTTAGAATCTCAGATTCATGACTGTGGTGAATGAATGGCTTCTAAACTTCAGGTAATGTCTGGCTAGCAAGGACAACCAGCACAAAATTCTCATGCATGGTGGTCTATAAAGACATCTCACACATTAGCAGATTGGAGTAGTGTTACAGGGACAATATTTGGAGGTTTTTTGTTTAAACATAATGATCTCTTTTTAATATGAGAATACGTTTTAGGTTATTCCATCAACTTGACTGCAAGAATTGATGAAAAGGGAAGACATACTTAGACAAGTTTTGCCAGATGTTTGTGAACTCTAAATTTTGAAAGTACATGTATGATTACCTGACAGAAATCTCTTCAGGAACCCAGCAGTTTTACTTAGCTTGGCACAGGCTTGAAAACTTGCAGTGGTGGAAATAAAATTGAGATATGATTGCTTTTTAACAACATGTATATTTGCAAATTATTCATATAAATAAAAAACACCCTTGGGTAGTTCTTAAATTTGGCAAATGAATCAAACCTTTACGGGCATCATTTACAGAGATGAAAGCATGTGGTCCAGGATAAAAAGCAAGGAGAGAGTGGCATGATATTAAATGCTGAAACTTACACACAAGCATGTTTCACTAGGTTAAAGGGCAGATTTGAGTCTCTTTCTGTAGGCTAAAATAGATAAAGCCCTTCTAAAAAAGAAGTTGATGGGTAGAAATGGAAGCTCCTAATTTATATCAATACACATTTTATAAAATGTGAGGAGTTTAGGTGAAGTATGCTCCTTTCCAGGCAGCATATATAATTGTAACAGCTTTTAAATAGAGTGCAAGTTCTCTTTTTTCTTGGAAAAAACCCCATTGATGTGAAATTGAAAACTCTTTTCAGATGCCTGCTTGGCTGGCAGGGTGTCAAATTGTTTGGCTTGACTGTCTCTACTCCCTTCACATTGTTTACAGACAACATCCTCAGCTCCAACTGACTGTATGTAAACACCAGCTAATTATGGGCCAGAGGATTTGGAAAAGGGAAACCAAGGGAAAAGGGAAATTTGGAAAAAAACCACCTTACTAAAGAGTCTCCATGTCTCAGGTCAGGAATATACCTTGCTGCAGGCAAATCACAAAGTGCTGTCCTAAGCAAAGGGTGTGGGATGAGAGAGAGAGAAAGGAGGTAGAAAGAAACCAAAAATGTGTTCAGACAATTTTGCTTTCTGGCATCTGATTATAACTGGGAAAGTTATAAAAGTATAAAGGAAGTACAGCTGGGTGACCCCCAGCTTTGGCTCAGTGCTATGCTCTGGTCTGAAATGTCTCTAGCCAGAGCGCATTTACCAAACCCAGGGAGGAGGGGGCACTTCCCACAGGGCCCTTTCTGGTCAGGGTACATCAAAGCTGCACTGCCAACATGGATCTCAGCTGGATTCACAACTTAGGTGTCCCTGGGAGAGTTTGATTTAGGTATCAGAGCGGTTTAAAGCAAATGTTGCTGGAGTGTGTGCCTGTGTCAGCCCAGATTTGCTGTAGTGTGCGCTGGCACTTGTGTGCCAAATTATTCAAGGTCATTAATCCTGCAGTGCCTTTGCCATGGTGTTCCTGGGAGACAGGCAGGTTCTGCAGCTGGACCAGCTGTTGGAAAGGACTCCTAAAGCCTCCCAGCCCAACACCCTGTGAGACAGGACACTGTGAAATCCAATTATTTGTATGGGTTTGGAGGGGAGGGGCTCACATCAAAGCTTGAGAGTGTGATGGGGCATGGAAGCTCGTGGGAGGTTATTGGCCACTTCAGATTTAGAGTTATTGGGTCAAATTTGGGGGTTGGACAAGACAATCTCCAAAGGTCCCTTCCAACTGTAACCATTCTGTGATTCTCTGAAATTTGATAATACAGCCACCACAGAGGGGGCTAACCCAGGTGGAGGCTTTGTTTTGGTGTTAGCCAAAGTTGAATTTTTAAAATATGTAATGCTTTCTCTTATTTATAGCCTTCTCTTTGTTTTGGTTACATACCCTTTCTTGTCAAATGTAATTGAAATAAATAATGTGATACAGAAGGTAACTGAGAGTCTGTCAGGCTTTTATCCTCTGTTATCTGTGTGATGGGGAGTTTTGCATATACAAAGGTGATTAGTGACCAAGTGACCAAGTGACATGGATTTTAGTGCCTTATCCAATAAATTCACTCAGCTTTGCACAGATTCATATGAGATTCTCCAATTTTTTGGGGCAGAAAAAGAAAGAACTCAACACATTAAAAATTTATGTCCAGTAGTTTATCTGCTTAAAATAATTACATGGAGGGAAGATAGAAATGCTGGATACTGTTCTGACTAAGGGAATTTTCTCTGGGAGCCTTATCTACCTGGTGTGCTTATCTGTTCTCAGGAATTACAATGTGGTTAGTGTACAGTCTATTATACAAAGTTGCACGTAATGTGTTAATGATATTGGTAATTTAGTAACTCTGTTCTGCACTAATTAGTAAAACTGAATATGATATTGCTCATTCTGGATCCCTTTCAATGCTGCTGCATATTTTTTCAGTGTTTTAGCTGTTCTCATTAAAGCATGTATGCACAAGTCCACATCCCTTGTGAGCCTTGGGAAGAAACCCAAAGCCCCCAGCATTTTATTGTGTCTGTCATATTAAGCAAGAAAATAATCTGGTGGTTTGATAAAGAGATTACTGTGGCAGGACATCTTCTGTGGGTTAGGGAGTAGAACTGACTAGAATCCATTTCCATCACCTGTCTTAAATGTAGGGTAAATGACAAAGCTCTGTATTGGGAATCTGGCTCAGAGAGGTTTTGGCACAGTAAGTCCAATTATACCCTCACATTTAAATGTTTTGGGTAGAGGTAGGTAAAATTGAAGGTTACACACTGTAAAATCCCTGTCATGTTTATTCCCAGTGTTATAATTTGCAACAATTTTTTAAAAATTAGGCATACTTGTCTTCTGTGAAGTCATTGAACAGGAAAGGTTTAGTGCCACAGTAAGGACAAGCAGCTATTTGGAAATGGTCCTACCTAAATATTAGATATGGCAATTGTGTCAAATATGGATTGTGCTGAGTTCTCTCAAGACCACTGTGAAATGCAGATGTGTTAGCACTTAAACATCTTTTGGGAAATGGATGGATGCTTCACTTAAGGACCTAGTAAGAGACCTGTTGCTTGTTCCCACAGTTTGAGTATCAATCTAGACTCCCCAGACTTCTCCAAAGTACACAGGACAATCCAATGTAAGGATGGAACAGCCCTCTGAGAGGAACTCCAGAAGCTGAGAGAAGACCTGAATTGATGCTTGAGGTTAGCAAACCCAACTGGATCACACAGAGACCTTGAAATACTTAAAATATCTGATGCCAGATCTTCATGTGGAACATTCTGTACTCAAGCACACCAGCAGAGCTTTTGGGACCCCTGTATGTAGTGATGTACATGGGAAACCCACATCAGGTAGGTTGGTTCTGAGCTGGTTATCAGCACTCAGGTAGAGATTTGAAGGTGATATTTATTAATTCTGTAACAGTTTTGCCTTCAGAGTTCAGCAGCACTTAAAAAATTTAAATGTAACATTCAAATTTAGTGGAGAATAATAGAGAAAAAAAAAAAAATCTGTGGAACAGCTAAGAGACCCATCAGGAAAGGAAATAATGATCAGAGTAGGGTCACAGAGTAGCTGTGTCACTGAGCCCTCAGCAAGGCTTTCAGTGGGAACTTCCCTGAGGGGAGGCTGGGACAGTTCCCACTGAAATCTGTGGCAGTGTTTCAGACAGTCAGTAATTCCTTTCCCCCCAGCACTGGTATAACTCAGTCATGTTTCACACTTGCTGAGGAGAAAAGCAAGCAGCTTTGCTGGAGCTGATGCTGTTTTCACAGCAACATTCTCATTGAGCTTTCCTGGTACAAAAATAGGAGTGGGGCTGTAGTCAGCAGGCTCAACCTCTGCCCTGAAAATAACAGGATTTAGCTGTTTACCTGGGGCATGAGGGCTTGAATTAATTCACCAGATGAAATTCATCCTCATCTGGAAAGCCACCCTCCAGTGCCCAGTTGGTGCTGGTACCCTCAGAGGGGTGGCTGAGATGCAGTTCACCCTTCCTCCTGCTCTCTGTGACCCAGGGATGGTCAAGGCAGCCTCCACACACATCTTCTTGGTGTCTTTTCCATGACTGGAACTGTGCTGAGAGGATCCATGTTCTGTAGAAACCTTTGGCATCATCTCTTTGTCCTCCTGCACAGGCTGCTACTCATTAAGTCCTGGAGAGCACTTTAAATTTGTAATTGATAGTTTTCCCTCTTTCACTTGACAAATACTTCTACCCTACTGCAAAACAGGACTGTCTTGTATTTGCTAATGGGGTTCTTCAAAGTGGATAAGCATCATACTTTTACCCATTTTCAAAGTGAGTGAATAAACCCAGGTTCTGTCAGATTCTAAATACCCAGAAGTGATTTTTCCATATGATAGTTGTTCCTGAAGTTTGGGCTTCTTCTTCTGGTTTTGTTTGTTTGTTTGTTTTGTTGGTGAGGGTTTTTCTTTTTTAATTTTCTTTTTCTTTCATTCTTCCCCCCCCCCCCCCCCCCCCTTCATACAAATATATCTGTTCCTGTAAAAGTGTCATCAGATCCAGGGTGGGGTAAAGCAAGAGGAAGAGCTCCACCCAAGCTTAGTGGTTAGGACACTCATCTGAGATGTGGGAGATCCAGATTCAAGTCAGTGTTTTCCTGGTTCAAAGTAGGGACTTGAACCTGCTGACAATGGAGTTGAGGACTCAGGGCTTGGTCTCCCAGCATATTTGAGAGGTTTTAGTTTTATTTTGTGTTGTGTTGAAGGCAAATTTCAAACATTGAAATTATTTTGCTGGAAATGGGGTATCTCTTTTCAGGCCAGCCCTAATTCCCTATATGGCAAACTCAGCCATATAGGGGCTCTGAGGATCAGCCTTTGCCATGGATTTGGACATGAACATTTGGAGGCAGAGCCACAACTGAGTGTTCTTTGGGCCCTGAGGGTGGGTGTGCAGCAGTTACCTCTATGTCTGCTCCACATGGGCATCCACCAAATGCCAAACCTTCAAGGACCAGAGGTTGCCACCACGTGCATAAATACAGAAGAACTAGGGCAGTCTCTCTACAAATAATCTTAAGATACCATTTCTTGTGTCTCGCTGTTTGTCATCTTCACTGCATTCACAGAATTCACAGAATCACAGAATGACCAGGATCAGGAGTCCAACCCAGCCCCAACACCTCAACTAAACCCTGGCACTCAGTGCCACATCCAGGCTTTGTTAAACACACCCAGGGATGGGGACTCCACCACCTCTCCAGGCCGTTCCAGCCATTGCATGGGTTCCATTCACAGGGATTCAGACTATCTGTGCATGTTGGGACACACTTTAAAAAGCTGCACATTAAAGTAGTTGTGCTTGAAGCTTTCAGTCCAGCCAACAAATCAAGGAAGGAGCTGATTGAGAGCTTAGCTGAACACAGAAAGTAAAAGTGAGCTCATTGAACAAATACTACCACTTCTGTGAAATTCTGATTAGGTGTTTAATGTCTGACAATATGGTTTGTTCTTTGAAAAAAAAAATAATTGTGGTTCATTCTGATGTGTCCCCACATTTTGGTACATTCAGCTGACCTATCATCACTTCAGAAAAGCTTTCTCACAACAAGTGACTACTGATTTTTTTCTCAAGGAAGGAAAATTCTACTTTGCCTTTACTGAAAAACAAACTTGCATGAGTGTGTAATTACACCTGGAGTATTTTCTGAGGAAAAACTTTCTGGCTTGGAACTAAGTTAGATTTTGTTGAACTAACACTCCACAGTTTAATGCATGTCTTTTTGCTACTTGGCTAGTACTTAGTAAGAGAAACTGTTTTGGTTTCTGAAAAACTATAAGGGATTCCAGGTAAAGAGAAATTATAATGTGATGAGAGACACTGAGAAAGAACATTTATGTTTATAAAGCTGAGCTATAGAAATGAAGTGACTACTTACGTAATAGATCAGCCTCAGCTGGGGAATGGTAATTTGTGCCTCTTTATCTTGAAAATCTATCACTTTTAATGAAGGATAATAGCACTCACAACAGCCACATACATGCCTGGAAAAAGCCCATGTGTGTAGGTGCAAAAATTTGCCTTGCCTCAGGCACATACACTTGAAAAATTGAATGCTGTGGTTATAGGTTGGTTTTGGCAGAATCCAGAAGAAAAAAACCCACACCACACAATGCCAGTATCTCATCAATTGCAACTCTGTGACTCTTTAACCCTTTGATTTGTTTTTTCCTAAATCTTTATTGTGCACACCACAGTAATTTTGGAGCTACATGTTGGAATTACCACAAATTTGAACAACTAAAACCATCTCCTGGTACAAGTTTGGTTTTGTGCTGCTAAAATTGAGACTATGCTTGTGCCAGACACTTTTATCATTTACGTTGTTGGAGGTAGCACCTGGAGGCCGGGCAGAGGCTGTGCAAAATGTGTGTGTAGGATGTGAGAGTGGCTGCAGAGCTGTGCTGTCCTTGCTGGCAGAGCTGGCACTGAGCCTCATGGTGGCTGCAGCTGGCAGCCTGAGAAAAGGACAGACAGACAGACACGTGTCAGCAGCAACCAACCTGGGGAGCCTCTGATGACAGTCACCCTCAAACTGTGGTTCTGATGCCTCAGGTTTGAGCTTTTATATTTTTCAGATTCTGTGCTGCTTTAGTCTGTAGTTCTGAGCTCCACATTAGGGGATGGTGAGCTCTGTGAGCTCAGGGAGAGCAGGGAGACAAAACAATTCCTGCTCCAGCTGGGCACTGAGGACAAATGATCCAAATCTCAGCCCAAGAGCACAAACACCGTGGGCTGGAGAGAGAAAAACAAGCAGAGTGGGACTGCAGGGGCTAAAGCTGGAATGGGACAATGAACTGCAAGATGCAAATGGAGCAGAACTGATCACAGTGACAGACCCCGTGCCTGGCCGTGCATTTCGGGACCATTTTGGTTTGTGCTGCCCAAGGTGGATCTGTTGAGGCATCCTAACAAATCCCTACTTTACTCTTTAACTCTGTCTAGTCTCTGCTCTAGGTCAGCCCTCACCAGGCATCAGTTCCACCTTAGCACAGTGAGATTGCTGCAGCTCTGGGCACATGGAGGCTGTGCAGCCCCTCCAGCAGCAGCAGAGTGCACAGCAGTGATGCACTCACCTTCCTGAGGAGGGGCTAAGAGATTAACAGAGACACAAAATTTATGGGGAGCAGGAGGTTATGACTTCCCTGCAAATGTGCAGCAGACTGACTGCTGAAACCACCACCAGGGAGGTTTTACAAAGCTGGGTTACTTTCTTCATCACAGCTTTTTGTGGAAAGGAGACAGAGAGAGCTGACTGCTCTGTACATGCAACCTCTCTAGCCCTGGTCTTGCAAAGAGACTTCTCTTTCTTTACTGCCTTCAATGGCAGCCAAGTCATTGCAGATCTCATTGTAGGACTGGGGTCCTCACTGATCCTGATGGGCAGCTACCCAAAATAACTGCTGTTACTGCCTGTGAGTTTTTAGCAAGATGGTGTTCTAGCACAGCATCTCTAGGGATCACACTCTGAGTTACTGCCAGTTTTGCTGCTGATTTTAACTGAAATATCTCTCACCTCAGTTTTCTACATAGACTGTCTGTTACTGATTAATTCCTAATGCAGAGCAGAGTCTCTCCTGCGGTGCACAAGGTGCTGTGGGTGTCCATCCTGCAGCAGACCTGTCTCACACACTGCAGGGACCCAGCAGCCCCAGTGCAGGACACAGCATGTCCTGCAAATCAGGAGCAGGCTGCACCTGAGCCCCAAGGTGACAGCAGAAAGTGTGGCCATGGACAGAATTCTTCCTTGTGAGATTCTGCCCTGGCTTACTTCAGGACAGAATCCTTCATCACAAACCACCCAAGTCCTGCTGCTGTGGGCCAAAAGGGCTTTGGGTGCTTAAGGTTTGTTTGCCTTGTGTGTGCCAGTTGTCTTTCACAGAGATTTCCTCTGGCTGTAGCTACATTGATGCACTAATATCCACTAAAACCTTTTCTTCTTTCACAAAAGCTTTTTAATTTTTCACCGCTATCTTCTATACCTACTTGAAAAGCAAGAGGTTTTTGTGTCTCCTAAACCCAAAAGATTCCTAAAATGCCAGATCAAGACTGGGTATTTCAGCAGCAGGAATTGAGGCCCTTGTGAGCACATCTGTGGCAAGAGGACACTGTCCCCAGCTGGGATATCTCACACCTGGTACCCTGCAGTGAGGGTTTTATTTTATACCTGGTACCCTGCAATGAGGGATTCCTGTGACCAAATCCTCATCCATGCACAGAGGAGAGACACAGGTACTTGATGGGGGATGCAGCCTAGCCAGGACATCTGCCTACATTTGAGACATGTTTAAGCAGTTTCCACATTCCCAGATTAACTTTCTTATTTTCAGTTGAACATACCTTGCTTTTCAACCTTTTTGGTTTTGTCCCAGTTACTGTAATTTTCTGTGGAAAGACCAAATAGAGATATATTTGTTCTTAGTGTACCTTTTTCAGGACAAAAACTCCAGCCATTTTATGAGGATTGCTTCCATTTGAGGCATCTCTGAAAACATCTGCATTTTTCCATTTAGTAAGAACAGCTCATCTGATAATCAGTCCAAAATATTGCTTCTGACAGTGAGAGGTAAAGGATTGCTGTATTCTTGCTTTTCTCTTTTTTTTTTTCCCCTATTTTTTTAATCTCTGTTTAGGACAGCTAATAATTTTTGCAGAGCAATGTGTGAAGAAAACACATTTGTTAGTGTGTGGTTTTAGCGGGAAGAATTTCTTTTGTGTGTGCTGTTTCCCCAAGCCAGAAAGTTTTTCTACACAAGAGCCTCTGTAAGTAGATTGAATTTAAGGTGTTGGTTTTGTAAGAGGGTTAATTATTTTTTATTTAAAAATACATAAACAGTTTAGCTGAGTTATTTAAAATCCATTTGGTTTCATTATAATAGATATTTAGTTGCTTGCCATTTACAGTGTATTTCTCAAAATAATTTTCTCCTTTCTGTCGTTGCTAGCTGCCTAAATTTTATGTAATAAAAATATGAAACATTTTGAAATTACATAAAAATTGTTTGAAATTAGACTATATCAGTATAATTTGGAAAATATGTTAGATTTACTCAGTCAAACGAGTCAGGCCGACTTTCTAGATGCATTTGATATATTTTAATATTGTATCTGAGTGTGAAGAACTCAATGAAGTAAATAAAAGGAGAATGAAAACAAAAAAATGCTCTGGTGAATTAGGAGAAAATAAGAATAGTGTAAGTATAGGAACAAATAGGAGCTGATTCTGTGCTATTTTTTCTCCTAAATTCCCTTTTAATTTGGAAAGATTTTTCCAGACAAAGCTTTACCTAGGTAACATTCCCCTTTCAACTTAAAGAAACATAAATTTATTTCAACTCAGAGTGGAGATTTCCATTCCTGAACTCACACCAAGGAGCTGTGCTCATGCTATCAGCACTGTTTACAAAAATGGACTAATAGGAGAAAACAGCTTTATCATTGTGGTTTTCCTTGTGGTCAGCATCAGCACAGAAGAAGGAAGGGTTTGGAGGAAGGGCAGTCACATTTCACAAAGGCTGCAGAGCAAATCTTGCTGTTAGGTGGTGTCAGGCCAGAGCCAACTGCCAGCTTTAAATGAGGGCATGCAGAATCACTCTGCTGCACCCAGAGAGAGGATCTGGTGCTGTATCAATAGAATTATTCCAGGGAAGTAGGAAAAAAAATCTAATGTACTGTTTCTGCTTGCATGTTTAATTTGCTTTTGCAAGAGACAATTTGGGGGTAAATTTTCCCAAGTGAGTCTCTTTAAGCCCACTGCAGTAAGATTTACACCTCTGTAGTTGAGCCAAGGTTTGTGTTCCAGCTGCCAGGCCCTGAGCAACTTCATTATTTTCCACCATGGATTTATGCACCAGTTTGCCATTACTTGAGCTAAGTACCCAATGCATTTTCCTCTTGTATCACAATATATATATGGATATATATTCCTCTAAATCACAATATATATATGGATAGCAATGACCTAGAATCACACAACTCTTTCTCTGGTCCCTCCTCACAGAATCCATGGGTTAAAAAATGAGGATCTAAATATAAAAATTGGGAATGAGACAATTCTGTGGCCCTTGACATATGAACAGTACAGGCTCCCATGTGCTTCCAGCAAAAGGCACCACAGAAACTTTGTCTGAAACACAGTCCTGCACAGAGCTGGAGTCAGCCCTGCCAGCCAAAAGATCTGGTGGCTCCAGTGATGTTTGCATGACAGGCACTGGGGCAAACTGAGGTCCTTTGCAGGCTCCTGTTTGGATGGGTTTGTGCATGAGTGATGGACTTGTACCATCAGTGCAGGAGTATTGATACATGGGAAATGCCTGCTGTTGCAAAACATTGAATTGCATTAGATTGCATTATGCTAGATCTTTTGGATGAATAATTTGCAATATTCTTTTGCCCAAAGGGCCCTGTCTTGAGGTCTTTTACCTAGCTTAGGTTCTCAGTGACACTGAAATAAGAGTTGAGTCAACTGTGTTTGGAAACCGTACAAAGAAAACATATGTATCCACTTTGCTCAACATGGGTGTCTGAAGAAATGTTAAAAGGTGTCCAAGATGCAAATGTCGTTTATGAAACATTGGGGAGAATTTCACAATGGCTTATAAAAGCAACCTAATTTTCCATTTGAACCCTTGTACATCAGATATGAGCCCCATGGATATCAGCTCAGCACCTGTCACTGCCTGGGGTTCCCTGAGGTGACAGCAGAGTGTCTCAGCCTGCAGCCCCATCCCTGCCTTGAGCTCACCCAGGTGTGCTGCTCCTGACAGAGGTGTCCTGAGCTCACCCAGGTGTGCTCCCCCTGACAGAGGTGTCCTGAGCTCACCCAGGCGTGCTGCTCCTGACAGAGGTGTCCTGAGCTCACCCAGGCGTGCTGCTCCTGACAGAGGTGTCCAACGGGCTCTGCTGCCCCAGCTGTGCTCAGCACCTGTGCTGGTGGGGGTGTGGAGAGCACAGCTGACACCTTGGGCTGGTTTTATGGGAGTGGGTTCCCTGATCAGTGTGTGCAGTCACACAGGGATTAGGACTTGCGCGAGGTGAGAGGTGACATGATCACACCCACCCCTTGCAGCAGCAACCCTCACTCAGTGCACCTTGAAACTCCATTATGTTGTTTTGGTTTTTTTTTTTTCCACTGAATCACAGAATTTCTGATCCCACAAGGATCATCGAGTCCAGCTCTTGAGTGAATGAATCATAGAGGGATGGAAAACACAAACCCTGGCATTATCAACACCATGCTCTAACCAACAGAACTAATCTCAGGGTCAGTGTTGGCTCAGGTAACCCTTCAGCACAAAGTGTGAAACTGGATCCTGGCACTGTGCAGGCTTCCCAAGGTACCACGAGGTGAATTTCACACTAAAGATAAGATCCTCACCATTGTGACTTACTACAAAGTGTCCAAGGATGGCTTTCTCACTCCACCCCTTTCCCCTGCTCCTATAGCCCAGGATTATAACCAAAGGCTGGGAAGCAGCTGTCTGCAAACTTCATAGAAATTCTCCTCATTCTTTGGCATACTGTAGGAGAGCTTCTTCTCAGTTTCTGTGAGTTCTTTTTTAGAATGTGAGTCACATTGCCAAACCATGATCCAGCACTCCAGCCTGCATTGCAGCGTTTCCGGGGTCACGTGGAGCTGCAAACTTTCACTTCATGCCAATGTTCTGCAAGCTAATGGGGGAGCTTTCTAAACTCAGTGCTCTGGAAGCATGGAGGTGTTTTGAAATAAACCCTAAGTGGATAAAAATAATCATCTAGTATTTTACTCCCAGTTAACCTTTTGATGAGAAAAAGTAATAGTCTGGCAGTGTAACTGAAAGTCCAGTTTGGTCTCAGTGGTGCTATTCATGGAATAGCCCCTCTTCTGTCTGTGAATCAGAATCTGCAGCTGATTAAATAATCTCTAAATTCAGCATCAATGAACAGGGAATATACACAGAGGAGCCATAATTGCCACACAGTCATAGACCAGAGTAAGTGGACATTTTTTGGTAGTGCACTTCATAATTATTGAACCTTAGCTAAAGTCCTAAAGCTGTGGATGCAGCTGAGACAGGAGTTGATATATTCTGTAGGTCACCTCACCTTTTTTAGCATTTTTAGCTTAAATCTGAGAAATGGTCTCTTGCCCTGTACCTTCCCCTCTTTCTGGCTCAGTCACTCTGTAATGATTCCATGCGAATTTGAACAGTGACTCCCAAAAAAGCTGAGAAAGCTCTTCCTCCAGCATCAGTGGGGTAGTGTCTATGTCCTTCAATTACAGAAGGGAATTCCACTTGTTTCCCTTCCACCCTGTCCTTCTGGGTGAACTTGTGCCTGTGAGCTGTTATCGAAGGGGGGCTGAAGGCAATAAGGAGATGGCCATGTTCTGCAGGAGACCCCTCTGCAGGGAGCACTGAGGTTCCTGATTTGCTTGTAAGGGAGATGGAGGCAGTTCCTGTGATCTGCTGCACAGATCTAGGGCTTACCTGTGCCCAGATAAGGCACACCAGCAGGGGGGACTTGTCAAAGCTGGGACTTTGACAATTAGGGTCTTTCTTGTCCCCAGGCAGTGAGTTCTGTCAAACATATTGTTAGAGTAAGTTTTGTTGAATCAAACAGAGAATTTCCTGATCGTATTAAAGTTAACACAATATAAACATTAAATTCAGTCCTGATATGACTCCTAATTGAATAGATTCACCAGGAACTTACTGTTCTATTATATATCTCAGTTAGTGGCAAAACTGCGTGGACATCTGAGAAGTTGGTACAAACAATGAAATTTGAGTTCTAGATCTCATGGTAGGCAGGAGGCTAAGCTCTCTTCTTTTTAACCTGATTGATATTTGCTCATGATGGTTCAGACACTTGGTGGTGTTTCAGTATCATTTGAAAATTAATTTGTATTTTTAAAGCTTTTACATGAGGTGTCCAAGATTCTCTGCTCAGGACATTGTGCTGTGCTGCTGACTTGAGCAGGAGCAGATTGCACAGATTTGAAGGAGCAGCTCCTGAACTGTTGAGTGCAGGTGGATGTTGGATCCTGGTGTTCCTTTACATTACCAAAATTACCTTTGGTGACATCCATAAACTGGGAGCTGGGGTGGGAACCCCTGAGAATGGGTTTTCTTGGGAGCAGTTTGGTTCTTTTGGATTCAGGGTAGTCTGAAAATGTCAGAACCTGAGCTGATCCTCTTGTTCTGGAACAACTTTGGGGTTTTTTGATAACCTGGTAGTAGGAGGTAAAGGATGAAAAATTAATTACTAGGAACATGGTGAGAAATCAGTTCTGTAAAGGTGGCTGAGTCCTATTTTCCTCCATCAGTTTGCTGGCCTTGCTATTTGTGTAATTCATTGCAAAATCTTTCTGACAAGTCCTTTGTTTGGTGGGGAGGACAGAATTATGAAAGGGTTTTGTTGAGCTCCTAATTCCCCTAGCTGTCCTGGTGTTGACACCTAATGTGCCAGAGCAGCATGACAGTTAAAATCAGCATTCACCAGCAGATAATATCAGTAAAGATTTTATTTCCTATGCTAATCAAATGTGCTATCACTGATATCTGATGACAATTTCTGTCTTTTTAACAATTCTCCCTCTGTGGAAAGCCTTGAATACTCAGCTACAGCTGCATTCCTGGAATCATTTATTCACTGCACAGAGATGCAATAAGATGTTGGCTCCAGTTAAGCCAAGACTGAATTGTGCCTCAAGGACTCAGCCAGCTGCTGAATTTTTATCAAACTGACACAGACAGCCCCATCCCTGATAGGGAGAGTGAATACCCCTCACAGGAACATGATCTTCACCCAGCCTTTTAGGCATCACTGTGCAAACTGGAGCACACAGGGAGAGATGCCTGCAGCCCATTCCCTCTGCCCCACCAGCTGGGCAGGGACTCTGTGCTGCAGGTTCCAGGGAGCAGGGGGATCCATTTGGACAGCTGCAGAACATGAGCAAGGGGAAGAAAAAGGGAAAAAGGGCTGTCTCTGGGCAAGCATGCCCTGATTTATAATAGAACTATATTTATGTTAGTCGTAACCACATTATTCAATATAATTGGGGTCAAGAATTGAATGAGGCTAAAAGAATGCAAAAAATAGTTTCAAAATTCCTATTATAAATAAAGACCTGGTTTAGAGGTTTTGTGAGAACTCCAGAAGCTGAAAGGGTAGTAAACCCCCAGTGTTTTCCAAAAGACAATACCAGAAAAACCACATGAAAATTCCTCTCAGTGGAGATTGACAGCTGCAATTTTTTTTTTTCTTTTTTTGGTGCTTGTTGGTCTCTCATGCTGCCCTCGCTGCCAATTTATTTTCACACTATTTCTGTGCAAGCTGACTGATTCATCACTGGTGATTCTAATACCAGTCAAGAGCAGGGACTTGCAGAGTGTGGCTGCCAGGAGGGGCATTTCCACCCCCTTAGCATGAACCAAGGTGTCAGCAGCTGCCAGGCAAACACAGCCATGGCAGCTCCCTCCAGACCTGTGTTGGGTTAGATTTCCAGCTGGGAAATGTATGTATTTAATGTATGTATTTTCCCCTGGCTGCATTTTGGATGGCTGGCGCTGGGCTGAGGCCAGTTTACAATTTTTGTGCTACCCTAGAGCAACATTTGTTTGAAGAGTTCCAAGTATTTGCCTAATTTTTTCTTGCTTCTTTGCTTATGCTCTGCCTGGTAGAATGAAGCCCATAGTGGAAGTTGTGCCTTGGCACAATTTTCAAAACATGAATTTTACCATTTTAGCTCTGTCTAAAGGGATGCTACTTCCATCAATGAAAACTCTTCTAAAACATTAATTTTACCAAGTTTAGCTCTACCTAAAGGATTGCTACTTACCTCAATGAGAACTCTTTTAAAACATGAATTTTACCAGGTTTAGCTCTAAAGGGATGCTACTTCCATCAATGAGAGCTCTTTTAAAACATGAATTTTACAATGTTTAACTCTGTCTTAAGGGATGCTACTTCCATCAATGAGAACTCTTCTAAAACATGAATTTTACCAGGTTTAGCTCTGTCTTAAGGGATGCTACTTCCCTCAATGAGAACTCTCCTGACTATTGCTTCTCTTTATAGTTTTCATGCAAATGTGAAGTTTTTCCCCTTTCCCAAAGCTTCTCTTTCTACCTACTCCCGCCTTCTTCCATGATTCTCCGGAGAAACTCTGACAAATAGTTCTCTGCAATCAATTTCTAAGGCTGTGCTGCCATAACTAAAGAAATTGTCTTCATTTTGACCAAAAAACCCCACCAGAATGTGACTTGTGAGCTATAGTAATGCAGCTAACATTTTACAGTTAACCTTTGCTCTTCAGTTAGAGCTGTTATCTCAGGCCTAAGCCAAGGGTCATAGATAAAACCTCCCTGGTTTTTTCCACCTCTTGAGCTGAGTTGCATCAGTGAACCATTAACTTAGTAGATTATTTACTGTTACCTTTATGGAAGAAATGCACACTGTACTTTTTCTGCATTGCATGGGTTTGATTTATGTGTGGCCCCTGTTCTGTAGGTTCCTCACTGAGGCAGGGCCTTCATACCATAGAAAAGTAAACAGGCAACCAAAATTTGCCTGAACAGTGGTCAGAACAGAGAAATTCTCATACTTTCATCCTCATATCTTTTCTATTTAACATGCACCACTAATAGTCCTGATCTGCACTGGCAAAAAAACCTAATTACAGCAACTTTAGACTGAGATAAGTGTTAGCCTCAAGTCAAACTGCAAAGGATGTGAGCTGTGCCTGGGTCCTACAGGGAGCTGCAGCCAATTAATTGTAGCTCCCTGCTCTGAGCCAGGTTACAAGCTGGCCCCAGCAGTGATTAGAGCAATATTAGAGCAGAGATTACCCTGCCCTGGGGCTGCTCTGGCCGTGACCAGTGGCCATTGTGGCTGTCAAACCATGGGCCACCCCTCTGTGCCCTTGCTGTGGCCTTGCAGGGGCTGCAGGAACCTTCACCAGCTCTGGCAGGGTAAAATATCCAAGCAGAAAATGAGTGAGCTCTTCTAAGGGGGCTATGAGAGTGAAAACAATGAAGGTCTCCAAAAATCTCCATGAAAGTGGAGAGGCCATGGGCTGACTAAACCATCCTCCCATTGGACACTCAGCCGGAAGAGATAACACAGCAGGAGACATCTGCCAGCAGGAGCCCCCTTTTCTGCTCCTTCCCTGGCAAATAGAGCCTTCCTGGCATGAGGATTTCCCACTTCCTCCCAGTTCCACCAGCCTATCTCTGAGTGTGAGATTTTACAGCAATATTTGGGGGGTGGACTTCTCCATTTCTTCTCCTGCACTCTCCTCTTTGCTGTTGCCAAATGTCATCTCCCCTCCCAACATGCTGGAGCTCCCCAAAGCAAAGGGAGTGGAGTGTGAAGAAACAAAGGGATTTGTCTGATTCAAAGTTTCAGTTGGTCTTTCAATCAATTGAGAAATAAATGTGATGTCCCCCTCCACTCCCTATTGACTGGGCCTGTGCATGTAGGTCAGGCATCTGGAACTGGATTTTCCAATGGTTGGGAAAGAGCTTAATCCTTCAGAGGAGATTTGCAGGGAGGTGTGGAATAAAAGGGATAGGTTCCCAAAGCCCTGACAGTGGTGATTCACTCAGCTCTGCCAGCTGCCTTTTACAGCTGCCCTTTAGAGGAGGCCAGAGCTCCTAGACAAGTGTGGTACAAGCAGCTTTGGCTGCTTTTGATGAGTTTACATTGATTTCAGGTCTTTTCTTGACAAAGCAGGGCTCACTACTGCCTGCTTCCTGTACTGTGGGGAGGGGTAATTTTAATTTCCTTTGACAAGCAGGTTTAGCTTTGCACAGCATTGCAGCTTTGCTAATGGGGATAGCTGGGTCTGGCAGGGGGTGTGAGGGGAGCAGAGCAGGGATTGACCCACCTGGTGATGCTGCAGGGGCTCTGCATGCTCTGAGCAGCCCCCAGAGGGCTTTGGGCTGCTTTTAGAAGCAAATTCCCCTTGGCAGCAGACAAGACTGGGGACAACACTGCTGGCTGCTATCTCGACAAATCTAATGCACCAAAAATGGCTCAGTTTTGGGGGGCAAAGGGGAAAAGGAGGACAAACAGAGAGAAGGCTGGGAGCTCACTATTTCCTCACAGAGGTGCCTCAAGCACATTCTGCTGTGCGTTGTGCAGCAGTGTTCAGCTTGAGCCTGGGCTATCCAGCTGTGCCAGGGGAGACACTGATCTGTCTTTAGGCACCAGATTAAACCACAGAGCCAGAGGCTGGTGGCAAACTGAATCTGATCTGCTTTCCTTGCAGAGCCCAAGAGTACAGCACCCTCCTGATACAGGCCCAAGATTTCACATCTCTCAGCTGCGATCCCTCTTGCCCTCTGGTCTGATGCTTCTCACACCTCTCAGCAGCTGAGGAGTTCATGCCCTTAAACCCTCCACTGAGGGCTCAGGGCACACAGCAGCCACCCTGCAGAGCCCATCTCCCTCATCCTGCACACCCAGGACACGGCAGGCACAGCTGGGACACCCCTGCCCATGGCCTGCAACTCCACGTGCCATCATCTCCATCTCCATCCCCACATCCTCTGCCAGACCCATCTCCCACTTTTGGCACTGTCCAAATGCAGTGCAGCCCTCGAGGCTCTTTCCAGACAGCTTAAGAAAGCTGAATGAAGGGTTATAATCTGAGGCTAATGCAGAGTACTGTGTAAATTTCCTTTTATCCCCTGCTGCAGAGGAGATGTTGTATCTGCACCTGGCTGTATGGGACAAGACCTTGTGCTCCTAAATCAGTCCCCCTTTGCCCACCCTGAGCTGGGCACAGAGGTCTTGTAGGGGAGTCAGAGGAAGCAGGCTGAGAAGGGACACAAACCTCTTTGAGAGCATTCAAGTCAAACTCAAAAGTCCTATTTGCTTCATGGATATAACATCCTTCTCTTTCCTCTTTCCCAGCCTTGTGGTGTTGTGAGCTTGAGGTGAGAGATGAGAATTTGACTCTATGTTTCTCAGAAGGTTGATATATAATATAATATAATATAATATAATATAATATAATATAATATAATATAA